>CM033474.1:277932093-278003266 GCA_019447015.1 Hymenochirus boettgeri
CATCTATTCTACGATCTGTATGTCTGTCTGTCTGTCGTCTGTCTGTCTGTCGTCTATTCTATCAATCTATGAATCTATCTATCTCTCTATCTACAGATATCGATAATCTATCATCTCGCTATCTTTCTGTCGATCTATCTATCTATCTATCTATTATATCATCATAGATCTAGTTATCTATATATCTATTATTATTCGATCTACAAAAAATTCTATTAATCTAGTATGATCTATGTATCTAAAATTACTGTATCTATCTATATATCTTATCGATCTGTCTGTCTGTGTCTGTTGTCTATTATTCTACATCATGAATCTATCTATCTCTCTATCTACATATATCTAGCATCTATCCATCTTATTATATTCTTTCTTTCTATCTATCTATCTATGAGAGCGAGCTAGCGAGCGAGGATGCGAGCGAGCGATCGAGAGAGCGAAGCGAGCGATCGGATAGGACAGCGAGCAAGCTATCTATCTACGAGACCGAGCGAGCGAGCGAGCGAGGAGACGAGCAGCGAGCGACGCGAGCGAGAGGGCAAGGAGGCGAGCGAGAGAGCTATGCTAGCCGATCGATCGAGTAGAGAGCGAGCGAGCTAGCGACAGCGACGAGCGAGCGACCGAGCGATTGACGAGTCAGAGAGCGAGCGAGCGAGCGAGACGAGTCGAGCGATCGAGTGGAGCTAGCGAGCAGCTAGCAGTATCGGCGAGCGACCGCAAATGCGAGACGAGAGAGACGATCGAGGAGCGAGCGAGCGAGCGACCGACCGACCGAGCGAGCGGAAGCTAGCTAGCGAGCGGCGACAGCGAGCTATTATCTATTAGCGAGTCTAGCAGATGCGACCGAATCTAAGTCGAGCATCGATCTATCTATCTAGCTGTATCTAGGACATCATCGAGCTAACCTATCTATCTATCTATGATCTATCTATCTATATATCATCTAGGCATGGAGCGAGGAGTATATCGATCTATCTATCTATCTTTTAATTATTAGTATTTAATATTATGATTTATATAGCGCCAACATCTTCCCATGGTGCTTTACACTTCCATGTCATAAATTACAGACAGGTAATACATGATTACGAAGTCAACATATTACTACACAGGTAATACATAAGAGAAGTAAACAGAGTGAGGAGTTTGTTACAGAAAACGTGATACCTAGGAGAGAGGGCCCCCCAAAGAGCTAACAGTCAGAGGATATGGGGTTGGCCATAACGGTGACAGGAATCGTTAGGATGTAAATAGATTGGCAGTGAAGCCGGGAAGGGGGTTGGATCATATTGGTAGTAGCTATCTATTCTATCTACCTCTATCTCTCTATTCTAGTCTATTATCTCTATATAGCGATCAAGCGAGCGAGCGAGCGAGCGAGCGAGCGAGCGAGCGAGCGAGCGAGAGAGCGAGCGATGATCGATCGATCGAGCGAGATCGAGCGAGCGATCGAGAGAGCGAGAGAGGGCGCGAGCGATGGAGCGAGCTGACAGCGAGGAATCGAGGGGCGAGCGAGAGCGACGGAGCGACGATAGCGAGCTAGCGAGCGAAGCCGAGGAGCGCGCGAGCGAGCGAGCGAGCGCGCGACAGCGAGGAAGCGGGGAGCGAGCGAGCGAAGGATCGAGCGAGCTATCAATCTGCTATCTCGCGATCGTCTATCATCTATCATCGATCGATCTAGCGAGCGATACTATCTATGCTGGCGTCGGTCTGTCGTCCGGGTCGGCGATCGAGCGATCTATGCTACATGAGCAATCTATCGATAGAGAGAGCGAGCACAGAGAGCGAGCAGCGGGCCAGCGCGAGCGACGAGCGGCGAGCGAGCGCGCGAGCGAGCGAGCGAGCGAGCAGGAGAGAGCAGCGAGCGAGAGAGAGAGCAGGATCGAGCGGAGAGCGGAGCGATCTATCTATCTAGTTATCTCTTATCTATCTATCTATCTATCATCTATCGAGTATCTATCTATCTACTATCGATCTATTATCTACATCTAATCTATCCATCTACTCATATCTATCTATCTATCTATCTATCTATCTAAAAATCATAACTCTATCATCATCTATGTACATCTATCTATCTACTGTGCTATCTATCTATGATCTACCGCATTATCTACTATCATCTATCTATCATAATATCAATCTTCTTCTATCTATCGTATCTATCTATGTATTATCTATCTCATTCTATCATCATCTTCGATCTATCTATATTTTGTCTGTCTGTCTTGTCTCGTCTCGTTGTCTGGACTGGCTGTTTATCTATCAAGCTATGGAGCTAGGATCTCTCGAGCTACAATAGCTAGCATCGATCCAGCGCGAGCGAGCGGGCGGGCGAGCGACTAGCGATCTAGCGAGCGAGTACCGAGCTAAGCGATGCAGCGAGCGAGGCAGAAGATAGCGAGCACGAGCTATCTATCGATCGATCTATCTATGTCTGATCTGCGAGGAGCGATCGGAGCGACAGCGATGAGCGTGGGAGCGAGCGAGGGAGCTAACGAGCGAAGGGATATATATATCTATCTGCTATCTATCTATCTGTGATGTCTGTCGGTCGGTCTGTCTGGCGGTCGGTCTGTAGGTCTTATCATTTCGTAATCTATGGATCTATCTATCTCTGATCTACATATATCTATCAGTATCCTCGAGCGATCGGTGCTTGCGGGCGAGCTAGCGGAGCGAGCGAGGGCGAGCGAGCGACCGAGCGAGCGAGCGAGCGAGCGAGCGGCGAGCGAGCGAGGAGCGAGCTCGAGGATAGGATCGATCGAGCGATGCGAGCTAGGCTACAGCATCAATCGATCATATCGATCTATCTATCTAGTTATCAACACTATCGAGCATCTATCCATCGCTATCTATCTATCTATCTAGATATCTATCTAGCTGGATATCGATAGGTCGGGGAGAGCGATCATCGATGCTATGGAGCGAGCGAGGGAGCGAAGCGAGAGCGAGGAGCGCGACGAGGAGCGAGCGAAGCAGCGAGCGAGCGAAGCGAGCACAGACGAGGGAAGCTAGGGAGCGAGCGAGGGGAGCGGGAGCGAGCGACGGGAGCGAGGAGCTATCCATCTGAGTGCGACGAGCGAGCGATCGAGCGAGCGAGGAGCGAGCGCGGGAGCGATCGGAGCGAGGCGAGCGAGAGAGCGAGCGAGCGAGCGAAGCGCGCGAGCGAGCGAAGACGAGCTATCTAGTCGAACATCTATGCAGCGAGGGAGGCTATCGAGGGATCTATCGATGTATCTAGTCTATGGATCTATATCGTATCGAGCTAGCGAGCGAGCTACATAATCTATCTATTTATCTATCGATCTAGAGCGAGCTATGACATCTGAGGAACGATGTAGCTATCTAGGGATCGGAATATCTACGATCTATCGATCTAGTCAGCTAGCGGTCTGGTATGTGGGTGTCTGTCTATCGCATCCAAATCTATGAATCTATCTATCGCCTCTAGCGAAATATAGCTATATCTATCCATCGCTATCTATCGTGCGCGGGCGAGCGAGCGCGCGCGAGGAGAGCGAGCGAACGAGCGAGCGAGCGACGAGCGAGCGAGCGAGCGAGCGAGCGACAGCGAGCAAGGAGCGGAGGCGAGCGACCGAGCGACTGAGCGAGCGAGAGAGCGAGCGACCGAGCGAGAGAGCAGGAGAGCGAGCGAGCGAGCGAGCGACATGGGAAACGAGCGAGCGACGAGCGAGGGAGCGAGCGAGCGAGCAGCGAGCGAGCGAGCGAGCTAGCGAGCGAGCATGCGACGGGAGCGGAGCTAGCGACCGCAAATACGGGACGAGACGAGACGGCGAGGAGCTGGAGCGAGCGAGCGAGCGACCGACAACTAGCGAGCGAGCGAGCGAGCGAAGCGACCGACCGAGCGATCTATATACTATCGTAATGACCTATCTAGCTAGCTAGTATCTATCTATTAGTTACCTATCGATCAGCTAGCTATCTATCTAGCTAGCTAGCATCTATCTATCGACATCGATCTATTGACCTTGTCTAGATAGATAGCGAGCTATCCTATCTATCATTTATCTATTATTATCTAACTATCTAGCGATCTATCTTTGTATTATTATTATTATATTATTTGATTATATCGCGCCAAAATCTTCATGGTTGCTTACAATTCATAGTCCTAAATACATACAGGGTAATACATGTTATACCAAGTATAAATATTACATACACAGGTAATACATAATTAAGTAAACAGAGTGAGGAGTTTCTTACAGCAATACCGTGATACAATAGGAGAGAGGAGGACCCTGCCCAAAGAGCTTACAGGTTCTAGAGGATATGGGTGAGACATAAGGTGACAGGAATCGGTTCGGCTGTAAAATAGATGGCAGGGAAGCGTGAAGGGGGGGTTGGATCATATGTGGTAGTATCTATCTATCTATCTACCTCGATCTATATATCTAGTCTATTATCGTCGATCTATCTATCAGCTATCTATCATCTATAATCGATCTATTATCGACTATATCTATGCTATATATCTATATCGATCATCTATCTATAGATCTAGCGCTATATGATTATCGCTAGCGATCTACGAGCTACATCTAGGAAGCTATGTAGCTGCTAGCGACGGGATCTGAGGAGTGAGCGGAGGTATCGAGGATCGTACAGGAGCTGCTATGCGAGGAGCTAGCTAGCGAGCGACATCTAGTATCTATGTACTATCTCTTACTGTATCTATCTACTATCAATCTAATATATCGATCGATTATAGCTATCTATCTATCTATATATTATCTATCTATCTATCGATCTATCTATCTATCTATCTATCTGTCTGTCTGTCGGTCTGTCTGTCTGTTGTCTGTCTGGCTGTCTAGATATGGCTATATATTACATATATCAATGCTATCCTTAGATAGATCTATCTACCATATATCGATCATTTCCATCTCATCTATCTATCTATCTATTCATCGATCTAGCTAGCTATCATCTATCGATCATCATATATCTAGAGATCGATTAGCGAGCTTATATCTATCTATCTATGCATATATCTATGAGATCTATGCTATCTATCTATCTAGATATCATAGTGACGAGTGGACAGCGAGTCGAGTACAGCGATCGTTCTAGCTAGGAGATCTAGATGAGAGATCGATCTATGATCTATTATTATCTATCTACATTTCTATTAATCAAGGATATATCTATGTATCTAACTATCTATCTATCTATTATATGATCTATCTATCTATCTTCTGTCTGTCTGGTCTGTCTGTTGTCGTCTGTTCTTTTATAATTACTCCTATGAATCTATCTATCTCTCTATCTACATAATCGATCTATATATCCATATCTATACTATCTTATTTATCTATCTATCTATCTATCCTATCTACTATCATCTTCTATCTATCATCTATTTATACATATCTTATCTATCTATCTATATATAATCGATGATCTATCTATTTACATTTATTTATCTATGTATCTATCTATGTATCATAACGATCTACTGTATCTAATCTTCTATCTATCTATCTATCTATCTATCTGTCTGTCTGTCTGGTCTGTAGTCTGTCGGTATGTCTGTATGGCTAGCTAGCTAAAGCTATGAAATCTATCCTACTCTACTCTATCTACTATCTATTTCATCGATCCATCTCTACGATCTTTCTGTCTTCTATCTATCAGCTATCTATCTATCGCATCTATCTATCTATCAGCGAGTCGCTGGAGATCGATCGAGCTAAGCGATCGAGCGACGAGCGAACGAGCGAGCGAGCGAGCGCAGAGATCCAAGCGAGCGAGCTATAAGGATCGATGTATCAAACACGTGATCTATAATCTATCAGCTCTATCATCTATCGATCTATCGAGCGATCAGCTATCTATTAGCTGTATATCTATCTGTCGGTTATCTAGCGATATAGTCGAGGAGCGAGCGAGCTTAGCGAGAGCGAGGAGAGCGAGCGAGCGGGCGCGAGAGAGCGAGCGAGGAGCGAGCTTGTAGGGAGCGAGCGAGCGCCAGCGAGGAAGGAGGGAGCGAGCGAGGGAGCGAGCGGGAGCTACGGGAGCGAGCGAGCGTAGCGAGCGAGCGAGCAGAGGCGAGCGAGTCGATGCAGCGAGAGAAGCGCGGAGCGACGGGAGCAGCGAGCGAGCGAGCGAGCGAGCGAGAGAGAGAGCGCGCGAGGAGCAGCGAGCGGAGCGAAAGCGAGGCAGGAGGGAGCGAGCGATGGAGCGAGCGAGGGAGCGATGCGAGCGAGCGAGCGAGCGACGATGCGAGCGAGCGAGCCGAGCAGCGAAGCGAGCGACGAGCGAGCAGCGAGCGACGGAGAAGCGAGCGAGCGAGGAGAGAGCGAGCGTAGCGAGCGAGCGAGCGGATAGCGAGGAGCGAGCGAGCGAGCGAGCGAGCGAGCGAGGCGAGCGAGCGAGCGAGCGAACGGGAGCGAGCGAGAGAAGCGAGCGAGCGAGGGATGCGAGCGAGCGAGCGAGCGAGCGAGCAGTAGCGAGAGAGCGAGCGAGCGAGCACGAGGCGAGCGAGCGACGCGGCAGAGCGAGCTGAGGCGGGAGCGAGCGAGCGAGGAGCGGAGCGAGCTGAGCAGCGAGCGAGCGAGGCGAGCGAGCGAGGAGACGAGCGAGACGAGCAGGAGCCAGCAGCGAGCAGCGAGCGAGCGAGCGAGCGAGCGAGCGAGCGAGCGAGCGGGAGAGGCGAGGCGCGAGGGAGCGAAGCGAGCGAGGGAGCGAGCGAGCGAGCGGGAGCGAGGAGCGCGAGGCGAGCGAGCGAGCGAGGAGCGAGCCAGAGCGAGCGAGTCGGCGAGCGAGGCAGCGGACGCAGAGCGGCGAGGAGCGACGAGCGAGGACGAGGGCGAGCGAGCGAGCGAGCAGCGAGCGAGCGAGCGAGCGAGCGAGCGAGAGATGCGAGCGAGCGACGGCGAGCGAGGGAGCGACTCGCGAGCAGGGGCGACGGGAGCAAGCGGAGCGAGCGAGCGAGCGACGACGGGAGCGAGCGAGGAGCAAAGCAGAAAGCGAGGAGCGAGCGAGCGGGGAGCGAGCGAGCGAGCGAGCGAGCGAGGACAGGCAGCGAGCTAGCGAGCGAGCGAGC
Source organism: Hymenochirus boettgeri (assembly GCA_019447015.1). Lineage (NCBI taxonomy): Eukaryota > Metazoa > Chordata > Amphibia > Anura > Pipidae > Hymenochirus > Hymenochirus boettgeri. The sequence continues at coordinate 277,939,169 of CM033474.1, forward strand.
GAGCGAGCGAGCGGGCGGCGAGCGAGGAGGGAGGACGAGCGAGGAGCGAGTCGACGAGGAGCGAGCGAGAGAGCGAGCGAGCGAGCGAGCAGTGAGGGAGCGAGCTAGAGCGAGCGAGCGAGCAGCTGAGCGAGCGAGCGAGCGCGAGCGGCGAGTCGAGAGCGAGCGAGGAGCGAGCGAGCGAGAGCGCGGAGAGCGAGCGAGCGAGCGAGCGAGCGAGCGAGCGAGCGAGCGAGCGAAGCAGCGAGGAGCGAGAGAGCGAGCGAGCGAGCGAGCGAGACGACGGGCGACGACGAGCGAGCTAAGGCGAGCGAGCGGCAGAGAGAGAAGCGACGAGGACGAAGCGAGCGACGGGAGCTAGCGAGCGTAGCACTAGCAAATGCAACGCAAAGAGCGGCGAGCGAGCGAGCGAGCGAGCGAGGAGCAGCGAGCGGCGAGCGAGGGAGCGAGCGAGCGGGCAGAGCGAGCGAGCGAGGGACGAGCGAGAGAGGAGTCGAGAGCGCGAGCGAGCGAAGAGAGCGAGCAGGAGCGAGCGAGCGAGCGACGAGCGATGCGAGCGAGGCAGCGCGAGCTGAGCGAAAGCGGATGAGATGAGCTAGAGCGAGCGGAGAGCTGAGCGAGCGGAGCGTAGGGAGGTCTGATGCTAAGGGATCGAGCTAGCACGGAGGAGTTCGAAGCGAAGCGAGCGATAGGCGAGCTTGAGCGAGCGTCGCGACGAGGCGAGCGAAGTGCTAGCGAGGAGCGAGCTAGGTCTATGTAGGCGGAGTAGATCGAGTCTAGCTGTCATCTATCTATCTATCTATCTGATTACTCATCTAGTATTAGATAGAAAGTTCAAATGGCTGGCACTCTTTGTGTGTTAGGAAAAAAATAAATAACCTGGGTGCCTCTGTGTAGATATACAATTAATACACAAAGTTCAAAGTCAATGGAGCACTCCTAGGATTTTTTAATGGTTTATTAAATGGCTTATTACTTCATAAAAAGCAGTTGCATTAATAATAAACCATTAAAAATCCTAGGAGTGTTCCGTTGCCTTTGAACATATATATATATATATATATGATATATATATATACATATATATATATATTATATATATATATATATATATATAGAGATAGAGATATATATATGTATATACATATATATTTCTACCAACCTACCTATATATCCCTCTTAGCCACGCATTAATGCTCCTAAGCTCCCGCTGTCTCCCTAGCATAGCACGTGGCTGCGGTAGTATTTCTGAAAACACTACCCTGCAGGTCCTTGCTTTTAACTTGGCCCCTAGCCCTCGGAAATCATGTTTAAAGACCTCACCTCCTCCTTGTCATTGGCACCAATGTGAACCAAGACCGCCGGGTCACACCAGGCCCCACCCAATAATCTGTCTACATGATCCACCACATGCCAAACCCTAGCACCAGGCAGGCAACACACAGTTCGGCATGTAGGGTCTTGGCGGCAGATTACCCTATCTACCTTCCTTATAATGGAGTCCCTTACCACTACCACCTGCCTAGCATTCCTAATCTTAAATTCATCCTCCCTTGTATTAGAGATGGCAGTCCCCTGGGTGCTCAAGGGATTAGCCCGCTCCATACATGCTAATTCTGAGTTGTCCCCCTTCACTTCATCACCTAAGGTGGCAAATCTGTTGGGATGGGTAATCTGGGAAGAGGCAACCCTACCCTTCCGTCCCCCACTTCCCCTAGTAACCCTAACAAAACTACCTCCCCCCCTCAACCTTCCCTTTCCCACTTCCACCCACTTCTATACTGGCCCCAGCCAGTGCCTGCTGTCCCCCCAGATTTGCCAATCCTTGCAGTGCTGCAAGCTCCCCCATTAGACTCTCCACCTCAGCTTCCAAACGGGCAACCCACTCACACCTGACACAGAAATAGGTCCCCTGGAACATCTGCTCCAGGTTCCTATATATGTGGCAAGATGCACATTGCATGGTACCGACAAAACTGTCCCTTCTAATACACAACACCAGCACAGCGACAAACCAACCTTGTTTAATTGCCCTTCTTTTTTTATGTCCTTCTTTTTCTATGTCCTTGAGAGCAAGGTCCTTTAAAACAAGGGACTTTGTACACGTTCCACTCTAGTTCATTTCCACTCACAGGAAACTTCCCTTTGTTAGGTTCAAAACCCTAACATGTAATAATCCAATATGTTGTGACCTGGTTAGATCCTAAGAAGAAACTGTTACAATAGTTAATGATAGTCTTATTACAAAGATACTTTGTTATGAACTTTGCAACGCTAGTTAGCCAAACAAATCTGAACCAAGATTCCTACTTATCCAAAATCAGTTCCATACAACTGTTATTTACTACAGATAACTATAACACAGTGTTTTATACAAGGGAATTAATCCTACAAAAAAACAAGACAGAGAGAAAAGCTAATTTAAACCCTAAAGGATGGTACACAGGTGCAAATTCTTCCTCCTGACCGACCGTTCGAGACTTTTGACTGATCGTCCAGGAGGAACAGCAAAAGCAGTAACCACGTCCGAGCATGCGGTCCCATAAAGGACCACACGATCGGCCGTGGTTATCTGACCTGCCCAATCGTGAAATAATCCAATTTGGACGAAAGGACAGTCGGCGGTCCGTTACAACTGCCACAAGGAACCATACAATAATTCGGCTCGACCGTAACACTGAAATGTTGGTCGGTCGGAACGAATTATTGTATGGCTTTAGGTGACAGCGTGGCTTTTTAATCCAAAATGCTTTGAGCAGTAAGAGTGGGATTAAAGGGAACGACACCCAAAAAGACAACAGACACTCCAACAATCTGGTCAATGGCCATCCACTTAGAGGCAGCCAATGAATGGCCCTTTTCCCTGATTGTTCCCCGTGTCTGTTGTCTTTTTGGGTGTCGTTCCCTTTAATCCCACTCTTACTGCTCAATACTGAGCGGATTGAGGACCGCTGATTGGCCATCCGGTCCCTGAAGGAGGTTGTGGTCTTTCAAACATAATACAAGATGCAGGGACAGGTAATGAAATATATAGCATAGGTGCTAAGGCAGGACAATTTATGTCTGATGATGAACCTGCCAGTGTGTGGGTGGGGAAACTCCACCTCTGTCAGCAAATAGCTACATGTTTGACAGCCTTGGCATCCATGGCGACCATCTTTTTTATGAGATAGCCATGTGGTCGGGTCCCTATGCTGCGTGGTGCTGTCTTAACTAATAAATGCTTAAGCGAACGTCCCTGCATGCAAAAATAGACCTTGTGTGCTTAAAAGGGAATCATCACTCGTCAGTACTTCCCAATGTTTCATCACACCTAATCTTTTTCCTATATGAGGAGTAGTGCATAGAGTAGGGAATTTTGGAGATCTCATTGTTACCAGAGTGTATACTTGTAGTCACCTTGACCTTAAACTTGGACATGGCCCTGGTTTTTTTTGGTCACCAATAAACTTCGTATCATAGCCCCTTGCTGTAAACTTCAGAGTTATCTGTTGCAATTGTTTCTCTGCTGACTCAAGGTCAGAATTGTTAGTCAATACCCTGAAATTGGGAGTAAATAATTCCTTTCTTCTGATGCAGGGGGTGAAAACTTGATGAGTATAACAAAATATTTTTATCAGTGGGATTGGAGAATAAACAAGTAAGTAGCCCATGTATGTCCCTGGAAATTCGATCCAAATAGTCTATGACCGACTCATGGGTCACCATAGTAAACTTTACCGATGAAGTGTATTGATTGAAATCTCCTCCAAAGGGCCAAACTCTGGGTGAATATATTCCAATTCAAAAGGCTCCATAAACAAATTCGCAAAGGAGGGACCCACATTAGGGATGGCCGGTCCCTAATCCGAACCCAGATCCGCCGCGGATTTTTCACGTTCGCGAACGACGGATTTTTCCGGATTTTCCGCCTTCCGAACCGCGGATTTCTCGGATTTTTGAAAATTTTCAAAATGACTAGGATTTCTTGTATTTTCGAAAATGTGTGAAAATATGTATTTTCGAAAATTTTCGAAATTACGAGGATTTCTCGTATTTTCAAGGATTTTTTCATTTTAATGGGTCCGCTCGCGGATTTTTGAATTTTCTGTCCTGGCTACCTGGTTGTAGTACCCCCGTTCAAACGGAAAGAAGTTATTTTACGAAGAGAAAAGTAAGAATTCCATTAAGTATTCAATGGGTGGGTTCTTATGGCCAGCTCTAATAAGAGCCTGTCTACAGGCCTCCATGCCCTCTTATGGGGGTAATTGTGTAAAGACAATCTAGTGACATGATAAACAAATAAAGAAAAAAGAAATCTACCTACCTACCTACCTATATTTCTAACACCTGTCTCTATCTATCTATCTATCTACCTATCTATCTCTATTATGCATCTATCTTTCAATCAACCTATATATTTATCTATTATCTATCTATCTATTTATCTATCGATCGGTCGATCGATCGATAAGGTGTTCTTTACTGTGGCTCAGTGGTTAGCACTAATCCCTTGCAGTACTGAAGTCCAGAGTTTGATTCCACCCTTGGACACATCTTCAAGGAGTTTGTAGGTTTTCCCCGTGCCCACGTAGATTTCTTCCGGTTTACCCCACAATCATAAAGACACGTTGTATGTGTATCAAATATATGTTCTTAGAATGTAAGCTTTTTGGGGCAGGGCCCATATAATATTATTATAATAATAATAATATGAATAAGTTTAGAGCTAGATTCTACAATGGGTAAGCTATTAATTACACAGATCAGCTGAAACTGACATTGATATGAAATGGTGAGTGGTAAAATAATGATAAGATTAACTGTCCTGATCATAAATTAAGTATCATAATCGTAAATGACTATGATTGATAGTTGGCCCTGTTTTTTTTGGTCACCAATAAACTTTGTTATTGCTGGGGAGGCCACCAAAGTCCAATCTAGATTTCATAAAAAAGGGGAACAGTGTTTTAACTCTCAATGATCCAGAAGACATCCTCAACTTATAATAGGCTAAACATAATCACATGACTAACTATGTAACTAATTAAAGAAGAACTAAAAGTAAATGTTTTACATATATTTACATATACGATGTATAGTATAGAGTCTTATAGGAACAGGTGTATTTTAATTGGCTTGAAAGAGCCCAAATCATGTTCTTTTTATTTCTTCTTCCCTTTAATTCTTCTGCTTTTTTGGACTGTATCTCCTTCCAAGTTTCTGAGCTTAAGTATCTGTTGTATTCAATTAGATCAACTGGACTTAAACGTTTAGTTCTTGAAGAAGTTTCGCTAGTCATCCGACTGGCTTTCTCAATTCAGAATGACTTGTACAAGAATCTGTGGCAATTATGTACCCTGGAAAATCCCAATTAGCATATCACAGCCAGGTGGGGTGTTAAGGGCATGATTAGATAGTGGCTAAGAGGTGTTATAGGAACGCCCAGAGTAAGGTGTCAAAACAGCATTGTACATGGCAGACAGATGGTGTCGAACCCCCCCACCTCTATTCAGGCTTGGTTTCTTTATTTTCACATAAATGGCCTCCTTAACACCTCTCTTGAACCAGTCACGTTCCTTTGCCAATATGTTAACATTACAATCTTCAAAGGTATGTCCTTTATCCTTAAGATGCAGGTACACGGCTGAGTCCTGACCCGAGGAATTGGCTCTTCTGTGCTGGGCCATACGTTGATGCAGTTGTTGTTTGGTCTCCCCCACATACAAATCAGAGCATTCTTCACTGCACTGCACTGCGTATATGATGTCGCTTTTCTTGTGTTTCGGTATTGGGTTTTTCGGATGTACCAATTGCTGCCTCAGCATGTTGCTCGGTTTAAAGCAGACAGGGATACGGTGTTTTTTGAAAACTCTTCTTAATTTCTCGGAGACGCCTGCTACATATGGGATGACCATGTTCTTCCTCCTGTCTTGCTTTTCCCCTTCACTGTTGGTATTCGTGTTCTTTTCTTTCCTTCTGCTTCTTTTGACAAAGGCCCAGTCTGGATATCCACAAGTTTTAAGGGCTCCTCTGAGATGTTTCATTTCTTTAGCCTTCGCCTCTGTGCTAGTGGGGATGTTCTCAGCTCTGTGTTGCAGGGTTCTGATGACCCCCAGCTTGTGATCTAAAGGGTGGTGGGAGTCAAACATCAAATACTGATCTGTGTGTCTTGGTTTTCTGTAAACCTCTACTTCCAGTTTACCATTCTCCCTGACTTCTACCAAGCAGGTGAGGAAGGGGGCAAGTTTCCCCCCCGAAATGTTGTGATATGTTGTGTGGTCTTCAATAAATCTAAGTTTACTTTGGAGTGCTACCCTCGCTTTTTGCTGTTCTTTGTAACTGTATATCCATCAAAGGGTTGGATTATCCAGAGGAGTGAGCACCCACGTGTGGACGAGTGCAGAGGATACCACTGTAAGTTTGTTGAATGCAAAAACATACCCTAACACTACACAAACAGAGATACACACACCAACTGATACACTCTCACAACCCAACCTACTCTTCCATTCCCATTGCAAACATACCTAAATTAGCAATAAAAATAGTTTTATGGTATGAAATGCAAAAACATACCTCTAATACTACACAGACACAGATACACACACCAACTGATACACCAAGACAACCCAACGTACCCAACAGTTGGCAACCATACGCACAATAATAAAAATATATTTATTTATTCAGAATGGATTCTGTAGCATTGTCATACTGTAGCAAGGTTTTAAAACCTGCAGCAAAGACACACACATCCCCTTCCAAAATGCAGCCTTTCAAGCCAAATTCAACATTTATACTTAAACTTTTCCCTAGAGCTATAGTGTCTCTCTATACATCACTCTATAAGTGATGAGATGAGTGTGTGTAGGTCTTAACTGATAAGTGTTTTAATTTTATTGATTTTATCAATAGTAGATATACTGTCAAAATTAAGTTATGTGACGCTCCGCATCCCGGTGTATTCTTTCAGCCCAGATACCCTCGCTTCACCAATAGACAAGTCCCTGCTTGGGCAAATCCAGCTTAGAGCTGGACAATAGTGTGGTACCGAATCAGTAAGCAGAAGCAGAGTCAAGGACGGAGCCAGAGGTCACAATTACATGTAAACATTCTTTACAATTGCATGTATACATTCTCCACAGCAGGGTTACATATTCAAGGCTACTTTCAAGGGCTACCATGCTTTATTTACTCTAAACATTTTGGGATTTTCTCCCATTGACTTCTATGCGCCTGTTCTTAGATTTCCAAATATTTCAAAACGGACTGAAACTCTCTAGTTTCGAACATCTCTATTGGGTATCTCTACTGGGTATCTCTACTGGGTATTGCTACTGGGTATCTCTACTGGGTTTCTCTACTAGGGATCTCTGCTGGGGATCTCTACTGGGTATCTTTACTGGGTCTCTCTACTGGGGATGTCTACTGGGTTTCTCTACTTTTGGCTTCCATGCGCCTGTTCTTAGATTTCCAAATATTTCAAAACAGAATGAAACTCTCTGGCTTTGAACGTCTCTATTAGGTATCTCCACTGGGGATCTCTACTGAGGATATCTACTGGGTATCTTTACTTTTGGCTTCCATGCGCCTGTTGTTAGATTTCCAAATATTTCAAAACAGAATGAAACTCTCTGGCTTTGAACGTCTATATTAGGTATCTCCACTGGGGATCTCTACTGAGGATATCTACTGGGTATCTCTACTGGGTTTCTCTACTGGGTTTCTCTACTGGGGATTTCTACTGGGTATCTCTACTGGTTATCTTTTCTGGGTTTTTTTTTATCACTTCTTTTAAACTTCTTATCTTTGTTTTTTTATTGTACCATAAAATTGTATATGGTGTGTACACTAAAGCTGGGTACACACAGTAAAGATTTTTGAAAGATGACAGACAGGATCTGCAAGATCCTGTCTGCCATTTTTCAAAGGTCAGGGAACATACAGTCCCGAATATTCTCCCTATATACAGCATATACACAGCATAGGGAGTCTATCTATCTATCTATCTATCTATCATCTATCTATCTAGCTATCTGTCTATCTATTATCTATCTATCTATCATCTATCTATCTATCTATCTATCTATCTATCTATCTGTCTGTCTGTCTGTCTGTCTGTCTGTCTGTCTGTCTGTCTGTCTGTCTATCTATCTATCTATCTATCCTATGTGCCTGTCTATCTAATCTATGGAACCCTATATCCCTAATGTATAAATGCTACTTTACACTACAGCACTGGAAGCAAATTAACATACTAAAGCTACAAGATGATAAGAGCCGCAATGGCTTATCTGGGAACAAAACATAAATCTGGCACAAAGATAAAACACAGAGCAGCAGTTAATATGAATGTCTCGATAATGTATTATATAGCTGTAGGGGGGTGATACTGTATGTGTCTTGGGATTTGTATCATCGTCTTCAAGTCACTGATACTATTATGACAGATAGAGCTATAAATAACTTAAAACAATGGTTAGAGAGGCAGTTTTACCTTTGTGTTTGTAATGGGACCTTAACACAATGTTGTAATCATGGCAAGTGCAACTAGGTACATACCACACAAGTTATGTTTCTGATAAAAAGTAGGTTCTGCTCAATCTGACTGCTCCCCCTCTACTGTACATTAAATTCACACCAATGAAACTTTATGGACTCATATAAATGATTTAGATGTTATGTTCTGTGCATAATATCCCATGATTGTGTAAGTAGCCTCACATGTTGATATAATGGCTGCAATCTTCCGAGAGATTACTTAAGAACATGTCCAGACCTGCAATAAACGACAACTTTCCCTCCCTAATTAAACAAATTAACGTAAATAATAATGTGATATTTCTAGCACCAGGTTTCATTGTGAATCATTATATTACTAGAGATACCGAGACACTTCTATTACGTGCAACACTGAGTTCGGCGGTTAAATGCGCTTCAGTAGAAAATATAGAAAACTCTAAATAATTGTCCTTTTTCATTTCTAAATATACATTAACCGTGGAACAAGCATTGAAATACTGTCCTTTGTTACACCTAGCAGAACTAATTTACTATAAATAAATGTTTAGTTAACAGTTATTTACTATACAAATAAGATTAGTCCCGTAGTAACAAGAGATTAATGTAATCTATTTGCCTGCACATTGAATTAAGGCTCGCACACAAAGAGGTTTTTTCTTGGGAGGAACGCCCTAAGGGCCAATCGACCATTGCGGCCAAGAATCGACTTGAATCGCAAGTGTATGGGCATTTAGTCAGTTGTTCGTTGATTCGGCAAGATGCATCCGTCCAAGGGCTGACTGCCCAACAAACTGCCCTCAGACTAAGCGCCTATACATGTGCAATTTTTGACCAGAACCCTCAGACTGTGCTGTGTACGGGCCTTTTAGAGGTCAAAAGAGAGCAGGCTTCCTGCCCACTGCCAAACAGTCTGTCTGTACAGGAATCTTTAGGGGAACGTCTTGGGAATGAATGTTCCCAAGACATTTATCAGTATGTCTGTACCCGAAGTAACCAGAGATTAATGTAATCTATTTGCCTGCACATTGTATTAAGGCCTGCACATGAAGAGATTTTTTTCATTGAGCTGAACGCCAAAGGGCCAACCGATCGTCCTGGCCAAGAATTGCAAGGGTATGGGCATTTAGACAGTTGTTTGTTGATTCGGCAAGATGGATCCGACCAAGGGCTGACTGCCCAACAAACGGCCCTCAGACCAAGCGCCTATACGCATGCAATTTCCGTCCAGAACCCTCGGACTGTGCTGTGTATGGACTTTTTAGAGGTCATAAGAGAGCAGGCTTCCTGCCCACTGCCAAACAGTCTGTCTGTACAGGAATCTTTAGATAATTGTCTTGGGAATGAATGTTCCCAAGACAATTATCAGTATGTCTGTACTTAGCTTTACTGACACTTTGATGCATTTATTGTAGAATGAAGTGTTTGCTTTATATCCCCATAAAATGAATATATTTAGACAGGGAGCTTGGGATCTCTGGCATTCTGCTAGAGTAGAGTGATGATGTAAAGAATAGCTGGAATGACTAAACTCAGTAGACACTGCTGACATAAGATGACAATGTAATGATAATCCGGGAAGGCTGGACTTGCTTACTCTAAACATATCAATCCACTGCTTTGGATCTTTCGAAAACTCTTTATAAACAACCATGGCTGCTGATAATTGTGAATTGCTTTTAGATATTTACAATAAAAAGTGAGGTGCATCAATAATCACTTAGAGGGAGCTGTGAGAGAACCTAGAGAAGAGGAGAGACATAAACGTTGAATAGTCATGCCACTAATAGATACTTATCTGCATCCAGGGGGCAATATTAGTTATATGTTTGGTGAACTTCCATTGCCAGTGGTTTTAAAGGAAAGAATAAGAGAAGCACTCAAAAATGTCCACATATATTAAGATGATTTTTACTTAGTCTAGAAACAAGTTGTTTTAAAAGTTCTTATCTAATATAATATCCAATAATACACGTATTAAATAGAATAAAAACCTAACTGATTGGTTAGTTGTAAACAAGCTTTATTCGACTTTGGTGGGTCATAAACTATAAAAGAGATAAACTAGTGCAGTATCCCTTTAAGGATCCTCTTGAAAAGTCAGTGTCTATGAAGCCCTATTCAAAGAAGCAAAGATTGTGAGCTTTAAAATGGCTTTTCAATGCGTTTCGCTGGTTCTACCTTAGCAGCTTGCTCAAGGCTCTATACCAAGTTGTCTAGCTCCTCTCTATTTAAACCGTGATATTTCGCCACCCCTTTTTGTGAGTTTGGTCATTTTGCATTCCAGCGCCATTTTGAAATTGCGTCTGGATAAAAACTTTTACTTTCCCTTTTATAGTCTCTATTTGAATGTGTTTTTTTTTGCTAAGGAACTTTGGGGACTTCCCTTCTATTAAATAAAATAGGTAGTAAAATATTGGCTGCTAAATGGCCAAGTCAGTTTATAACCCACACTACTCGGGTTTATCGGGTTAACGTTGGTTTTGCACTGTATTTAAGGAGTCTGTGCTATTTCCAAAGCTTTTCTGTAATTGCACAACACACTCGATGCAAACCCCAGAAGTTACAATTTGTACTACAATCTAGCACAAAACTTAACTGGAGACGTATGTCTGCGCAATTACCTGACCGCAATACTGAGATGTACTAAATCTCGCACAGGGATTATAACATTGCCGGATCCAAGGCAGGAAAGTAGCGTGGGCTTTGCATATTTCATTGCCCTGACAGTCTATAGCCATAGAACCTCTTAAAGGACAACTAAAGGCTCTTATCAATATTAAATCAAATAACAGAGTAGTTTACGTAAAGTCAACATTCTGTGTCTCTCCTTTTATTTAGTTGTAGTTATTAGCAAGTCTGATGCTAATCCTGTTACAGACCTGAACAGTCAAGATGTGACTAAGGTCAGGAGCCGTGGCCAAAAATACCCAAAATGGTGTTCAATACTTTCAAGTTTTACAGGAAATCAAGTTGCAAGGTGGCACCAACAATAACTTAAAGGACAACAAAAGCATCAGGGCAACACTGAACCAGAAGGAAGAGCACCTTGATATAAAACCATTAATATGTGTCTTGGCTCTGTGAAATTTACTAAATAACATTTGGTTTGTGCTTTACTTCACAGCATTCTAGTATCACACAGTTTGGTCAATGACCATTATGGTCATCTGCACATGCTCAGTCCTTAGCTATGGCAGAAACTTGTTACAGTTGGTCAAAGCCATTAATAATATCTAGCCAATCCTTTTACAGGACAGATAAAGAAGGAAGCATGTGACTGAGGTCAGGAGGTGTGGTCTGACACTGCACGTACACACAGATACTTCATCCAGTTCTAACAGGCTTCCATTTACTTTAATACAATTACTGAAGTGGGATTTTATAGCTCATTGTGTTTTTAGGGGGTCGTTTTCAGATTCTGGGTATAAAAAATGGGTTTAGTTCTCCTTTAAGGCTTTGTTAATAATAAACACACACAGACCTTTGTTATAGAATATATGGGTTAGTAATGTTTAAATATTACTTTAATTCGTTTGTCCTGCACTGGTAGAAATGTCAGATTTGGTAGATGCCAACAAATGTAACAACATAGTTATGGCTTCCAATGGTCTTATAGAAACAATCCACCTGAATCCAAGTTTCTTTACTTTGTGCACAGGGATTTGTTTGATCGCACGAAAGGTAAATATACTTATCTTCGTCCCTGGCTCCTGCTCAGTTGAAGAACGGGAGGTGAGACATAGCTCCTTAACCTCCCATGCTTCAATCAAGGCATTAAATGAATAGTTCACTTTTCCAGTGAACTATTCCTTTAACTATTAACTTACAGTTCCTGTAAAAGAACCCTAAATGAACAAAAATACAAATAAAGTTAATGCTTACAAGTTTTAATAATCCTTTATCAGCATAAGGAAGATTATTGTGACATCTGGATAGCAGGACTATAATCATAATGGTGATAACAAATTGATTAGAGGATGGACATGATAAGAGGGCTGGAATTCTCAATTCAGAATGACTTGTACAAGAATCTGTTGGCAAAAAATACCCTGGAAAGTGTCCCAATGCATTGCTGCATGTATTTCAATATTGAAAAGTCATTGAGGGTCAGTATTAAAGTCTAAGGGTCAGTATTTCACATTTCTATTCATTTTTAAACCAGACGTGACATCATGAGTTTATACTAGTTCATTAAATTTAAATGTGACTACTGTACTGTATTGTCCTGCACTGTTAGCACAAAGCCTGCCATCTTTCTCTGTACCTGTCCGGTAGGTTTAGCCTTAGTCTAACCCTGGCAGGGTCAGAAAATGTAACCAACATAGTAACCAACATAGTTATGACTTCCAATGGTGTTATAGAACAATTCACTTACAATCCAAGTTCTTTATTCGTTTTTCTGGAGTCCATCCACTTATTTAGACAATAAAACTGTAGGAATCTAAATCTTGGAAATATTTTTTGAATGACCCATTGTTTCCTTTTATCTTCCAAGACCACAATGAACTTGCAGGTGGTTATTATACTTGAAGCTCAGAACAAAATTATTTTATTTGTACATGCAAAAAAAATGCTAAAAAGGCTTTGATATGTATATTTCATTTATTCAAATGTTTGCAAATGAAAAGGCATATTTTTAGATGAGCCAACGTAGTGGAAGGAAACACTGTAGGGAACTTTATTCCTTAGGAACTGTGAAAAGTTCGATTGATGCAGTTTTAGAGAAAAGTCATTAAAAATCTACAAGCGGAGAAGAAAGAAAATCCATTAGGTTGTAGAGATATAGCAAAATCAATGCAACAAAATATTTTAAAAACTGAATAATACCCAAACGATGACAAACTATAAAAAGATACTTACCAATTGTCTCAGATCCAATGGGACTAGAACAAAACTGCCTGTTCCACTTGTTGAAATTCCGAAAGTTCAGCCGCATCCATCAAATTTTGAAACCAGGTTCAATTTGAAACCAGGACTCATTGATACCCAAGACCAATAGCCCAAGTCCCTTGTTACTGAAACTGGACAGGGTTTGGAGTTTGATATACAGGTCTTGGGAGTTTGGGTGAGGTTATAGATAGCCCGACTATGAATTAGGTGCACGGCGTGTTATAGTCTTAACAGTCTTAACGTTGGTAAAACTGGGGATATATTGATTACAATTTACAATAGAAGAAAATAACCCCTAATAACAGAAGTTTCTGCTCCTAACATAGGCTTACTCCTTTCTCTACAACCACCTGTCTATAAAACCGAGATTGTGAATAGAGAGACATCCTGAAGTCCTTGAGCATGTTATAGATTATATACATTTATTCATGTTCTTTAGACTATTTCATATTCTATCTCAGAAATATAATCAAGAGGCCAGACTGCAATAGTAATTGGATAAATAAACAAGCAATAGAGTACACCTTAAAGGTACATAAATGAATGTAGGAATTATTAACTTAGAGTTCCTGTAAAAGAACCCTAAATGCACAAAATACTAATAAAATGAAAGCATGCAAGTTTATACATTCCATATGACTTTATTAGCATAAGGAATGTCCTTCCGACATCTGGATAGTAGGACTCTATACATCATGGTGGTAATACATTGATAAGAAGAGGATTTAAGCTGTGTACACACTTTACAGATGTTTGAAAGATGACAGGCAAGATCTGCAAGATCAGGGTTCACAGTCTCATGTGTTCTGCATGTTTCCCACGACTTTGGAGGGGGGAGGGTTTAGGGGGAAAGATCACTTTATACAAATATATAAATGTGCCATATAATAAACTCCCTGGTGCATTGTTCACCAATACTGTAGTTCATACCAGAGGACTCATGGACATCTTTTAGGAACATCCTAAAAATTATAAATGCTCCTTTAAATGGACAACATCCCTTTAAATAAGAATATCCCTCCTTAAATAAAAATACCCCTACCTTAATAAGACTACCTCCCCTTAAATAGCACCACACATCCTTGATGCTACTTAGGGCCATATTTATAAAGCCGTGGTATTGCTTTAACGATCAGTATCGTAAATTTACAACCGTTAAACCGATCTGAGGTTAACGATTGGTTTAACGCCGATCGTAAATCTACAATAACGAAATCGTAGATTTACCATCGCCATAGAATACCATTACGGTAGTTTATAGCACACAGTATTCTATGATCGAACGTTCATTAAATAACAAACGTTCGTAAAATGTACTATCGTGGTCGTACATTCAGACCGCAATCGTAAATTAACTGAGCCACGGTATTGCTAAAAAGCGATACCGTGGCTTTATAAATATGGCCCTTAAATACCAATATTTAACTAGTGGTCCTTAAATAAGAAGTCAGATCCTTAAATAGCAATAAGGAGTGGTATTATAGAAGAGTCCTTATTTACAAAGCAGAGTTATTCTTAAAGGGTATGTACACTGTAAACTTAACATTACTAGATAGCTTAGGATTTAGATGTAAAGTGATTTTTTTTTTTTGCCCTTCTAGCCCCCTCCCATACCCTACCTTTCCTCCTTTAAACTTTCTGTATTCTGCCTCCTGTCTCCTTGCATTTTTAGCTCCGCCCCACGAGATGTGAAAATCCCATTGCCATGCCAATACTTTCTCCGGTCGCAGAGCAAGCACTTGCCATCAGTTTGCTGTGACATCGCAAGCACGCCTAGTATGATGACCTCATGTTTTTAGCTCCTCCCCCCACGAGATGTGAAAATCCCATTGCCAAGCCAATTTTTCCTCCGGTCGCAGAGCAAGCGCTTGCCATCAGTTTGCTGTGACATCACAAGCACGCCTAGTATGATGACCTCATGTGCACACGTTCTCGCAGCAACGTCGCCCCAACACGCGGCCCCACTGACGTAATGTCACATTAAATAACACTACCATTTGGAAAAACATTACTCACTCCTAAATAATAATACCTAAATACTGATCATTAAATATGGATAACGTTGTAATGCTCTAAATCCCCGTGGATTCTTTCAGCCCACACACCCTGATCTAGCACCACTCGCTTTACCAATATAATGTAGCGCCTTTCCGTGATCGGTTGCCCCCTGGACTTAGAGTGCAAGGTATCTGAGCTGAGGCCGAGAATACACGAGGAATCCAAGAACGTACAGGGCACAACCAGGTCAGAGCTGGCCAACAGCGTGGTACAAAATCAGAAGCGGAACCAAGGATGCCAAGGGTCGATACAGAGTAGAACAGTCAGCGAGACGAGGTACAAAAGGGTAAGGCAATGTCAGAGTTGGAGTCCGGCAAGAGGTCAGGATGGGCGTCAAACAATTGTGAACGGTTAACAGGTAGGAATGAAAACCAAGATAGCAAAACCAAAACTATTAATGTTATGAATTGGAATGGCTCCCCAGCCCCCCCCAAATCAAAATATGGAAGGAAATGATTAACACCGCCACCCACTATATAAGATTCATTTATATTGGAAGAGTCTGTCTCGACAAACTTAGAAAAGTCTGAAGTTTATGGAACAGTTATACGTGTATGAATACGCCAATGGAAATCAATCTTCAACAGTGTGAAAATGTAGGTTTCCTTTAAAACCCAATAGTATCTCTAAAAGCTATTATGATACCACCATCACTGCACTGAATGTATACAACACGGCAGTAACTGGCATACCCCTGCCCCCCCCCCACACACACACACACTCAGATTCCTATCCCCCAAATTGTACATTTTACTAATAAACCTGTCTCTGGTATATCCATATTACCTCACATATGAAATGCTAAATATTTTAAGCACTAGAGACATAGCGCTGAATACGATGTAAGAAAATGCATAACAATACAAATGTTTAACAGTATGTTGTTTGTATTTGAGTAGTGCAGGGTCCAGATAGGCAAGATAGAATTTGAATCTGCTGCCAAGTGGAAAGCAGCCAATAGGGACAGCCATCTGAGCAGGCTCACAAAAGGGCGCTCGTGTGTGCCCAAACTTTTGTGCACGGATCCCCGGGATCCGTGCACATGCTCTGCGGGAACATGTAGACGGTGGCTGACAAATGATCCTTAAAGGGCATGTCTACCCTCAAAACTAAAATTTAACCCACTACTGGCCCCACTGTGTAGTCTGTGTAAATGTGTAAATCCTTACCTTACCTCTCTGCTCCTTATGGTTCTCCTGCAGTGCTTGTCCAAAGTCCAGGAAAGTGAAGAGTAGAAGGTGTCTGTGTGTCATCCAGTCCCTGCTGCTTCCTTAACCTCAATAAGGACAGTAAGATGCACCCTCCCTCCCTCCAGATCCCTTCAGTCTGCTGCATCCCCTAGCTGTAAAACCTTTTTTTCTGTGTGTAGGACAAAAATATTTGTATGGGGAAGAAGAAAAGACCAAGATTAGGACCACATGAAAGATAACATTTCAAACACCAGGATTCGTTTAGACCTTTAGGCACCAGAGTTTCTGGAAATCTAATCCAATGACATTTTCTTTGGAGCAGTATTTTTATTTTATCCCCCCTCATTTCGGGGTAAGAATAATCTCTAATACGGTTCACTTTGGCTGGTTATGTGTATGTCTTTTGTCATGGAAGTGCCTCAATACAGTAGTATCATAGCTAGTACCTTGTTTGTACTTCCTAATGTTCTTTTATGCGTTCCTTTACTTCCGTTGGCGTTTGGCCTACGTAGCATATGCCACAACGACATTGTATAAGGTAAATTACCTGTTTGGTATTGCAAGTGGCAAATTGTTTAAAGGATAAGTGCACTGTAAAATCAAGTTATGTTCATTTGGAACGGCAGCTTTAACAAATACTGTTGCCATATATTTTTTTACCGTGCCCTCCAGAGCCAGCTTTGTGCCTGGAAGTTACTGACATCTTGTTACTGGTTTGCTGAAATGCTAAGCTCCGCCCTCTGAGATTTCCTCTGCTTTCTCCTGCTTGAGCCTCAAACAGTAATGCCTGTGAGTTCCGTGCATCTCCTGCTTGGCCTCAATCAGAATGCCGTGAGTTCCGTGCATCTCCTGTTTGAGCCTAAAACAGTAATGCCTGTGAGTTCCGTGCACTCTCCTGCTTGAGCCTCAATCAGTAATGCCTGTGAGTTCCGTTGCACTCTCTGCTTGAGCCTCAAACAGTAATGCCTGTGAGTTCCGTGCACCTCTCCTGCTGATCCTCAAACAGTAATGCCTGTAGTTCCGTGCACTCTCCTGCTTGAGCCTCAAACAGTAATGCCTGTGAGTTCCGTGCAATCTCCTGCTTGAGCCTCAAACAGTAATGCTGTGAGTTCCGTGCACTCTCCTGCTTGGGCCTCAAACAGTAATGCCTGTGAGTTCCGTGCACTCTCCTGCTTGAGCCTCAAACAGTAATGCCTGTGAGTTCCGTGCACTCTCCTGCTTGAGCCTCAAACAGTAATGCCTGTGAGTTCCATGCACTCTCCTGCTTGAGCCTCAAACAGTAATGCCTGTGAGTTCCGTGCACTCTCCTGCTTGAGCCTCAAACAATAATGCCTGTGAGTTCCGTGCACCCTCCTGCTTGAGCCTCAAAGAGTAATGCTTGTGAGTTCAGTGCACACGCACGTGCACGGAACTCACAAGCATTACTGTTTGAGGCTATTTTTAAAGGTGCAGCTTCCAAATGAACATAACTTGATTTTACAGTGCACTTATCCTTTAAGTTTAATGGGAGCACCTTTTAATGGGTGGGCTATCGTATCTCTTTGATAATAGACGGACAACATATGCATCCCATACATGGGTGCGCTCCCTTTAAACAACGTCTCTCTGCACACTATGTAGAGCATAACTTGTCCTTCACTGACTTGCCTCCTTGTTAGCTAAACAGTGGTGTACTTTTTAGTAATCCACCTAATGTCTTATCCTTCTGAACCAGAGGCCAGTAGCATTTAATTACTTTTTCTATTTGCTGGCTATGTGTACAGGACAGAGATGCAAAGGGAGAGATGCAAAGGGAGTACGTACTTGGCCCTCAATGTCCTTTGTTTTGTATATTAAATTGTCTCTTCAGAACAGCCTCATGAAGAAAAAATTCAATATCCTTCCTGTAGCAGTTAATTGTACATTCACTGAAATAATCAGAAAGAAAAGCCACGTAATATATCAACTCTTCTGTGGCTGGAAGGGATAATGCGCTACCTACAGTGTAATATAAGGAGTTCCATATAGAAGCACGAGGCTATAGGTATATATATGTAAATCCATACATTACACTGTAGGCAGTGTAATCTTTCATATAATACATTTTTATGAATACATATTTATAAAAAAAAAAAACCTGTCTCCCCCCCTGTCTCTCCCCCCCATCCTCTCCCACCCTGTATTAGTAATTTATATACGAAGCTGTTTTATTCAGTATATGAATAATAATGGAAAGTAAAGTAAGGACCGAGCATCAAATCACTCAGTGATGTCACTGAGTGACTATTATAAGGATTTACGTCACTGCACCTTTCCATTCTAAATCCCTAGCCTTATTAATTATATAAGGGATAATACGCTATCTACAGTGTAATATATGGATATTACGCCACAAGGAGTTTCAGACCAAATATTGTCTGTCAAGAATAAACAGGGATTCCTATATAAATGAATAATACAGGGAGGGGGAGCCAGTGGGAGGGGCAGAAGAATGCAGGAAGTCACTCAGTGACATCACTGAGTGATTGTAATATAGATTCTCACCACTGCATCTTCCCATTGAAAATGCCTAATCTTATGTATTATATTAGTATTAGTAATGATTAATGCTCCAGCCAGCCTTCCTTAGCTCACGTCCAATCGTTTTTTTCTGAATCCTTTTGCAGGCTCTTCTAAAATTCTATATTTTTGTTCCATTATTTTTAGATTCCTCTGGCCCTTTCTTTACAAACCGCAGGCTTACTTTAGAAAAAAAAATCTTTTCTTAACATGCTTTCATTTATTCATAATAACAAACTTGTTCGCTTATACAAGCAAAAATACAATTCTCAGCATGTTTGAATCAAATCCAAGTCCCAACGTTCTGCCAGCAATTAAAGTCTTACTAAAAAAGTCACCATGGTGACTCCGTACTTGGCTATCCAATCATCAACACATGACATCATTAAAGGCTAATTCAAAATGGACTTATGTGAAAAACATCCAAATGGCTTTACCATTTCCGGTTAAATATTTATTTTAATTCTGCCCATGCATGTTAACATTGTTTAAGTTCCAGAATGTGATTATACTGGGAGAAGATCTTTGCCTTTTAGATAATCACAATAGAGGTGTCAATTTCCTGCATTTGGCTTAAGCTGGGTACACACAGTAACGATAAAGCCGGATCCGATGGTATCGGGGCTTTATCGTTATGTGTGTACGCTCGTTTCCCGAACGAGTGTGCGGCCGCCGAACGATCGGGTCGGCCGAACGCTCGTTCGGGAAAGGCCGAAAATTTTCATTGGCCGCGCTAGTCACACAGTCCCGAGCGTTCTCCCTATGAACTTCATAAGGAGAACGCTCGGGACTGTGTGTATGCAGATCTTTGAAAGATGGCAGACAGGATCTTGCAGATCCTGTCTGTCATCTTTCAGAAATCTGTACTGTGTGTACCTAGCTTTAGTGGTTCGCTATGAAAAGTACCATAGATCATAGAGATATGTTCACACAACACAAAACACATGGGAACTTAGAAGTGCAAAAAATTTGCATTGTGATTAGAGATGTCCGAACTTCGCAAAATCCGGTCCGCTCGAGGATCCGCGAATTTTCGGAAAAAAACGCGAGCGGACCCATTAAAACCTATTAAAATTCGAAAATACGGGGATTCTTCGAAAATATGAGAATTCTTCAAAAATATGAGGATTCTTCGAAAATACGAAATCTGCGATTTCACATATTTTCCTGTATTTTCGAAAATACGAGAAATCCCCGTAATTTCGAAAAAATTTTAAAACGCGTTGCGGAAAACTTCGGAAGGCGGAAAACCGGAAAATCCGCGATATCCGCCGTTCTCGAACGAGGTAAATCCGCCACGGATTCGGGTTCGGATCCGTGAACTGGGCCATCACTAATTGTGATTAAAAGCATTTTTGCAATGCGATTTTATGTGTCAGCATTTTTATGCAGTGCATTTTAGTGTATTTTTGGGTTATGCGTTTTTCCCCATAGACTTCCTTTGAGTGCGTTCTTACAATAAACTGCAGCAGGCAATGCGTTAAAAAATCGAACTGCAACGCAAAGCATAAATCTCAGTAGTACAAACACCATTATGGCATTCCTATGTGAAAATTGTGTCCTTGCTTTTTTCCCAGTGCATGCGTTACTGCAAAAGTGATACAACACGTAAACAAATGGGAATAAAGACAAAATAAGGATAAAATGGAGACAGAAATATTTAGGGGGCGATGCAATTTTTTTATCCGACGCAGCTTACCTGCCCGAGTTCCCACGATGCAAAATTCCCTGTGCAAGATTTTGTACATTCTCTGTCAGGAAATTGCGCCGACTAACGCCTCCCATTCAGTGGCATAAAGTTTCACGCTACATAGTAGCGCAAAACTTTACTAAGGGCGGTTTTGCATTGCCCTTAGTAAAAGTGTAAAACAGTGTAAAAACCCCGCTAACCTGATAATACATCATACGTAGGTTTTACACTGACTTGGGCATTTTGCGCCCAATATTGCATCGTACCCTTAAAATCAGTGCAATTGTGCATATTCTCTTTCTCCTGGCCCTCAAACACTAGTGATATCAACCCCTACCAGTATTTACTATTACTACTAGTGGTATCAGCCCCTACCAGTATTTACTATTACTACTAGTAATATCAGCCCCTACCAGTATTTACTATTACCACTAGTGACATCAGCCCCAACAAGTTTTTACTATTACTACTAATGTTATCAGCCCCTACCAGTATTTACTATTACTACTACTGATATCAGCCCCTACAAGTATTTACTATTACTACTACTGATATCAGCCCCTACAAGTATTTACTATTACTACTAGTGATATCAGCCCCTACCAGTATATACTATTACAACTAGTGATTCCAGCCCCTACCAGTATTTACTATTACTACTAGTGATATCTGCCCCTACCAGTATTTACTATTACTACTAGTGATATCAGCCACTACCAGTATTTACTATTACTACTAGTGATATCAGCCCCTAACAGTATTTACTATTACTACTAGTAATATCAGTGCCTACCAGTATTTACTATTACTACTAGTGGTATCAGCCCCTACCAATATTTACTATTTTACTAGTGACATCAGCCCCTACCAGTATTTACTATTACTACTAGTGATATCAGCCCCTACCAGTATTTACTATTACCACTAGTGACATCAGCCCCAACAAGTTTTTACTATTACTACTAATGTTATCATCCCCTACCAGTATTTACTATTACTACTACTGATATCAGCCCCTACCAGTATTTACTATTATTACTAGTGATATCAGGGCCTACCAGTATTTACAATTACTACTAGTGATATCAGCCCCTATCAATATTTACTATTTTACTTGTGATATCAGCGCCTACCAGTATTTACAATTACTACTAGTGATATCAGCCTGTGAGTTCCGTTGCACTCTCCTGCTTGAGCCTCAAACAGTAATGCCTGTAGTTCCATGCACTCTCCTGCTTGAGCCTCAAACAGTAATGCCTGTGAGTTCCGTGCACTCTCCTGCTGAGCCTCAAACAATAATGCCTGTGAGTTCCGTGCACCCTCCTGCTTGGCCTCAAAGAGTAATGCTTGTGAGTTCAGTGCACACGCACGTGCACGGAACTCACAAGCATACTGTTTGAGGCTATTTTAAAGGTGCAGCTTCCAAATGAACATAACTTGATTTTACAGTGCACTTATCCTTTAAGTTTAATGGGAGCACCTTTTAATGGGTGGGCTATCGTATCTCTTTGATAATAGACGGACAACATATGCATCCCTACATGGGTGGGCTCCCTTAAACAACGTCTCTCTGCACACTATGTAGAGCATAACTGTCCTTCACTGACTTGCCTCCTTGTTAGCTAAACAGTGGTGTATCTTTTAGTAATCCACCTAATGTCTTATCCTTCTAACCAGAGGCCAGTAGCATTTAATTACTTTTTATTATGCTGGCTATGTGTACAGGGACAGAGATGCAAAGGGAGAGATGCAAAGGGAGTACGTACTTGGCCCTCAATGTCCTTTGTTTTGTATATTAAATTGTCTCTTCAGAACAGCCTCATGAAGAAAAAAATTCAATATCCTTCCTGTAGCAGTTAATTGTACATTCACTGAAATAATCAAAGAAAAGCCACGTAATATATCAACTCTTCTGTGGCTGGAAGGGATAATGCGCTACCTACAGTGTAATATAAGGAGTTCCATATAGAAGCACGAGGCTATAGGTAATATATGTAAATCCATACATTACACTGTAGGCAGTGTAATCTTTCATATAATACATTTTATGAATACTATTTAAAAAAAAAAAAACCTGTCTCCCCCCCTGTCTCTCCCCCCATCCTCTCCCCCCTGTATTAGTAATTTATATACGAAGCTGTTTTATTCAGTATATGAATAATATGAAAAGTAAAGTAAGGACCGAGCATCAAATCACTCAGTGATGTCACTGAGTGACTATTATAGGATTTACGTCACTGCACCTTTCCATTCTAAATCCCTAGCCTTATTAATTATATAAGGTAATACGCTATCTACAGTGTAATATAGGATATTACGCCACAAGGAGTTTCAGACCCAATATTGTCTGTCAAGAATAACAGGGATTCCTATATAAATGAATATACGGGAGGGGAGCCAGTGGGAGGGCGAGAAGAATGCAGGAAGTCACTCAGTGACCACTGAGTGATTGTAATATAGATTCTCACCACTGCATCTTCCCATTGAAAAGCCTAATCTTTATGTATTATTAGTATTAGTAATGATTAATGCTCCAGCCGCCTTCCTTAGCTCACAGTCCAATCGTTTTTTTTCTGAATCCTTTTGCAGGCTCTTCTAAAATTCTATATTTTTTGTTCCATTATTTTTAGATCCTCTGCCCTTTCTTTACAAACCGCAGGCTTACTTTAAGAAAAAAATCTTTTCTTAACATGCTTTCATTTATTCATAATAACAACTTGTTCGCTTATACAAGCAAAAATACAATTCTCAGCATGTTTGAATCAAATCCAAGTCCCAACGTTCTGCCAGCAATTAAAGTCTTACTAAAAAGTCACCATGGGACTCCGTACTTGGCTATCCAATCATCAACACATGACATCATTAAAGGCTAATTCAAAATGGACTTATGTGAAAAACATCCAAATGGCTTTACCATTTCCGGTTAAATATTTATTTAATTCTGCCCATGCATGTTAACATTGTTTAAGTTCCAGATGTGATTATACTGGGAGAAGATCTTTGCCTTTTAGATAATCACAATAGAGGTGTCAATTTCCTGCATTTGGCTTAAGCTGTACACACAGTAACGATAAAGCCGATCCGATGGTATCGGGGCTTTATCGTTATGTGTGTACGCTCGTTCCCGAACGAGTGTGCGGCCCCCGAACGATCGGGTCGGCCGAACGCTCGTTCAGGAAAGGCCGAAAATTTTCATCGGCCGCGCTAGTCACACAGTCCCGAGCGTTCTCCTTATGAAGTTCATAGGGAGAACGCTCGGACTGTGTGTATGCAGATCTTTGAAAGATGGCAGACGGATCTTGCAGATCCTGTCTGTCATCTTTCAGAAATCTTGTACTGTGTGTACCTAGCTTTAGTGGTTCGCTATGAAAAGTACCATAGATCATAGAGATATGTTCACACCACAAAACACATGGGAACTTAGAAGTGCAAAAAATTTGCATTGTGATTAGAGATGTCCGAACTTCGCAAAATCCGTCCGCTCGAGGATCCGCGAATTTTCGGAAAAAAACGAGCGGACCCATTAAAACCTATTAAATTCGAAAATCGGGGATTCTTCGAAAATATGAGAATTCTTCAAAAATATGAGGATTCTTCGAAAATGAAATCTGCGATTTCACATATTCCTGTATTTTCGAAAATACGAGAAATCCCCGTAATTTCGAAAAAATTTTAAAACGCGTTGCGGAAAACTTCGGAAGGCGGAAAACCGAAAATCCGCGATATCCCGCCGTTTCCGAACGAGGTAAATCCGCCACGGATTCGGGTTCGGACCGTGAACTGGGCCATCACTAATGTGATGTAAAGCATTTTTGCAATGCGTTTTATGTGTCAGCATTTTATGCAGTGCATTTTGTGTATTTTTGGGTTATGCGTTTTTTCCCCATAGACTTCCTTTAGTGCGTTCTTACAATAAACTGCAGCAGGCAATGCTTTAAAAATCGAACTGCAACGCAAAGCATAAATCTCAGTAGTACAAACACCATTATGCATTCCTATGGTGAAAATTGTGTCCTTGCTTTTTTCCCAGTGCATGCGTTACTGCAAAGTGATACAACACGTAACAAATGGGAATAAAGAAACAAAATAAGGATAAAATGGAGACAGAAATATTTAGGGGGCGATGCAATTTTTTTATCCGACCGCAGCTTACCTGCCCGAGTTCCCACGATGCAAAATTCCCTGTGCAAGATTTTGTACATTCTCTGTCAGGAAATTGCGCCGACTAACGCCTCCCATTCAGTGGCATAAGTTTCATCAGCTACTGTCGCAAAACTTTACAAGGGCGGTTTTGCATTGCCCTTAGTAAAAATGTAAAAAGTGTAAAAACCCCGCTAACCTGATAATACATCATACGTAGGTTTTACACTGACGTGGCATTTTGCGCCCAATATTGCATCGTACCCTTAAAATCAGTGCAATTGTGCATTCTCTTTTCTCTCCTGGCCCTCAAACACTAGTGATATCAACCCCTACCATATTTACTATTACTACTAGTGGTATCAGCCCCTACCAGTATTTACTATTACTACTAGTAATATCAGCCCCTACCATATTTCTATTACCAACAGTGACATCAGCCCCAACAAGTTTTTACTATTACTACTAATGTTATCAGCCCCTACCAGTATTTACTATTACTACATACTGATATCAGCCCCACAAGTATTTACTATTATACATACTGATTCAGCCCTACAAGTATTACTATTACTACTAGTGATATCACCCCTACCAGTATATACTATTACAACTAGTGATTCCACCCCTACCAGTTTTACTATTACTACTAGTGATATCTGCCCTACAGTATTACTATTACTACTATGATATCAGCCACTCCCAGTATTTACTATTACTACTAGTGATATCAGCCCCTAACAGTTTTACTATACTCTAGTAATATCAGTGCCTACCAGTATTTACTATTACTACTAGTGGTATCAGCCCCTACCAATATTTACTATTTTACTAGTGACATCAGCCCTACCAGTTATTACATATACTACTAGTGATTCACCCCTACCAGTATTTACTATTACCATTAGTGACATCAGCCCCAACAAGTTTTTACTATTACTACTAATGTTATCATCCCCTACCAGTATTTACTATTACTACTACTGATATCAGCCCCTACCAGTATTTACTATTATTACTAGTGATATCAGCGCCTACCAGTATTACAATTACATAGATATCAGCCCCTATCATATTTACTATTTTCTGTGATATCAGCGCCACCATTTACAAACTACTAGTGATATAGCCCCTATCAATATTTACTATTTTACTATGTATAGTATATCAAGCTCCTGCCAGTATTTACTATTACTACTAGTGATATCAACCCTCTACCAGTATTTACTATTTCTACTAGTGTTATCAGCCCCTAACAGTATTTAATATTACTACTACGATATCAGCCCCTACAATTATTTACTATTACTACTAGGGATATCTGCCCCTACCAGTATTACTATTACTACTAGTGATATCAGCCCCTACCAGTATATACTATACAACTAGTGATTCCAGCCCCTACCATTTTTACTATTACTACTAGTGATATCTGCCCCTACCAGTATTTACTATTACTACTAGTGATATCAGCCACTACCAGTATTTACTATTACTACTAGTGATATCAGCCCCTACAAGTATTTACTATTACTACGAGGGATATCTGCCCCTACCAGTATTTACTATTACTACTATTGATATCTGCCCCTACCAGTATTTACATTACTACTAGTGGTATCATCGCCCCTACCAAAATTTACTATTTTACTAGTTGACATCAGCCCCTACCATATTTACTATTACTACTAGTGATATCAGCCCCTACCAGTATTTACTATTACTACTAGTGATATCAGCCCCTTCCAACATTTACTATTACCACTAGTGACATCAGCCCCACAAGTTTTTACTATTACTACTATGTTATCACCCCTACCAGTATTTACTATGACTACTAGTGAATCAGCCACTACCAGTATTTACTATTACTACTAGATATCAGCCCCTACAAGTATTTACTATTACTACAGGGATATCTGCCCCTACCAGATTACTATTACTACTAGTGATATCAGCCCCTACAACATTTACTATTACCACAGTGACATCAGCCCCAACAAGTTTTTACTATTACACATGTTATCAGCCCCTACCGTATTTACTATGACTAAGTGATTCAGCCACTACCAGTATTTACTATTACTACTAGTGATATCACCCCTACAAGTATTTACTATTACTACTAGGGATATCTGCCCTACCAGTATTTACTATTACTACTAGTGATTCAGTGCCTACCAGTATTTACTATTACTACTAGTGATATCAGCTCCTACCAATATTACTATTTACTAGTGATATCAGCCCCCTACCAGTATTTACTATTACTACTAGTGATATCTGCCCCTACCAGTATTACTATTCTACTAGTGATATCAGCCACTACCAGTATTTCTATTACTACTAGTGATATCAGCCCCTACAAGTATTTACTGTTACTACTAGGAATCTGCCCCTACCAGTATTTACTATTACTACTAGGGATATCTGCCCCTACCAGTATTTACTATATACTATTGATATCAGCCCCTACCAATATTTACTATTTTACTAGTGATATCAGCCCCTACCAGATTTACTTTACTACTAGTGATATCCCCCCTAACAGTATTTACTATTACTACTAGTGATATCAGCCCCTACAAGTATTACTATTACTACGAGGGATATGCCCCCTACCAGTATTTACTATTACTACTAGTGATATCTGCCCCTACAGTATTTACTATTACTACTAGTGGTATCAGCCCCTACCAAAATTTACTATTTTACTAGTGACATCAGCCCCTACCAGTATTTACTATTACTACTAGTGATATCAGCCCTACCAGTATTTACTATTACTACTAGTGATATCAGCCCCTACCAACATTTACTATTACCACTAGTGACATCAGCCCCAACAGTTTTTACTATTACTACTAATGTTATCACCCCCTACCATATTTACTATGACTACTATGATATCAGCCACTACCAGTATTTACTATTACTACTAGTGATATCATGCCTACCAGTATTTACTATTACTACTAATGATATCAGCTCCTACCAATTATTTACTATTTTCCTAGTGAATCAGCCCCAACCAGTATTACTATTACTACTAGTGATATCTGCCCCTACCAGTATTTACTATTACTACTAGTGATATACAGCCACTACCAGTATTTACTATTACTACTAGGGATATCTGCCCCTACCAGTATTTACTATTACTACTAGGGATATCTGCCCCTACCAGTATTTACTATTACTACTAGTGATATCAGCCCCTACCAATATTTACTATTTTACTAGTGATATCAGCCCCTACCAGTATTTACTATTACTACTAGTGATATCAGCCCCTAACAGTATTTACTATTACTACTACTGATATCAGCCCCTACAAGTATTTACTATTACTACTAGGGATATCTGCCCCTACCAGTATTTACAATTATTACTAGTGATATCAGCCCCTACCAGTATTTACTATTATTACTAGTGATATCAGTGCCTACCAGTATTTACAATTACTACTAGTGATATCAGCCCCTATCAATATTTACTATTTTACTAGTGATATCAGCGCCTACCAGTATTTACATTACTACTAGTGATATCAGCCCCTATCAAATTCTATTTACTAGTGATATCAGCTCCTGCCAGTATTTACTATTACTACTAGTGATATCAGCCCCTATCAATATTTACTATTTTACTAGTGATATCAACCCTCTACCAGTATTTACTATTTCTACTAGTGTTATCAGCCCCTAACAGTATTTATATTACTAACTGATATCAGCCCCTAAATATTTACTACTATCTACTAGGGATATCTGCCCCTACCAGTATTTACTATTATTACTAGTGATATCAGCCCCTACCTGCTTCCTTGAAGTGTTTGCAACTGACATTTCGCCAAATTTGGTGTTATCATATGTCCATGGGTTCTAATTATACAGGAAAAACCACCACCACCCTGAAGAAAGAATGGCCAATCATAGGCAGTCCCTCAGACAGGCCCTAGGAGGTGGCAGAAACATACCAACCAATTTGTCAAATGTCAGTTCCAAACACTTCAAGGAAGCAGGGCACCAAGTCTCATGCTTCAAATGGATGGCCATAGATTATGACCTAAGACCGAAGGGGTAGATCGTAATAGAGCCCTCCTTAAAAGGGAAGCCAGATGGATTAGAATTCTTGATACACTAGCCCCGAGGGGACTTAATGAACAGTTGGCATTATCATGCTACCTTTAACCCCCTTAGTGGAGGTTGGTAAGTCCCTATAGATGACGGGGCATATCCTCAATAGGGAGTATATTATGCATTTGATATAGACTTACTCTCTACTTACTCCTTATATTATCTATGTACTGGTCCCCTATCTAGTTGTTTGTATGTTCTCTAGCTCCAGCATACACTTAGAACTTCATATAAGAGACTGCCTTTGTGGGAGACTTTTGGGTTACCATCTAGTTACCAAGTTGCTATACAGCCTTTTTTCCCCGTAGTGACAGGCAGTCACAGCTGAGCATTTTTTAGTGTTTGAAATTGATACTATTGTGGCTATTCTCATTGTTGAATCATTGATTCAATGTTATTACATTATAGCATGTCACTGATTGTCTAACATAGATCCGTGTATATACATGACAATCCGTTTGATAGTCCATCTGATTGAGAGTATAGTATCATTTTTTCTTTCGACATCATTGCTCATAGTATTACTACGTATATTTATCTCGGATCCAGTTTTTCAGGTTTTTAGGTTTTTTAACTTTTAGATCTTGTATGTCACTCTTTTATCTTCACTTCACTATTGAATGATGATCCACGGGAGAAGTAGTGGAGATGTGGGAGGTGTGGGGAGGGGTTTTATCTATAAGGAACTTACCTGTCCAATATGGCTTCCTGACTACAGCCACATGTAGGCTGAAACGTTGCGTATTTAATGTAATTTTTGTCTTCTTTGTGTTGATATCTCTTTTTTGTTTATTTACTCGTAGTATATTGATTTTATTTAAGTCTACATTAAAAGATCTGGGCGGTATCCGTTTATTTCAATAAATCATTTGCTGCAAGTCCATGATGCTACTATCTGTTATTGATTATATATATCTATATATTATATATAGCACAGCACTCTTCCCACGTATCTCTTTATTCACAAATCTCATATGATATGACTGATTGTGGCGCAACGTTATCCCCTTTCTCAAGCAACAACAATGATTTGCTTGAAAAGATTTTTTTCTATTTGTATTTAAAGGGATGCAGACTTCACCTTTTAAGGGCATGTCCACCCCCAAAACTATAATCTATCCCACTACTGGCCCCACTGTGTAGTGTAGAAAAATCCTTACCTTACACCCCAGCTCCAAATGTTCTCCTGTAATTCCCCCCCAACAAATCCAAACTGGCCAACAGGAGCCTAGCAGAGGGGCAAATTGTTTCTGCCTCTGAGGCTTCCTCTGAGAGTTTCTGGCATGCTCTGAGCAGCCCTCCCTCCTCCCCCCCCCCCCTCCCTCTCCCTCCTGTTTTGCAATCCCTCCCCCTAGTGTCATTTCCCTAGGCGTTCAGTGCAGCCTGCAGCCGCGTCCGTGATTGGCTCCTCTCGCCAATCACACGCGCTGCTGGTCCCCCCCTGCTTGCAGTTCCGTGCAAGCAGATGCAAGGTCTGTGCGGCGAAGGAGAGAGGGAAGGTAAGTAATGATCGGGGGACTTTTTTAACAAAACTTTTATTGCGGTTGGGGTTGGGGGAAGGAACACTTCTATATATCAAAAGTTTTTTAATAGGGGTGGGACATGCCCTTTAAGGTAGGTGCCCCTCGCTTCTATTTTCGGACACTCTACTTACCTGGACATGCTGATCCTACCTTCTTATTGTGCTTTATATATATATATATATAGTTCTGTGTTCTTTTCCACACATTATTCTTTGCACAAACCCCCCAATACACCTTTGATTATTTCATTGTGTTCTCTGGTTAACTTCCCCTTGGAGGACAGATTTTCCTCCCTGTATAAAGACGACAGTGTATAGCAGTAGCGGAGAGCACAAAGAAAGCTCTGTGTCCAGTAACATAAGTTTGGTGTTTCTTTTTTCACCCTCCAATCGTGAACTAAATCAGTCTAAATCCTTCATTTCCCCGTTTCATTGGAACCCATTGTAACAAGCAGGTCAGTGATTATACATCAAATAAAACACCCGAGGAACTTACAGATCAGCCACCTGAGATGGATCCGAATACTGGGGACAACAAGAGTCTCTTCGGCCAAGATGAGTATAACGTAATAAGTAATGTGTGTCCTCCTCTTAGAATCCATTTTCTAAATAGTTTTCTTTCCCAAAGTAAAAATCAATAATTAATAGTTAAATGTTCAGGTTGCCGCCTGCCTTGTTGACATCCACGTTTAAACTGTGATTACGTTCCTAGAAATGAAAAAGACTTTGGTTGCCGATCCTCTCTCTGTAAGTTAGAGAGTTAAATACTTAGCTGATGACATCATTCAGGTCCATAGGGATTGTCGATGTTCCAAAGAGCTGTATGTGTCGCCAATGGCTGAAAGTGTGACTGTTAGTCTGGGTACACACGGCCGGACTATTTATCCTGAGCGAGCGCTCGGCAGGGACAAATGTCCGTCGGTTGTGGCAAATTTGTCCGCGGCTGAATTTGCGAATGATCAATCATGCGGCCCCATAGCGAACCGCACGATCAATCGGAATTTTCCAGCGCGTCCGATCGTTCGTTCCTCCAATCCGGACAAACTAACAATCAATGTCGGTCGCGCCGGCCGCCCCACAACAGCCGATATTTTTGGCCAACCGACCGAAAGTGCCATGAATCGGTCGAAAATATCGTCTGGTGTGTACCCAGCCTTAACAATTTCCATTGCGATACCCAGGAAATCATTGTCATTCTTACATTTATAATAGTAATTAAATGCCACATTACCAGGAATATTAAGTCAGATCAGTCGCCTGCAAATACACAATCCAATTTCTTTGGGCTGACTGACCGATACACGTTAATATTGGTCGGACAGTCTGGAAAATGAGGTCCGTACACACATGTGATGCATGATGTTGTACGAAGAGCCGTTTTGGTTAACTATCAATTAATATATGTGTGCCTGGTCAGCTGAACATCAGTTTGGTCAGGCATCATTGATGATCCGCCAGGCCAGATCATCAACGTTGTATCCATATAAGTACTATAAGTGCAAACAGCAGTTAGTACGGGGCCCCCCAGCCCTGCTCATCATTGGCTGTGGCCCTTCCTTTGATAGATGATTATGTATGCCTTGAGTATTGAGGGACAAATTGTATTATCACCGAATGTGGCAGGCTGGCAGGACCCCCACCTTCTGGGCCCCATACAGCAGTATCGTTTGGACCTCCTACCCACAAAAAGGATGGGAAATGGGAAATATTTCCTGTCTCCAACAATAATCCAAATCCCGGAATTAACTCAGGACTTTCATTGATTCCAGCCCTCTATTGAAAAGATTTAATGACGTTGTAGTGAGAGAGAAGCTTTGGATGTTGTTACCATTATCTTTACGTGAAAATAGCAAACTGACCTCTTTTTTAGTCTAATAGTGAGAGGAACCAGTTGCGTTCCATAAAAGCTGTTTCATTTTCAGACGTGATCTTTTTCTGCTTTTTCATCGTGTTTTTTTCCCCCTGCAAAGTAAAAACCACATAATTAGCTTAGCTACAACCTAGAAAGGATTCTTCTCTGGACCTCTACATCGCTACCAAGGGAACAATAAAAGGCATTAGTAAAATCAATAATAAAGCTAAAATGTAATATTTCTTATCAATTCATCACATTCAGGCCATAATTTGGGTTATTTTTCAGAATGAATGGCCCCATTAAAATATGTTGAGATATCTTACCTTGTCCTCTGGAATCATTAATGTATGTCTGTTATTCTCCTAGATGCCTTATGCAAACTAAGAGGTAGTGTTTATTAAAAGCTATATTTGTTCACACCCCCTTTAGCAATTGATGAACTGGTTATGAGCTTGAGCATGCTCAGAGCAGGCAGCTAGGGAATTGTCAACTGTCAAATTGGAAGAACCAGGAAGCAGAAATTAGGGCAACAGGACAATGTTTTAGTCTTTTAACTATTGCAGTTTTGGGGGTGATTTCTATTTGAGGGATGGACTTTACATTCTGATAAAACTAGGTCAAACAAGATAAATCAATGGGGCAACGTTGGTGAAATAAATTTAGAATTTTAGCAGCGTCAAAGGAATCGACATGGAAGATGTACAACGACACCGCTTATAGCTTTAAAATACTAAACATTCCTTACAACAAACTATTTATTCTGTGCCAGAATTATATATATTTGCAGTTGGCTACTGGGAGTGCAGTAAATCTGAGCAGACCTTTTGCCAAGGATAAATAAATTTAGCATAATGAAATATATATCCAGGAAATGGTGCTGCAACTGCAATTGAATGAAAACATAAACATTTTACTCTCTTTAAAGGGGAACTAAAAAGCATTCTTTCCCAGAATACTCAAGCAGTGGGAGATACAGTGAGTTATTTAAATTTAATTACTGTACATATAAGAACTTAATTTTGTAAATAGGGAAGCTGTACATCTTCAAGCCTGTGAAGTATACAAACAACTTTCTACACCTGTACACCTATTGACCACATACTGTACTTTGAGACTAGTGAAAATTGCTGATGTAGGACATGGTAATTGAACCTGTGACCTCATGGGCTTAAACAGGCCAGCATTAAATGACTAAAGGTGCCCATACTCATGCAACTTCAGTTGCAAATTCAGGATTAGATTCAATATTTACAATGTGTACCCAGCTATACAGACATGAAGAGGTTAACACCTGCTTAAATTTTCTCTCCCCTCTAGCCGTGACAGAGAGGAAGCCCTTTGCACTAATAGCAGCTAAGTAGCATAAGATAAAATAGATCCCAAACCCAGAGACACCATATGCCTCTGCCTCTAAGTTAGACATTTATGATTAAACATGTTTTGTGCTCATTAACTCTGTATAGACTGTATCTACAGACATGATCATCGGTTGAAAGTTTGAAGAGAGGGCAATAAAATCAAGGTCATGTGTATAGAGACCCTGTTTCCCCGTAAACATATTGTGAAAGCACAGTCTCTATTAGAGATGGCGGAACGTCAGTAAAAGTTCGGAAGGTCAATCATTCAATATCAGACCCATTAAAGTCAGTGGGGACCAAATAGTTTGAAACGTTTGGATTAAATACTGTAAAATTTATCAATGGTAACTTACTGTACATGGCTCTGGGACCTGGGAAATGGTGTAGGGAACACATACATAGCACCAGAACTTGTTTAAATACAAACAGGGAGATTCAATAAAATTTCTTATCGTTTAAAATGGTGCTAATTTTGCCCCAACCAATCAGATCTTATTTAACATTTGAAAGCTAACATCTGATTGGTTGGGGCAAAATTAGCACCATTTTAAATGATAAGACCTTTTATTGAATAACCCTGTAACTTTTCCCCCGATTGGGCTATTTTCGTGCTTCTGCATTGAATTTTCGAGAGTTACCGAAATTAAACTCCACATTCAAGGGTTATTGCCTAATTCAAGGGTTACCGAATGCCGCATTTGAGGGTTATAGAGCGATAAAGTCGAGGGATATCGATTTGAACGTTCGGTGATTATCAAAAAGCTACAACATTTTGGGTAGTTCGAAATCCCGAATAGTTTGAATTGTTTGGGTTTGTTTGAACTATTAAAGTTCTGGTCGAACTCAGGTTTGAATTCAAGTTCTAGTCCATCTCTAGACTCTATCCTTTAACACTATTCACTAGTTACTGTAGAGAGTAGTGTTTATTTACCTGTACTGCTTAAAAGGAACAAATTTGGTACTTGCATGTATCATTCTTCTGTCAGGAATCATGAATGAATGTGCTGGGTGAATGGGCATTGACTAGTATTTCATATCAAATGAAAACATAAACCTGATATTAAATGATAGCATGGTCCTTATTTCTTGAATTTAGTCCAAAAGGAAAAACACAATATATTAAATATCACAAATAAGAGAATCTGAAGCAATAAAATGTTACACCCCTGTGCCATTTGTTCAATCATAGAACATCGTCTCCTTAAGGATCTTAGATTGATGAGATTTTAGTCATGGGTAAATGGTCCCACTAGGGTTTTAATAGCTTCACGAATAACTCAAATGTTTCTTCTGATGATGGAACATTTAGACTTACTGCTATTATCTCTAATATCTCGCTGTGAGTAGCTTGCAGGAAAACACAATTAGATAATGACCTTGTGTCTTTGTTATTATGTTATTTATTCAGACTTTGCCAGATGAGGCCTTCTGCCTGTCTCAAAAAAACAATCAGCATACTTAATTAATGTTGCGATAAAGGGGCAAATCCGTCAGATCCAACCGAATCATCCCTTTATCATTAAAGGGGAGGTCCGACCCTTAAAACAAAAAACTGGCCAATTGTCAGTTACCTGCCCACAACCCCAACTGATATTTTTATCAGTTAATTACATGAACTTGTAACCCAATATTTAATGATAAGTTATATTCCTTTCTGGGAAAGATATCTGCCTCTTCTCTCTTCTCAATGAGCTTTTAATAAGCTCGAGCATGTGCAGTGGAGGCAGCAATTAGTCATTGGTTGTGGTGTCAGTTGTCCCAGCCTTGATTGACTGCATGGAGGAAGGGACCAGCTTACTTCTCCAGAATAGAGGCAATTATTATAGTTTAATATCTGGTTATTAATACAGGTAATAAAGTGCAAAATATATTGTTTGGGGGCAGGTAACTGAATATGCCCTCTAAAGTGTGTACCCACAATCTTCAGAGGGTCTGCTCTTTGTCCATGACATTGGGTTGCTTTATATAATGGGTGCTCGAAGTCTCTAATTGTATCCTAATCGTTAAAATAACATTAATGTAAACAGCGCAGTCTAGATAGCTAATTCATAAAGTTTATTTCAATCTCTGGTTTTCCTTAAAGGCAAGGTTGGCTTTTTAACTAAAGATCTTAGTTGAAACTGTAAAAGTGAGACCCTCCCAATAGGCAATGACCGCTTGACACCTTTTATTGTTTTGCTGTAACTGCTAGAGAAGTATGAAATGGTAACTCGGCTATTAGAGATTTATTCAAAGACTCAATTCTCCTGCCTTGTACAGTTCCTAAACCTTGGAGGAATGTTACGCACAAGCCGATAGATTTGTGAAGCGCATAATTAATCCACACGTTTGGAAGAAACCCAAAAGCGGCTTCCAGCTTTGTAAGTTGTGATTATTTCCCCTCTCCTGCCAATGGCCCCCTCTTCTCAATAAGTCTTGCTCAAAGCAGAGCTGAAGAACTAGAGAAAGAAGAGAATGGAATGGAAAATTTCAGAAGTTCTAAGGTAATGTACTTGGACATTTTATCTTTTGCTATTAACATATAAAAGCTAATTTCAAAGAGATCACAGCTCCGTTATGCATTATCCTACCCACAGCCGCCTTGATTTGTCTTGAATTTTTAATAGGTAATGTAGGAAAAGCTAAACCCTGGGTGCCCTTATTATAATCAAATCCAACAAAAAATAAAATGATTGCAGCGTGAGACTGATTGTGTGATTGTTCCTGGTATTTGCAAGATGACGAACGTTTGTTCCAGGTCAGGATTTTTGGTTTTTGGGCTGTAAATTCTTTAGTACATTGCAAGATCAATGAAAATATAAAGAGACTTTGCAGATATGTTTTAAGAAGTGTATTCTGCGTCACTCCCTACAGTGGTTGCCTTTCCCTCAACTAGAATTTTACCCGTTATTACTTGAGTTGGTTTTACAGCAAAACTTAGTTTGTGTCAACTTCACAGAAATGGCAAAATCCACATGTCGCTGTTTTTGCAATATTACACAACCTTGCCTTTCTTTAATAATAAAATGTTCATTTTTCTTAATCAGCTAATTAGTTGGTGTGTTAGGAAAAGCTGACAGTTGGAATAGGATGTAAATACCAGCCTTCCAGTCAGTCCACCAGTCAGTTTTTCAGCCAGTCCACCAGTTAGCTTGCTAGCTAGTCCACCAGTCAGCTATCAAGCCAGTACAACAGTCAGCTTTCCAACCAGTCCACCAGTCGGCTTTCAAGTCAGTACAACAGTCGGCTTTCCAACCAGTCCACCAGTCGGCTTTCCAACCATAAACCAGCGGCTTTTCCAACCAGTCCACCAGTCGGCTTTCCAACCAGTCCACCAGTCGGCTTTCCAACCAGTCCACCAGTCGGCTTTCCAACCAGTAAACCAGTCGGCTTTCCAACCAGTCCACCAGTCGGCTTTCCAACCAGTCCAAAAACCAGTTCGGCTTTCCAACCAGTCCACCAGTCGTCTTCCAACCAGTCCACCAGTCCACTAGCCAACATATTGCTTTTAAAAAATGTTGTCACTTGAAAAATGTTCCCCCACTTAATTTTTCATCTTGTAGGAAGCCTTCATATACAATGAAACTATATGTTCAGTGAAAACTTTAATCTGTTTTTAAAAAACTGCTGGCAAAACTAAATGTCAATATCTAATTGTTACTAACCGCATTCTAAGCAGAGGATTTGAATCAATTTAAGTTGGTGAGTCGAGCACCTCACCACAATCCTACTTGGTAAAGCAGTGTTTGAAAAGTTCCAACATTCCTTGGGCAACAATTTTCTAGCAATGTAGGAATCAAACATCCCTTACTGATTCTAACTCTAGTGCGCTGTGATTGGTCTGCATTCAAATTTGCAAGATAGGAAACTCTAGCGAGAGCAAGAAGACAAGCTGCAGACTTTTTTTGCAGAATCTTTGTGATACAAGGGATGTAATCATTTAGCGTGACTGTTTAATGACTTAAAATGACAGGACTTCAATGTGTGCAAAGAAAAAAGAGATCAGAATTCAATATGAGGCACTACTCTCTGTAGAGCTAATGATAATACCACACCGACAGGGGAGTAAAGCCGACCATACGCATTCGATTTCCATCGCGATGTGCCAAAGATCACATTAGTATTTATTGGCACATTGCGACGAGCCGCACACACTGTACTGACAATTGCCCTACGCAGTATGGTGATGGGGCTGCCATGTGGCTATACACGGGCTTGTAGTGTATAGAGAGCTGATAGTTATAATATTTAAGGTTGAATAAAGACATACGTCCTCCATTCCAACCCATCTAGCAATATCCTCATTTCCTGCCTAACTGTTGATCCAGAGGAAAGAACAAAAAAAAAACGCACCAAATTTATGAAGGGGGAAAATTCCTTCCTGACTCCAAGTGGCAATCGGAAATTACCTGGATCAACTCTACTTTATGTATCAATACCGGTAACTTGCAACATTCCTTGTTTGTAGAAACTCATCCAGCTTTTTATTAAACTGACCAATGAACCTGCCATAACAACGTCCACTGGTAGACAGTTCCATAGCTTTACCGTTCTCACAGTGACAAACCTTTCCCAACTCTACTTTATGTACAATACCAGTAACTTGTAACATTCCTTGTTTGTAGAAACTCATCCAGCTTTTTATTAAACTGACCAATGAACCTGCCATAACAACGTCCCCTGGAAGACAGTTCCATAGCTTACCATTCTCACAGTGACAAACCCTTTCCCAACTCTACTTTATGTACAATACCAGTAACTTGTAACATTCCTTGTTTGTAGAAACTCACCAGCTTTTTATTAAACTGACCAAACCTGCAATAACAACGTCCACTGGAAGACAGTTCCATAGCTTAACCGTTCTCACAGTGACAAACCCTTTCCCAACTCTACTTATGTATCAATACCAGTAACTTGTAACATTCCTTGTTTGCAGAAACTCATCAGCCTTTTTTTAAACTGACCAATCAACCTGCCATTACAACGTCCACTGGAAGTCAGTTCCATAGCTTTACCCTTCTCACAGTGACAAACCCTTTCCCAACTCTACTTATTGTTCATACCAGTAACTTGTAACATTCCTTGTTTGTAGAAACTCATCCACTTTTTATTAAACTGACCAATGAACCTGTCATAACACATCCACTGGAAGTCAGTTCCATAGCTTACCCTTCTCACAGTGACAAACCCTTTCCCAACTCTACTTTTGTATCAATACCAGTAACTGGTAACATTCCTTGTTTGTAGAAACTCATCCAGCTTTTTATTAAACTGACCAATGAACCTGCCATAACAACTGTCACTGGTAAGACAGTTTCCATAGCTTTACCGTTCTCACAGTGACAAACCCTTTCCCAACTCTACTTTATGTATCAATACCAGTAACTTGTACATTCCTTGTTTGAGAAACTCATCCAGCTTTTTATTAAACTGACCAATGAACCTGCCATAACAACGTCCACTGGTAGACGTTCCATAGCTTTACCGTTCTCACAGTGACAAACCCTTTCCCAACTCTACTTTATGTATCAATACCAGTAACTTGTAACATTCCTTGTTGCAGAAACTCATCCAGGTTTTTATTAAACTGACCAATGAACCTGCCATAACAACGTCCACTGGAACAGTTCCATAGCTTTAACCGTTCTCACAGTGACAAACCCTTTCCGAACTCTACTTTATGTATCAATACCAGTAACTTGTAACATTCCTTGTTTGCAGAAACTCACCCCAGCTTTTATTAAACTGACCAATGAACCTGCCATAACAACGTCCACTGGAAGACAGTTCCATAGCTTTAACTTTCTCACAGTGACAAACCCTTCCCAACTCTACTTTATGTATCAATACCAGTAACTTGTAACATTCCTTGTTTGAGAAACTCATCCAGCTTTTTATTAAACTGACCATGAACCTGCCATAACACGTCCACTGGAAGACCATTCCATATGCTTTACCGTCTCCACAGTGGAAAACCCTTTCCGAGCCAGTAGATCTCCAGATGTTTGACAACTCACAGCAGCAAGCACTCTGTATTTAGGGATTCTGGAAGTTGTAGATCTGGAGATCTGCTAGATGCCCATCCCTGGTCTATATTTTGCAATTTCGCTATCGCATGACTTGCAATGACAAAAACGCTATTTTCGCCTTATTTATAAAACCTTCGTTTTCGCTTTCCCCTTGTGGAAAAGTAACACTGAGAGCGATGTGTAGCGATATTTTCGCCTTATTCATTGCGTTAAGTTGTGTATCACTGCGAAAAGAGAGATTGCTTCTAGTGTAATATCAGACCTATTTTTGTCACTTTTTATTTACACAGCTATTATAAATGGGAATTTCGCCTTTTGCCCCTTTTCTCCCTTTTGTTGCATTTTTTACAGTTTTACTAGAATTTTACCAAAAACATTATTATCAGGATGTTCCATTAACATGACTATTTTCTACCCAGCACTATGTATGTCCCATATTAATGGAACTGGTCTGATAATAGCTGCAGTTTGCTGAAAATCATACTAAAAATTCTAGAAAATTCGCCTTTTGAGTTAGTGTTCCTTTAATGCAGGCGCAGAATGTGTGAGGATCCATCTGGTTGGTCGATCTACAAACACACACACACACACACACACACCCACACACACACACACCCCCACACACCACACACACACACACACAGGAAACCACATGACCACCACAGCAGCTTGCTGACTTTACTAATTAATGGAGGATAATCAGGTACTACCTTCTCTCTCTCCCACCCCCTCCCATACCAGATTGCCTCATATTCCAGCATCCCCTATGAAATCAATCTTAGATCACTTTTTCAACCACCTCTCTCAGAGTTAGACAAACAAATCTTTATTAAAAACAACACAAGTTCCCCGCCTTTGTTACAGTGTTGTGGGAAGAGGGTTTTAACTTTTCCTCCCCTGTCTCTCTCTGCATGATCAGCTGTACACATGAACTTAAGAGTCAGGGAGGAAAGGATTTCTTACTGCAGCCAAGTGGGTGTTGTCTGCTACCACGATGATGCACGTTGAGTGACAGCACCCCAGCACAGGGGAAGACACACCCCCAGGAGCTAGCACAACTTTCCCATGCTGCTGCTAACAAACGAAGGGGAATTCTGGGGAAAAAACGTAGGGGAGGGTTGGGGGATGTGTACTTTAAATACACCAAAAAAAAATGCTTTTTCCTCAGTGGAGATACTCTTTAATACTACTTTGATGGTACCTATTTACCATCATATCTACTGAACTTTTCCAGCATTATTAGTGTTGCTTTTTGCTACATAATTTTCACTTTTGATGAAAATTCGCCTTTTAAATAACACTAAAATTGTGTGGTAAAGGCTGGCGGGGAAAAAAGTAAAATATGCCCCTTTATAAATATGTCCCTCAACCCCCATTTGGACTTTAATGGTAAATAAAGGAAATTGGAACCTTTAAAATAAAAAAAAACGATCTTTAAAAAGTGAAAAATTAACCCTAAAAAAGTGAAATCTCAGATCGTATTACGTAAATACTGGAAATAGTCTATAACACCCCCCTGGGTACTTTTATAAACACTCCACAATGTACTGACACCTCCATGGACCCATTGGCAGGCTAAATAAATGGGCACTTTTGTGGTTTCGCCACCTCAAACTGGCGAATTGGAATGGCTGAACTTAACACAAAATACACTTCTCGCCATTTTGTAAATATGCTTGACGGTTCCCGCACGTGTACGCGAAAAGCGAATGTAGGTAATGACGTTTCACCACTGGTTATCACTTTTTTATAAATAGCGAAAAGTCCAAATTTGTCGAAAAGGCAACGTTTAAATAGGCGAAAAGTTTAGAGAACCTTTATAAATATGCCCTATGTCTTTATACAACCTCCAATACTATTTTACTATGTCACTGTTAAATAGGCATTATGGGTAAAATATAAGGCCAACTGGAGTCAAACCTGACCATTAAAGGCAGCTTCAACATCACTGTTTTTAGGTATTTTTAAGGTAATATTTTTAATTAACACTACAGATCTGCATTACATTGGTTATTATGTAGATACACTTTATTCAATATAAGTTCTTATCATTTAAAATGCTGTAATTTGCCCCAACCAATCAGAAATTATGTAACATTTGAAAGCTAACAACTGATTGGTTGGACAAAAGAGCACCATTTTAATGATAAGAACCTTTATTGAATAACCCTGAATGTTTCCTACTCCTTAAACCATTCTCTCTTTCTGCTCCCTACCTTTAAATGTTCTCCCTCTCTCCCTTTGCCATGTGACATTGATTATCTTTCAAATCTAAACTTTTATCAGCACAAAAAATTAATTGTCAGCTGTCTCATTCCTAATGTGTGCCCTACTTTTTACATATATGCAGTATTAACCTATGTATGTAACATTTATTTATGTTATATGTTCTTTGCACAATAAAGGTGTGTATTACTTGCAAGTAGTGACTCCCCTCATCTTCTTTGTTTGAACATTTATTTATGCAATTTTAATTTATCGGTTTAATTGCAGAGGCCTTAACCCTTGATTGATACTTAAAATCTAACTATTGGTGACGCCTTATACCCTCAAAGGGTCACTCACATATTTATCTGTGCTAGCTTAGTCATTAAATTATTAATGTTTAGTGAGTGCTCCTAATTCCCCCCACCCTCCTTACTCACTGCCTTCTTGTAGTGTCTGCGACACTTAGTTCTGCACAGCCTCACCATAGACACATCTCCTCCTCATTCCCCCCTGCCTTCTTTTCTCTGCTGATTCTCTAAATTGTTGCAGAAAGGGTGCTGGGGCAGATCCTAGTAAGAGGTCAGGGATGGGGAACATATTGTAATTTCTACTTCTGAAGTGACAGGTCTTTCCCTGTAAATGCTGTGACTTCAAATGCTGATTTTCAGGTTCTATAGCTCAGATTTAAATTCCAGAAAAAGCTTTAGAGTAGTGGGATCTTCATACCCTTTAAGCATCCTGGGCAGGAGTGGCAAGAATAATAATACAAACAGGAAGTGTTGATATATAGAAAGAAAAGGTCTATTATGCAATGATTATGTCAGAAAAACAATCACTTATTAAAGAGAGTAAATAAGAGCCCAATCTGACAGACAGAGTTGATCAATGCTATTTTTCTAGAACATATTCTAGAAGCAGTTTCACACACTTACAGTAAAAAGGAAATGAAAACATTTCCTGATTGAAGATTCAGTCAGTACCTATTGGTTGAAGTCATAATTACTGTATGCACTTTCCGTAACATCTTTACTCGTCAGACTTCCCAATGTTTCGATCCACCGTAATCTTTTCCCTACTGTGAGGAGTAGGCATAGAGTAGGGATTTTGGGAGATCTCATTGTTACCACGAGTGTAGTATTGAGTCACACCTTGACCTTAACTTTGGACATGGCCGCTGGTTTTTTTTGGTCACCAAATAAACTTGATCATAGCCCTTGCTGAAACTTCAGAGTTATCTGTTTGCATTGTTTTCGCTTCTGTTCTCTGCTGACTCAAGGTCAGAATTGTTAGTCCAATACCCTGTAAATTGGGAGTTAAATAATTGCCTTTCTTCTGATGCAGGGGGTGAAAACTTGAATGAGTAAACAAATATTTGTTAAATCAGGGGGATTGGAGATAACAATGTTTAAGTAGCTACCATGTATGTCCCTGGAAATTCGATCCAACTAGTCTAGCCGACGCCTTTTTTCCATGGGTCACCATAGTAAACTTGTCACCGAA
The DNA here is from genome assembly GCA_019447015.1 of Hymenochirus boettgeri. NCBI lineage: Eukaryota > Metazoa > Chordata > Amphibia > Anura > Pipidae > Hymenochirus > Hymenochirus boettgeri. The sequence goes on from CM033474.1 coordinate 277,982,770, forward strand.
TGAAGGTATTGATTGCAAATCTCCTCAAAGGGCACAAACTCTGGCGTGAATTCCATTCAAAGGCTTCCATAAACAAATTCGGCATAGGCAGGGACTCCCCCATTAAGGGCATGGCCGGTCCCTAAGCTCGAACCCAGATCCGCCGCTGATTTTTCACGTTCGCGACGAACGGACGGATTTTTCCGTTCCGATTTTCCAGCCTCCGACACCGCGGATGACATCTCGGATTTTTGAAAATTTTTCAAAATTGACTGAAGGATATTCTTGTATTTTTCGAAAGTGTGGAAAATATGTATTTTCGAAAATTTTCGAAATTACAGATGGATTTCTCGTATTTTCAAGATTTTTTCATTTTAATGGGTCGCTCTCGCGGAGTTTGTTGAATTTTCTGTTCCTGGCTACCTGGTTTGTAGTACCCCCCTTCAACGGAAAGAAGTTATTTTAACAGAGAGAAAAGTCAGATATTCCAATTAGTATTCAATGGGTGGGTTTCTTATGGGGCCACTCTATAAGAGTCCTGTCCAGGCCTCCAGGTGCCCTCTGTATGGGGGTAATTGCTGGTTAAAGACAATCTAGTGACGATGATAAACAAATAAAGAAAAAACGAAATCTCCTACCTACCTCCCTATATTGTCTTAAACAACGTTCTCTACTATCTATCTATCTACCTATTATCTCTATTATTGCAGTCATCTTTCAATCAAACCTTATTATTTATCTATATCTATCTTCTATTATCTATCGATGGATCGATCGATCGTAAGGTGTCTTTACTGTGGCTCAGTTGTTAGCACTATCCCTTGCAGTAACTGAAGTCCAGAGTTTTGATTTCCACCCTTGGCACGATCTTCAAGGAAGTTTGGTAGGTTTTTCCTCCCGTGCCCACGTAGATTTCTCCGGTTTACCCCACAATCATAAAGACACGTTGTATGTGTATCAAATATATGTTCCTTAGAATGTAAGCTTTTGGGGCAGGCCCCATATAATATTATATTAATATATAAATATGAATAATGTTTAGAGTCTAGATTCTACAATGGGTTAAGCTATTAATTACACGTATCAGCTGAAACTGACATTGATTGAAATGGTGAGTGTAAAATAATGATAAGATAACTGGTTCTGACATAAATTAGTATCATAATCGTCAAGGACTATGTATTGATAGTTGGCACTGTTTTTTTGGTCACCAATAACTTTGTTATTGCTGGGGAGGCACCAAAGTCAACTCAGATTCTAAAAAAGGGGAACAGGTTTAACTCTCCAATGATCAGAAGTACATCCTCACTATAATAGCCTAAACATAATCCACATGACTACTATGGTAACTAATTAAGAAGAACTAAAAAGTAAATGTTTTACATATATTTACATATACGGTATAGTATAAGTCTTATAGGACACGGTTGTATTTTAATTGCTTGAAAAGCCAAATCAATGTTCTTTTTATGGTCTTCTTCTTCCCTGTAGATTCTTCTGCTGCTTTTTTGGACTGTATCTCCTTCCAGTTTCTCGAGCTATATCTGTTGTATTCAATTAGATCAACTGCGACTTAACGTTTAAGTCTTGAAGAATTTCGTAGTCTCCCACTGGCTTTCTCAATTCAGTAATGGACTTGTACAATGAATCTGGGCAATTATGTACCCTGGAAATCCCAATTAGCATATCCACGCAAGGTGGGGTGTTAAGGGGAATGATAGATGAGGGCTAGGGTGTTTAAGGAACGCCCAGGTAAGGCTGGTCAAACAGCAGTTGTACATGGAGACGATGGTGTCAGCACCCCCCACCTCTATCAGGCTTGGTTTTCTTTATATTTCACATAAATGCCTCCTTAACACCTCCTTGAACGTCACGTTCACTTTTGCCAATATTTAACCACTTACAATCTTTCAAAGAATGTCCTTATCCTTAAGATGCAAGGTAAAACACACGCTGGGTCCGACCAGAGGAATTGCTCCGTTGCTGGGCCATAACTTGATGCGTTGTTGTTGGTCTCCCCCACATATCAACTCAGAGCATTATTCACTTGCACTGCACTGAGCTAATGATGTCCGTTTTTTGTGTTTCGGTATTGGTTGTTTTCGGATGACCATTGCTGCCTCAGCATGTTGCTCGTGTTTAAGCAGAACAGGGATTAACGGTTGTTTTTTGAAACTCGTCTAATCTATCATTTCTCGGAGACGCCTGCCTACATATGGGATGTGAGAATAAAACCCTGTTCCGCTTCCTCCTGTCTTCTTTTCCCCTCACTGTTGGTATCGTAGTTCTGTTCTTTCCTTTGTCTTCTTTTGACAAGGCCCCAGTCGTGGATATCACAACGTTTAAGGGCTCCTCTGAGATGTTTCATCTTTAGCCTTCGCTCTGTGTGCTAGTGGGATGTTCTAGCTCTGTGTTGCAGGGTGCTGATGACCCCCAGCTTGTGATCTAAAGGTGGGGATCAACAAATCAAAGTACTGACTGTGTGTCTGGTTTTTCTGTAAAACCTCTACTTCCCGTTTACCATTCCCGGGATCTTTTTTGTCCTCCTACTTTACCATACGCAGTGAGGAAGGGGGCAAAGTTCCTCGTCCCCCCGAAAGTGTGATATGGTGTGTGGTCTTCAATAAATCTAAGTTACTTTGGAGTGCACCTCGCTTTGTTGTGTTCTTTGTAACTGTATATCCATCAAAGGGTTGGATTATCAGAGGAGTGAGACCCACGTGTGGAAGAGTGCAGAGGATACCACTTGTAAGTTTGTTGGAATGCAAAAACATACCCTAACAACTACACAAACAGAGATACACACACCAACTGATACACTCTCACACCCAACCTACTCTTCCATTCCCATGAACAATACCTAAAATTAGCAATAAAAATAGTTTTATGGTATGAAATGCAACAACATACCTCTATACTACACAGACACAGATATACCACACCAAACTGATACACAAGACAACCCAACGTACCCAACAGTTGGCAACCATTACGCCACAATAATAAAAATATATTTATTTATTCAGAATGGATTCTGAGCAGTGTCATCTGTAGCAAGGTTTTTTAAAACCTGCAGCAAAGACACACACATCCCCTTCCAAAATGCAGCCTGTTCACACAAATTCAAATTTATACTTAAACTTTTCCTAGAGCTATAGTGTCTCTCTATACATCACTCATAAGTGATGAGATGAGGGTGTGAGGTCTTAACTGATAAGTGTTTTAATTTTATTGTTTTATCCAATAGTAGATATACTGTCAAAAATTAAGGTTATGTGACGCTCCGCATCCCGGTGTATTCTTTCAGCCCCGATACCCTCGCTTCACCAATAGACAAGTCCCTGCTTGGGCAAATCCAGTTAGAGCTGGACAATCGTGTGGTACCGAATCAGTAAGCAGAAGCAGAGGCAAGGACGGAGCCAGAGGTCACCAATTACATGTAAAACATTTTACAATGCATGTATACATTCACATCAGGGTTACATATCAAGGCTACTTCAAGGGTAACATGCTTTATTTACTCTAAACATTTTGGGATTCTCCCATTGAATTATGCGCTGTTCTTAGATTTCCAAATATTTCAAAACGGACTGAAATCTCTAGTTTCGAACAGCTCTATTGGGTATCTCTACTGGGTATCTCTACTGGGTATTGCACGGGTATCTCTACTGGGTTTCCTATAGGGATCTCGCTGGGGGATCTCTACTGGGTATCTTTACTGGGTTCTCTACTGGGATGTCTACTGGTTTCTTACTTTTGGCTTCCTGCGCTGTTCTTAGATTTCCAAATATTCAAAACAGAATGAAACTACTGGCTTTGAACGTCTCTATAGGTATCTCCACTGGGGATCTCTACTGAGGATATCTACTGGGTATCTTACTTTGGCTTCCATGCGCCTGTTGTTAGATTTCCAAACATTTCAAAACAGAATGAAACTCTCTGGCTGAACGTCTATATTAGGTATCTCCACTGGGGATCTACTGAGGATACTCATGGGGATCTCTACTGGGTTTCTCTACTGGGTTTCTCTACTGGGATTTACTGGGTATCTCTACTGGTTATCTTTTCTGGGTTTTTTTTTCACATCTTTTAAACTTCTTATCTTTGGTTTTTTATTGTGACCATAAAATTGTATATGGTGGTACACTAAAGCTGGGTACACCATGAAAGATTTTGAAAGATGACAGACAGGATCTGCAAGATCCTGTCTGCCATTTTTAAAGGTCAGGGAACATACAGTCCCGAATATTCTCCTATATACAGCATATACACAGCATAGGAGTCTATCTATCTATCTATCTATCTATCATCTATCTATCTAGCTATCGTCATCATCATATCTATCTATCTATCTATCTATATCTATCTATCTATCTAGCTATCTATCTATCTATCTTCATGTCTGTATGTCTGTTGTCTGTCTATCTATCTATCATCTATCTATCTATCTATCTATCTATCTTATGTATCTATCTATCTGTCTGTCTGTCTGTCTGTCTGTCGTCTGTCTGTTGTTGTCTTCTATCTATCTATCTATCTATCCTATGTGCCTGTCTATCTAATCTATGGAACCCTATATCCCTAATGTATAAATGCTACTTTACATACAGCAACTGGAAGCAAATTAACTACTAAAGCTACAAGATGATAAGAGCCGCAATGGCTTATCTGGGAACAAAAACATAATCTGGCACAAAGATAAAACACAGAGAGCAGTTAATAGAATGTCTCGATAATGTTATTATATAGCTGTAGGGGTGGGTGATACTGTATGTGTCTTGGGATTTGTTCATCGTCTTCAGGCACTGATACTATTATGAACAGATAGAGCTATAAATATAACTTAAAACAATGGTTAGAGAGGAGTTTTACCTTGTGTTGTAACGGGGCTTAACACAATGTTGTAATCATGAAGTGCAACTAGGTACATACCACCACAAGTATGTTCTGATAAAAAGTAGGGTTGCTCAATCTGACTGTCCCCCTCTACTGTACATTAAATCACACCAATGAAACTTTAGGGACTCATATAAATGATTTAGATGTTATGTTCTGTGAATAATATCCCCATGATTGGTAGTAAGTACTCACATGTTGATATAATGGCTGCAATCTTCGAGAGATTACTTAAGAACATGTCCAGACCTGAATAAACGACAAATTTCCCTCCCTAATTAAAACAAATTAAACGTAAATAATAATGTGATATTTCTAGCCTCCGGTTTCATTGTGATCATTATATACTAGAGATACCGAGACCACTCTATTACGTGCAACACTGAGTTTCGGCGGTTAAATGCGGCTTCAGTAGAAAAATATAGAAAACTCTAATAATTGTCCTTTTTCATTTCTAATATAATTAACCGTGGAAGAACAAGCATTGAAATACTGTCCTTTGTTACACCTAGCAGGAACTAATTACTATAAATAAATGTTTAGTTAACAGTTATTTACTATACAAATAAGATTAGTCCCGTAAGTAACAGAGATTAATGTAATCTATTTGCCTGCACATTGAATTAAGGCTCGCACACAAAGAGGGTTTTTCTTGGGAGGAAACTAAGGGCCAATCGACCATTGCGGCAGAATCGACTTGAATCGCAAGGTTATGGGCATTAGTCAGTTGTTGTTGTGATTCGGCAAGATGCATCCGTCCAAGGCTGACTGCCCAACAAACTGCCCAGACTAAGCCGCCCATACAATGTGCAATTTTTGACCAGAACCTCCGACGTGGCTGTGTACGGGCCTTTTAGAGGTCAAAGAGAGCAGGCTTCCTGCCCCCATGCCAAACAGTCTGTCTGTACAGGAATCTTTAGGGGAACGTCTTGGAATGAATGTTCCCAAGACATTTATCAGTATGTCTGTACCCGAAGTAACCAGGATTAATGGAATCTATTTGCCCGCACATTGTATTAAGGGCCTGCACATGAAGAGATTTTTTTTCATAGCTGAACGCCAAAGGGCCAAACGATCGTCTGGCCAAGAATTGCAAGGGTAGGGCCATTTAGACAGTGTTTGTTGATTCGGCAAGATGGATCCGACCAAGGGCTGACTGCCCAACAAACGGCCCTCAGACCAACGCCTATACGCATGCAATTTCGTCCAGAACCCTCGGACTGTGCTGTGTATGGACTTTTTAGAGGTCATAAGAGAGCAGGCTTCCTGCCCACTGCAAACAGTCTGTCTGTACAGGAATCTTTTAGTAATTGCTTGGGAATGAATGTTCCTAAGACAATTATCAGTATGTCTGTACCTAAAGTAACAAGAGATTGCTGTAATCTATTTGCCTGCACATTGTATTAAGGCCCACACATAAAGAGATTTTTTTCTGGGGCAGAACGCCCAAGGACCACCGTTCCGGACAAGAATCACAAGTGTATGGGCATTTGGTCAGCGGTTGTTCCTTGATTCGGCAAGATGGATTCGTCCAAGGGCGGACTGCCCAACAAACGAGCCCTTAGACCAAGCACCTATACAAGTGCAATTTGTGCTGGGAATGATAGGACTGTACTGTGTACGGGCCTTTTAGAGGTCAAAAGAGAGCAGGCTTCTCGCCCACTGCCAAACCAGTCTGTCTGTACAGAGAATCTTTAGATAATGTCTTGGGAATGACTGTTCCCAAGACAATTATCAGTATGTCTGTACTTAGTTTACTGACACTTTGATGCATTATTGTAGAATGAGAGTGTTTGCTTTATATCCCATGAAAATGAATATATTTAGACAGGAGCTTGGGATCTCTGGTCTGCTAGAGTGAGAGTGATGATGTAAAGAATAGCTGGAATGACTAAACTCAGTAGACACTGCTGACATAAGATGACAATGTAAATGATATCCGGGAAGGCTGTGACTTGCTTACTCTAAACATACAATCCATGCTTTGGATCTTGCGAAAACTCTTTATAAACAACATGGCTGGCTGATAATGTGAATGGCTTTAGATATTTACAATAAAAAGTGAGGTGCATCAATAATCACTTAGAGGGAGCTGTGAGAGAAACTAGAGAAGAGGAGAGAAATAAACGTGAATAGTCATGCCACTAATAGATACTTATCTGCATCCAGGGGGCAATATAGTTATATGTTTGGTGAACTTCCATTGCCAGTGTTTTAAAGGAAATGAATAAGAGAAGCACTCTCAAAAATGTCCACATAATTAAGATGATTTTTACTTAGTCCTAGAAACAAGTTGTTTTAAAAGTTCTTATCTAATATAATATCCAATAAACACGTAATTAAATGCATAAAAAACCTAACTGATTGGTTAGTTGTAAACAAGCTTATTCGACTTGGTGGGTCATAAACTATAAAAGAGATAAAACTAGGCAGTATCCCTTTAGATCCTCTGAAAAGTCATGTCTATGAAGCCCTGTTCAAGAAGCAAAGATTTGAGCTTTAAAAGGCTTTCAATGCGTTCGCTGGTTCTACCTAGCAGCTTGCTCAAGGGCTCTTACCAAGTTGTCTAGCTCCTCTCTATTTAAAACCGTGATATTTTCGCCACCCTCTTTTTGTGAGTTTGGTCATTTTGATTCCAGCGCCATTTTGAAATTGCGTCTGGATAAAACTTTTACTTTCCCTTTTATAGTATCTATTTGAATTGTGTTTTTTTCCTAAGGAACTTTGGGGACTTCCCTTCTATTAAATAAAATAGGTAGTAAAATATTGGCTGCTAAATGCCAATCAGTTTAAACCCACACTACTCGGGTTTATGGTAACGTTGGTTTGCACTGTTGTATTTAAGGAGTCTGTTGCTATCCAAAGCTTTTCGTGTAATTGCACAACACAACGATGCAAACCCCAGAAGTTACAATTTGTATACAATCTAAGCACAAAACTTAACTGGAGGACGTTGTTGCGCAATTACCTGACCGCAATACTGAGAGTACTAAATCTCGCACAGGGATTTACACATTGCCGGATCCAAGGCAGGAAAGTAGCGTGGGCTTGCATATTTCATGACCCTGACAGTCTATAGCCATAGAACCTCTAAAGGACAACTAAGGCTCTTATCAATATTAAATCAAATAACAGAGTGTTACGTTAAAGTCAAATTCGGTGTCTCTCCTTTTATTTAGTGTAGTGTTATTAGCAAGTCTGATGCTAATCCTGTGACAGACTGAACAGTCAGATGTGACTAGGTCAGGAGCCGTGGCCAAAAATACCAAATGTCGTTCAATACTTCAAGTTTTACAGGAATCAAGTAGCAAGGTGGCACCAACAATAACTTAAGGACAAACAAAGCCACAGGACAACACTGAACAGAAGGAAGAGCACCTTGAGATATAAAACCATAATATGTGTCTTGCTCTGGGAAATTCTCCAAATAAACATTTGGTTTGTGCTTTACTTCACAGCATTTAGTATCACACAGTTTGGTCAAATGACCATTATGTTCTGCACATGCTCAGTCTTAGCTATGGCAGAAACTTGTTACAGTTGGTCAAAGCCATTAATAATATCTAGCCAACCTTTTACAGGACAGATAAAGAAGGAAGCTGTGACTGAGGTCAGGAGGTGTGTCTGACACTGCACGTACACACAGATACTTCATCCAGTTCTAACAGGCTTCCATTTACTTTAATACAATTTACTGAAGGGGATTTTATAGCTCATTGTGTTTTTTAGGGGTCGTTTTTCAGATTCTGGGTATAAAAAATGGGGTTTAGTTCTCCTTTAAGGCTGTTAATAATAAACACACACAGGACCTTTGTTATAGAATATATGGGTTAGTAATGTTTAAATATACTTTAATTCGGTTTGTCCTGCACTGGTAGAAATGTCAGATTTGGTAGATGCCAACAATGTAACAACTAGTTATGGCTTCCAATGGTCTTATAGAAACAATCCACCTGAATCCAAGTTTCTTACTTTGTGCCAGGATTTGTTTGATCGCACGAAAGGTAAATATACTTATCTTCGTCCCTGCTCCTGCTCAGTTGAAGAACGGGAGGTGAGAATAGCCCTTACCTCCCATGCTTCAATCAAGGCATTAAGAATATTCACTTTTCCAGTGAACTATTCCTTTAAACTATAACTTACAGTCCATGTAAAAGAACCCTAAATGAACAAAAATAAAATAAAGTTAATGCTTACAGTTTTATACTCTTTTATCAGCATAAGGAAGATTATTGTGACATCTGGATAGCAGGACTATAATCATATGGTGATAACAAATTGATTAGAGGATTGGACATGATAGAGGGCTGGAATTCTCAATTCAGAATGACTTATCAAGAATCTGTTGGCAAAAATACCCTGGGAAGTGTCCAATGCATTGCTGCATGTATTTCAATATTGAAAAGTCATTGAGGGTCAGGATTAAAGTCTAAGGTCAGTATTTCACATTTTCTATTTATTTTTAAACCAGACGTGACATCATGAGTTTATACTAGTTCATTAAATTTAAATGTGACTACTGTACTGTATTGTCCTGCCTGTTAGCACAAAGCCTGCCATCTTTCTCTGTACCTGTCTGGTAGGTGTAGCCTTAGTCTAACCCTGGCAGGGTCAGAAAAATGTAACCAACTAGTTATGACTTCCCATGGTGTTTAGAAAATTCACTTACAATCCAAGTTCTTTATTCGTTTTTCTGGAGTCCATCCACTTATTAGACAATAAAACTGTAGGAATCTAAATCTTGGAAAATTTTTGAAGACCCATTGTTCCTTTTATTTATTCCAAGGACCCAATGAACTTGACAGGTGGTTATTATACTTGAAGCTCAGACAAAATTATTTTATTTGTAACATGCAAAAAAAAGCTAAAAAGGCTTTGATATGTATATTTCATTTATTCAATGTTTTTGCAAATGAAAAGCATATTTTTTAGATGAGCCAACGTTAGTGGAAGGAAACACTGTAGGGAACTTTATTCGTAGGACTGTGAAAGTTCGATTGATGCAGTTTTAGAGAAAAGCGTTCAAAAATCTACAAGCGGAAGAAGAAAGAAAAATCCATTAGGTTGTAGAGATATAGCAAATCAATGCAACAAATTTTAAAAAAATGAATAATACCCAACGATGACAAACTATAAAAAGATACTTACCAATTGTCTCAGATCCAATGGGACTAGAACAAAACTGCCTGTTCCCATTGTTGGAATTCCGAAGTTCAGCCGCATCCATCAAAATTTGAAACCAGGTTCAATTTGAAACCAGGACTCATTGATACCCAAGACCAATAGCCCAAGTCCCTTGTTACTGAACCTGGACAGGGGTTGGAGTTTGATATACAGTCTTGGGAGTTTGGGTGAGGTTATAGATAGCCCGATATGATTAGGTGCACGGCGTGTTATAGTTCTGAACAGTCTTAACGTTGGTAAAACTGGGGATATATTGATTACAATTTACAATAGTAGAAAATAACCCCTAATAACAGAAGTTTCTGCTCCTAACATAGCTTACCTCCTTTTCTACAAACACCCTGTCTATAAAACCGAGATTGTGAACTAGAGAGACATCCTGAAGTCCGTGAGCATGTTATAGATTATATACATTATTCATGTTCTTTAGACATTCATATTCTATCAAGAAATATAATCAAGAGGCCAGACTGCAATAGTAATTGGATAAATAAACAAGCAATAGAGTACACCTTAAGGTACAAAAGTGAATGTAGGAATTATACTTAGAGTTCCTGTAAAAGAACCCTAAATGCACAAAATAATAATAAAATGAAAGCATGCAAGTTTATACATTCCATATGACTTTATTAGCATAAGGAATGTCCTTCCGACATCTGATAGTAGGACTCTATACATCATGGTGGTAATAAATTGATAAGAAGAGGATTTAAGCTGTGTACACAATTTACAGATGTTTTGAAAAGAGACAGCAAGATCTGCAAGATCAGGGTTCACAGTCTCATGTGTTCGCATGTTCCCACGACTTTTGGAGGGGGGAGGGTTTAGGGGGAAAGATCACTTTATAAAAATATAAATGTGCCATATTATAAAACTCCCTGGTGCATTGTTCACCAATACGGTAGTTCATACCAAGGGACTCCTGGACATCTTTTAGGAACATCCTAAAATTATAATGCTCCTTTAAATGGACAACACCCTTTAAATAAGAATATCCCTCCTAAATAAAATACCCCTACCTATAAGATACCTCCCTTAATAGCACCACACATCCTTGATGCTACTAGGGCCATATTTAAAGCCGTGGTATTGCTTTAACGATCAGTATCGTAAATTACAAAGTTTAAACCGATCTGAGATTAACGAATGTTTTAACGCCGATGTAAATCTACAATAACGAAATCATAGATTTACCATCGCATAGATACCATTACGGTAGTTAAGCACACAGTATTCTATGATCGAAAGTTCATTAAACATAACAAACGTTCGTAAAATGTACTATCGTGGTCGTACATTCAGGACCGCAATCGAAATTAACTGAGCCACGGTATTGCTAAAAAGTGATACCGTGGCTTTATAAATATGGCCTTAAATACCAATATTTAACTAGTGGTCCTTAAATAAGAAGTCAGATCCTTAAATAGCAATAACGGAGTGGTATTATAGAAGAGTCTTATTTACAAAGCAGAGTTATTCTTAAAGGTTATGTACACTGTAAACTATAACATTACTGATAGTCTTAGGATTTAGATGTAAAGTGATTTTTTTTTTTTTTTGCCCTTCTACGCCCCCTCCCATACCCTACCTCCTCTTTAAACTTTCTGTATTCTGCCTCCTGTCTCTTGCATTTTTAGCTCCGCCCCACGAGATGTGAAAAATCCATTGCCATGCCAATTTACTTCTCCGGTCGGCAGAGCAAGCACTTGCCATCAGTTTGCTGTGACATCGCAAGCACGCCTAGTATGATGACTCATGTTTTAGCTCCTCCCACGAGATGTGAAAATCCCATTGCCAAGCCAATTTTTCTCCGGTCGCAGAGCAAGCGCTTGCCATCAGTTTGCTGTGGACATCACAAGCACGCCTAGTATGATGACCTCATGTGCACACGTTCTCGCAGCACGTGCCCCAACACGCGGCCCCCACTTACGTAATGTCACATTAATAACACTACCATTGGAAAACATACTCACTCCCCTAATAATAAACCTAAATACTGATCATAAATATGGATAAAGTTGTAATGCTCTAAATCCCCGTGGATTGTCTTCAGCCCACCACACCCTGATCTAGCACCACTCGCTTTACCAAATAAATGTAGCGCCTTTCCGTGATCGGTTGCCCCTGGACTCGAGTGCAAGGTATCTGAGCTGAGGCCGAGAATCACCGAGAGAATCCAAGAAACGTACAGGGCACAACCAGGTCAGGCTGGCCAACAGCGTGTAAAAATCAGAAGCGGACCAAAGGGCCAAGGGTCGATCGTTACAGAGTAGCACAGTCACGAGAAGACGGTACAAAAGGGTAAGGCAATGACAGAGTTGGAGTCCGGCAAGAGGTCAGGATGGGTCGTCAAACAATTGTGAACGGTTAACAGGTAGGAATGAAACCAAGATAGCAAAACCAAAACTATTAATGTATGAATTGGAATGCTCCCCAGCCCCCCCCAAATCAAAATATGAAGGAAATGATTAACACCGCCACCCACTATATAAGATTCATATATGAAGAGTTGTCTCGACAAACTTAGAAAGTCTGAAGTTTATGGAACAGTTATACGTGTATGAAATACGCCAATGGAAATCAATCTTCAACAGTGTGAAAAATGTAGGTTCCTTTTTAATAAACCCAATAGTCATCTCAAAAGCATATGTGACCACCATCACTGCACTGAATGTATACAACACGGCAGTAACTGGCATACCCTGCCCCCCCCCCCCACACACCACACACTCAGTTCCTATCCCCCAAATGTTAATTTTACTATAAACCTGTTTGGTATATCCAATTACCTCACATGAAATGCTAAATATTTTAAGCACTAGGGACATAGCGCTGAATACGATGTAAGAAAATGCATAACATACAAATGTTTAACAGTTATGTTGTTTGTTTTGAGTAGGGTTAGGGTCCAGATAGGCAAGATAGAATTTGAATCTGCTGCATCAGCGTGGAAAGCAGCCAATAGGACAGCCATCGAGGAGGCTCACAAAAGGGACGATGTGTGTGCCCAAACTTGTGCACGGATCCCGGGATCCGTGCCCATGCTCTGGGGAAACATGTAGACGGTGGCTGACAAAATGATCCTAAAGGGCATGTCTACCTCAAAACTAAATTTAACCCACTACTGGCCCCACTGTGTAGTCTGGGTAAATGTGTAAATCCTTACCTTACCTCTCTGCTCCTTATGGTTCTCCGCAGTGTTGTCCAAGTCAGGAAGTGAAGAGTAGAAGGTTTGCTGTGTGTCATCCAGTCCTGCTGCTTCCTTACATCCAATAAGGACAGTAGATGCACCCTCCCTCCCTCCAGATCCCTTCAGTCTGCTGCATCCCTAGCTGTAAACCTTTTTTTCGTGTGTAGGACAAAATATTTGTATGGGGAAGAGAGAAGAAGACAAGATTAGGACCACATGAAGATAACATTTCAAACACCAGGATTCGGTAGACCTTAGGCACCAGAGTTTTGAAATCTAATCCAATGACATTTTCTTGGAGCAGTATTTTATTTTATCCCCCTCATCGGGGTGGGGGTAAGAATAATCTCTAATACGGTTCACTTTGGCTGGTATGTGTATGTCTTTTGTCATGGAAGTGCCTCAATACAGTAGTTCATAGCTAGTACCTTGTTTGTACTTCCTAATGTTTTTATGAGTTCCTTACCGTTGGGTTGGCCTACGTAGCATATGCACAACGACATTGTATAAGGTAAATTCCGGTTTGGTATTGCAAGTGGCAAATTGTTTAAAGGATAAGTGCACTGTAAAATCAAGTTATGTTCATGGAAGCTGCAGCTTTAAAAATACTGTTGCCATATTTTTTTACCTGTGCCCCTCCAGAGCCTAGCTTGTGCCTTGGAAGTTACTGACATCTTGTTACTGGTTTGCTGAATGATAAGTCCCGCCCTCTGAAGATTTCCTCTGCTTTCTCCTGCTTGAGCCTCAAAACGTAATGCCTGTGAGTTCGTGCACTCTCCTGCTTGAGCCTCAATCAGTATGCCTGTGAGTTCGTTGCACTCTCTGTTTGAGCCTCAAACAGTAATGCCTTGAGTCCGTGCACCTCTCCTTGATTCCTCAAACAGTAATGCCTGTAAGCCGTGCACTCCCTGCTGAGCCTCAAATCAGATGCCTGTGAGTTCGGCATCTCTGCTGAGCCTCAACAGTAATGCTGTGATTCCGTGCACTATCACTCCTTCCTCTTGGGCCTCAAACCAGTAATTTGCCTGGTGGAGTTCGTGCACTCTCCTGCTTGAGCTCAAACAGTAATGCCTGTGAGTTCCGTGCACTCTCCTGCTTGAGCCTCAAACAGTAATGCCTGTGAGTTCCATGCAATCTCTGCTTGAGCCTCAACAGTAATGCCGTGCGTTCCGTGCACTTCCTGCTTGAGCTCAAACAATAGCTGTGAGTTCCGTGCACCCTCTGCTTGAGCCTCAAAGAGTAATGCTTGTGAGTTCAGTGCACAGCACGTGCACGGAACTCACAAGCATACTGTTTGAGGCATTTTTAAAGGTGCAGCTTCCAATGAACAAAACTTGATTTTACAGTGCCTTTCCTTTAAGTTTAATGGGAGCACCTTTTAATGGGTGGGCTATCGTATCTCTTTGATAATAGACGGACAAATATGCATCCCATACATGGGTGCGCTCCCTTAAAAACTTCTCTCTGCACACTATGTAAGCATAACTTGTCCTTCACTGACTTGCCTCCTTGTTAGCTAAACAGTGGTGTACTTTTTAGTAATCCACCTAATGTTCTTATCCTTGAACCAGAGGCCAGTAGCATTTAATTACTTTTTCATTGTGCTATGTGACAGTAAGAGATGCAAAGGGAGACGATGCAAAGGGAAGTACGTACTTGGCCCTCATGTCCTTTGTTTTGTATAAATTGTGCTCTTCAGACATCCTCATGAAGAAAAAATTCAATATCCTTCCTGTAGCAGTTAATTGTACATTCACTGAATAATCAGAAAGAAAAGCCACGTAAATTATCAACTCTTCTGTGGCTGGAAGGGATAATGCGCTACCTACAGTGTAATATAAGGAGTTCCATATAGAAGCACGAGGCTATAGGTAATATATGTAAATCCTAATCACTTAGGCAGTGTATCTTTCTATAATACATTTTTATGAATACATATTATAAAAAAAAAAAAAACCTGTCTCCCCCCTGTCTCTCCCCCCATCCTCCCACCCTGTATTAGTAATTATATACGAAGCTGTTTTATTCAGTATATGAATATATATGAAAGAAGAGTAAGGACCGAGCATTCAAATCACATCAGTAGTACTGAGTGCTATTATAAGGATTTACGTCACTGCAACCTTTCCATTCTAAATCCCTAGCCTTATTAATTATATAGGGATTAATACGCTATCTACAGTGTAATATATGGATATTACGCCACAAGGAGTTTCCGACCAAATATTGTCTGTCAAGAAAACAGGATTCCTATATAAATGAATATACAGGGAGGGGGAGCCAGTGGGGGGGCACAGAAGAATGCAGGAAGTACTCAGGACTCACTGAGTGATTGTAATATAGAATTCTCACCACTGCATCTTCCCATTGAAAAAGCCTAATCTGTATTATATTAGTTTATAGTAAGATTAATGCTCCAGCCCCTTCCTTGCTCACGTCCAATCGTTTTTTTCTGAAGTCCTTTTGCAGGCTCTTCTAAAATTCTATTTTTGTTCCATTATTTTTAGATTCCTCTGGCCCTTTCTTTACAAAAACGCAGGCTTACTTTAGAAAAAAAATCTTTTCTTAACATGCTTTTCATTTATTCATAATAACAAACGTGTTCGCTTATACAAGCAAAAATACAATTCTCAGCCTGTTTGAATCAAATCCAAGTCCCAACGTTCTGCAGCAATTAAAGTCTTATAAAAAAGTCACCATGGTGAACTCCGTACTTGGCTATCCAATCATCAACACATGACATCATTAAAGGCTAATTCAAAATGGACTTATGTGAAAAACATCCAAATGGCTTTACCATTTCGGTTTAAATATTTATTTAATTCTGCCCATGCATGTTAACATTGTTAAGTTCCAGAATGTGATTATATTGGGAGAAGATCTTGCCTTTTAGTAATCACAATAGAGGTGTCAATTTCTGCATTTGGCTTAAGTGGTACACACAGTAACGATAAAGCGATCCGATGGTATCGGGGCTTATCGTTATGTGTGTACGTGTTTCCCGAACGAGTGTGCGCGCCGCCGAACGATCGGGTCGGCCGAAACGCTCGTTCGGGAAAGGCCGAAAATTTTCATTGGCCGCGCTAGTCACACAGTCCGAGCGTTCTCCTTATGAGTTCATAGGGAGAACGCTCGGACTGTGTGTATGCAGATCTTTGAAAGATGGCAGACGGATCTTGCAGATCTGTCTGTCATCTTTCAGAAATCTGTAACTGTGTGTACCTAGCTTTAGTGGTTCGCTATGAAGTACCATAGATCATAGAGAATGTTCACAACAACACAAAACACATGGGAACTTAGAAGTGCAAAAAATTTGCATTGTGATTAGAGATGTCCGAACTCGCAAAATCCGGTCGCTCGAGGATCCGCGAATTTTCGGAAAAAAACGCCGAGCGGACCCATTAAAACCTATTAAATTCGAAAATACGGGGATTCTTCGAAAATATGAGAATTCTTCCAAAATAGAGAGATTCTTCGAAAATACGAATCGCGATTTCACATATTTTCCTGTATTTTCGAAAAATCGAGAAATCCCGTAATTCGAAAAAATTTTAAAACGCGTTGCGGAAAACTTCGGAAGGCGGTAAAAACCGAAAATCCGCGATATCCGCCGTTCTCGAACGAGGTAAATCCGCCACGGATTCGGGTTCGGATCCGTGAACTGGCCATCACAATTGTGTTAAAAGCATTTTTGCAATGCGTTTTAGTGTCAGCATTTTTATGCAGTGCATTTTAGTGTATTTTTGGGTTATGCGTTTTTTCCCCATAGACTTCCTTTGAGTGCGTTCTTACACTAAACTGCAGCAGGCAATGCGTTAAAAAATCGAACTGCAACGCAAAGATAAATCAGTAGTACAAACACCATTATGGCATTCCTATGTGATGAAATTGTTGTCCTTGCTTTTTTCCCAGTGCATGCCGTTTACTGCAAAGTGATACAACACGTAAAACAAATGGGAATAAAGACAAAATAAGGATAAAATGGAGACAGAAAATATTTAGGGGCGATGCAATTTTTTGTATCCGACGCAGCTTACTCGGCCCGAGTTCCCACGATGCAAAATTCCCTGTGCCAAGATTTTTGTACATTCTCTGTCAGGAAATGCGGGACTAACGCCTCCCATTCAGTGGCATTAAGTTTTCACGCTACATAGTAGCGCAACAACTTTACTAAGGGCGGTTTGCATTGCCCTTAGTAAAAAGTGTAACACAGTGTAAAAACCCCGCTAACCTGATAATACATCATACGTAGGTTTACACTGACTTGGGCATTTGCGCCCCAATATTGCATGTACCCTTAAAATCAGTGCAATTGTGCATATTCTCTTTCCTGGCCCTCAACATAGTGATATCAACCCCTACCAGTATTTACTATTACTACTATGGTATCAGCCCCTACCAGTATTTACTATTACTATAGTAATATCAGCCCCTACCAGTATTACTATTACCACTAGTGACATCAGCCCCAACAAGTTTTTACTATTATACTAATGTTATCACGCCCTACCAGTATTTACTATTACTACTACTGATATCAGGCCCCTACAAGTATTTACTATTACAACTAGATTCAGCCCTACCAGTATTACTATTACTACTAGTGATATCTGCCCTAACAGTATTACTATTACTACTAGTGATATCAGCCACTACCAGTATTTACATTACTACTATGATATCAGCCCCTAACAGTATTTATATTCACTACTAGTTAATATCAGTGCCTACCAGTATTTACTATTATACTAGTGGATCAGCCCCCTACCAATATTTACTATTTTACTAGTGACATCAGCCCTACCAGTTATTACTATTACTACTAGTGATATCAGCCCCTACCAGTATTTACTATTACCACTAGTGACATCAGCCCCAACAAGTTTTTAATTACTACTATGTTATCATCCCTACCAGTATTTACTATTACTACTACTGATATCAGCCCCTACCAGTATTTACTATTATTACTAGTGATCATCAGGCCTACCAGTATTTACAATTACTACTAGTGATATCAGCCCCTATCAATATTTACTATTTTACTGTGTGATATCAGCGCCCCAACAGTATTTACAATTACTACTAGTGATAGTCAGCCCTATCAATATTTACTATTTTACTAGTGTATCAGCTCCTGCCAGTATTTCTATTACTACTAGTGATATCAACCCTCTACCAGTATTTACTATTTCTACTAGTGTATCAGCCCAACAGATTTAATATTACTACTAATGATATCAGCCCTACAAGTATTTACTAACTACTAGGGATATCTGCCCTACCAGTATTTACTATTACTAATAGGTGATATCAGCCCCTACCAGTATAATACATATCGATTACAACACTAGTGATTCCAGCCCCTATCAGTATTTACTATTACTACTAGTGATATCTGCCCTACCAGTATTTACTTTACTACTAGTGATAATCACACTACCAGTATTACTATTACTACTGTGTATCAGCCCCTACAAGTATTTACTATTACTACGAGGGATATCTGCCCCTACCAGTATTTACTATTACTACTATTATATCTGCCCCTACCAGTATTTACTATACTACTGTGGTATCACCCACCAAAATTTACTATTTACTAGTACACACCCCTACCAGTTATTTTACTTACTACTAGTGATATCAGCCCTACCCGTATTTACTATTACTACAGTGATATCAGCCCTTACATTTACTATTACACTAGTGACATCAGCCCCAACAAGTTTTTTACTATTACTACTTAATGTTTCAGCCCCTACCAGTATTACTATGACTATAGTGATATCTAGCCCACTACCAGTATTCTAATACTATTACTACTAGTGATATCAGCCCCTACAAGTATTTACTATTACTACTAGGAATCTGCCCCTACCAGTATTTACTATTACTACTAGTGTATCAGCCCCTACCACATTTACTATTACCACTAGTGACATCAGCCCCAACAAGTTTTTACTATTACTACTATGTTATCACGCCCCTACAGTATTTACTATGACGACTAGTGATTCAGCCTACCAGTATTTACTATACTACTAGTGATATCAGCCCCTACAAGTATTTACTATTACTACATAGGGATATCTGCCCCTACCAGTATTTCTATTACTACTAGTGAGATCTCAGCCTACCAGTTATCATTACTACGTAAGTGATATCAGCTCCTACAATATTACTTTTTCTAGTGATATCAGCCCCCACCAGTATTTACTAGTACTACTAGTGATATCTGCCCTACTACCAGTATTTACTATTACTACTAGTGATATCAGCCATCACCAGTATTACTATTATACTAGTGATATCAGCCCTCGTATGTTACGTTACTACTAGGGATATCGCCCCTACAGTATTTACTATTACTATACTAGGGATATCTGCCCTACCAGTATTTATATACTATAGATATCAGCCCCTACCAATATTTACTATTTTACTAGTGCATATCAGCCCCTACAGTACAGTATTTACTATTACTACTAGTGATATCAGCCCCTACAAGTATTTACTATTACTACGAGGGATATCTGCCCCTACCAGTATTTACTATTACTACTATTGATATCTGCCCCTACCAGTATTTACTATTACTACTAGTGGTATCAGCCCCTACCAAAATTTACTATTTTACTAGTGACATCAGCCCCTACCAGTATTTACTATTACTACTAGTGATATCAGCCCCTACCAGTATTTACTATTACTACTAGTGATATCAGCCCCTACCAACATTTACTATTACCACTAGTGACATCAGCCCCAACAAGTTTTTACTATTACTACTAATGTTATCAGCCCCTACCAGTATTTACTATGACTACTAGTGATATCAGCCACTACCAGTATTTACTATTACTACTAGTGATATCAGTGCCTACCAGTATTTACTATTACTACTAATGATATCAGCTCCTACCAATATTTACTATTTTACTAGTGATATCAGCCCCTACCAGTATTTACTATTACTACTAGTGATATCTGCCCCTACCAGTATTTACTATTACTACTAGTGATATCAGCCACTACCAGTATTTACTATTACTACTAGGGATATCTGCCCCTACCAGTATTTACTATTACTACTAGGGATATCTGCCCCTACCAGTATTTACTATTACTACTAGTGATATCAGCCCCTACCAATATTTACTATTTTACTAGTGATATCAGCCCCTACCAGTATTTACTATTACTACTAGTGATATCAGCCCCTAACAGTATTTACTATTACTACTA
>CM033474.1:278003298-278147781 GCA_019447015.1 Hymenochirus boettgeri
CTGAGATCAGCCCATACAAGTATATCTACTTACTGGATATCTGGCCCCTACCAGTATTTACAATTATTACTAGTGATATCAGCCCACCAGTATTTACTATATTACTAGTGAATCAGGCCTACCAGTATTTACAATTACTACTAGTGATATCAGCCCCTATCAATATTTACTATTTTACTAGTGATATCAGCGCCTACAGTATTTACAATTACTACTAGTGATATCAGCCCCTATCAATATTTATATTTCAGTGATATCAGCTCCTGCCAGTATTACTATACTATAGTGAATCAGCCCCTATCAATATTTACTATTTTACTAGATATCAACCCTCTACCAGTATTTACTATTTCTACTAGTGTTATCAGCCCCCTAACAGTTTATATAATTACTACTATGATATCAGCCCCTAAAAGTATTTACTTTACTACTAGGGATATCTGCCCCTACCAGTATTTACTATTATTACTAGTGATATCAGCCCCTACCTGCTTCCTTGAAGTGTTTGGCAACTGACATTTCGCCAAATTTGGTGTTATCATATGTCCATGTGGTCTTAATTAACAGGAAAAACCACCACCACCCTGAGAGAAAGAATGGCCAATCATAGGCAGTCCCTCAGACAGGCCCTAGGAGGTGGCAGACATAACACCAAATTTGTCGAAATGTCAGTTGCCAAACACTTCAAGGAAGCAGGGCACCAAGTCCAGAGCTTCAAATGGATGGCCTAGATTATGAGCCTATAGACCGAAGGGTAGATCGTAATAGAGCCCTCCTTAAAAGGGAAGCCAGATGGATTAGAAATTTGATACACTAGCCCCGAGGGGACTTAATGAACAGTTGGCATTACATGCTACCTTTAACCCCTTAGTGGAGGTTGGTAAGTCCCTATAGATGACGGGGGCATTCCTTCAGAATAGGGAGTATATATGATTTGATATAGAACTTACTCTCTACTTACTCTTATATTAATCTATGTACTGGTCCCCTATTAGTTGTTATGTTCTCTAGCTCCAGCATACACTTAGAACTTCATATAAGAGACTGCCTTTGTGGGAGACTTTTGGGTTACCATCTAGTTACCAAGTTGCTATACAGCCTTTTTTCCCCGTAGTGACAGGCAGTCACAGCTGAGCATTTTTTAGTGTTTGAAATTGATACTAGGGCTATTCTATTGTTGAATCATGATTCAATGTTATTACATCTAGCATGTCACTGATTGTCTAACATAGATCCGTGTATATACATGACAATCCGTTTGATAGTCACTGATTGAGGATAGTAATCATTTTTTTTCTTTCGACATCATTGCTCATTAGTATTACTACACGTAATTTATCTCGGACCAGGTTTTCAGGTTTTTAGGTTTTTAACTTTAATCTTTGTATGTACAACTCTTTTATCTTCACTGTGCACTATTGATGAGGATCCACGGGAGGAAGTAGGTGGAGATGTGGGAGGGTTGTGGAGGGGTTTTATCTATTTAAGGAACTTACCTGTCCAATATGGCGTATCCTGACGACGCCATGTAGGCTTGAAACTCGTCCTTTGATGTTACAATAAATCATTGTTTGCGCAAGTCCATGGATTGCTGACTATCTGTTATTGATATAATATCATATATATATAGAAGTTTATATATATATATAGAACACGCACCTCTCACGTATCTCTTTATTCACAAATCATCACATATGATATGACTTGATTGTGGCTGCAACGTTATCCCCTTTCTCAAGCAACAAACAATGATTTGCTTGAAAAGATTTTTTTCTATTTGTATTTAAAGGGATGCAGACTTCACCTTTTAAGGGCATGTCCACCCCCAAAACTATAATCTATCCACTACTGGCCCCACTGTGTAGTGTTAGAAAAATCCTTACCTTACAACCCCAGCTCCAAATGGTTCTCCTGTAATTCCCCCCCAAAGTCCAGAAACTGGCCAACAGGAGCTAGCAGAGGGGCAAATGTGTTTCTGCCTCTGAGGCTTCCTCTGAGAGGTTTCTGGCATGCTCTGAGCAGCCCTCCCTCTCCTCCCCCCCCTCCCTCTCCTGCTTGTTTGCAATCCCTCCCCCTAGTGTCATTCCCTGGCGTCAGTGCAGCTGCAGCCGCTCGTGATTGGCTGCCGCCTCACACATCACAGACGCGCTGTTACTACTAGTGATATCAGCCCCTAACAGTATTTACTATTACTACTACTGATATCAGCCCCTACAAGTATTTACTATTACTACTAGGGATATCTGCCCCTACCAGTATTTACAATTATTACTAGTGATATCAGCCCCTACCAGTATTTACTATTATTACTAGTGATATCAGTGGACCTGGAGGGATGAATGAGAACCCTTATAAGGTAATCATTATCGAGCTAGAGACACCAAATTTCAATACACGACGGTGGGCACATAGGAGAAGTTGTGCGTTACCTAGCTAAGGAATCCGTTGGTGGAAGCGTGTTACGATTGATTTTCTGGACTTTTTGCCTTTGACTATAATTGGTCTAATCCCCATACATGAACATTCCAAGGTTTCAGGGTCATGTGATCAAATAAAATACCAACTGTTACTTTCTTAATAAAATGCACCTAGCACAACACTACACCAAAAACACACACTAACACCCTTCATTTCAATGGCAGCCATTTCTGTAATTTCAATAAAGTTAGTTTATGGTCTGAAATGCAAAAACAATAGCAAAGCAAAAAGCGAGGGGGGGGGGGGGGGGGTGGGGGGGGGGAGGGGGGGGGGGGGGGGGGGGGGGGGTGGAGCACTCAAAAGTTAAATTAGATTTATTGAAAACACCAAAAACAGTCACAACGTTCAGGGGGGAAACTTGCCCCTTCCTTCCCCCCGAAATGTTGTGATATGTGTGGTCTTCAATAAATCTAAGTTACTTTGGAGTGTACCCTGCTTTTTGCTGTTCTTTGTAATGTATATCATTCAAACGGTTGGATTATCCAGAGGATGTGAGCACCCACGTGTGGGACGAGTGCAGAGGATACCACTGTAAGTTGTTGAATGCAAAAACATACCCTAACAACTACACAAAAACAGAGATTCACACACCAACTGATCACACTCTACACAACCAACCTACTCTTCCATTCCCATTGCAAACATACCTAAAATTAGCAATAAAAATAGTTTTATGGTATGAAAATGCAAAACATACCTCTAATACTACACAGACACAGATACACACACCAAACTGATACACCAAAGACAACCCAACGTACCCAAACAGTTGGCAACCATACGCAACAATAATAAAAATAATTTATTTATTCAGAATGGATTCTGAGCATGTCATACTGTAGCAAGTTTTAAAAACCTGCAGCAAAAGACACAACATCCCTTCCAAAATGCAGCCTTTCAAAGCCAATTCAAGATTTATGCTTAAACTTTTCCTAGAGCTATAGTGTCTCTCTATACATCACTTATAAGTGATATGAGATGAGTGTGTGTAGGTCTTAACTGATAAGTGTTTAATTTTATTGATTTATTCAATAGTAGATATACTGTCAAAAATTAAGGTAGGTGACGCTCCGCATCCCTGTGTATTCTTTCAGCACGATACCCTCGCTTCCAATAGACAAGTCCCTGCTTGGGCAAATCCAGTTAGAGCTGGACAATAGCGTGGTACCGAATCAGTAAGCAGAAGCAGAGTCAAGGACGGAGCCAGAAGGTCACCAAGTACAATGTAAACATTTTACAATTGCATGTATACATTCACATCAAGGGTACACATATTCCAAGGATACTTCAAGGGCTAACCATGCTTTTTTACTCTAAACATTTTGGGTTTTTTCCCATTGAGTTACTATGCGGCTGTTCTTAGATTCCAAATATTTCAAAAACGGACTGAAACTTCTAGTCGAACACTTCTATTGGGTATCTCTACTGGGTCTCTACTGGGTATTGCTTATGGTATCTCTACTGGGTTTCTAATAGGGATCTCTGTGGGGATCTCTACTGGGTATCTTTACTGGGTATCTTCTACTGGGGATGTCTTATGGGTTTCATCTATTTTGGGCTTCCATGCGCCTGTTCTTAGATTTCCAAATATTCAAAACAGAATGAAACTACTGTGCTTTGAACGTCTCTTAGGTATCTCCATGGGGATCTCTACTGAGGATAGTCTACTGGGTATCGTTACTTTGGGCTTCCATGCGCCTGTTGTTAGATTTCCAAAAATTTCACAAAACAGAATGAAACTCTCTGGTTTGAACGTCTCTATTAGGGGATCTCCACTGGGGATATCTACTGAGGATATCTATGGGGTATCTCTACTGGTTTCTCTACTGGGTTCTATCTGGGGATTTACTGGGTATCTCTACTGGTTATCTTTTCTGGGTTTTTTTTTTATCACTCTTTTAAACTTCTTATCTTTGTTTCTTTTTATTGTACCATAAAATTGTATATGGGGGTACACTAAGCTGGGTAACACAGTCAAGACTTTTGAAAGATGACAGACAGGATCTGCAAGATACGTTGTCTTTTCAAAGGTCAGGGAATACGTCCCGATAGTTCCCTATATAAAGCATATACCACAGGGAGTCTACTATTATATATGATCTACATCTATTATCTAGCTTCGGCTATCTATTATCTATTTTTATATCTATCTATCTATCTATCTATCGGTCTGTTTGTCTGTCTGTCTTCTGTCTGATCTATATATATCTGTCTGTCTGTCTGTCTGCTGTCTGTCTGTCTGTCTAGCTGTCCGGACGTCGGCCCGTCCGGACGCAGCGTCCGTTTATCCCTTCAGCATTATCTATTAGGTAGTCATCTATCTATCTATCTATCTATCATAATCAGATCTATCGATCTATCTATCTATATATCTAATCATATATCTAATCTAGTCTATGTATTTATCTGTCTGTCTGTTGTCTGTCTCTGTCATTATGTCTATCTATCTATCTATCTATCTATATTATCATTATGTGCCTTCTATCTAATCTATGGAACCTATATCCTAATGTATAAATGCTACTTTACACTTACAGCACTGGAAGCAAATTAACAACTAAAGCTACAAGATGATAAGAGCCGCAATGGCTTATCTGGGAACAAAAAATAAATCTGGCCACAAGGATAAAACACAGAGCAGCAGTAATATGAATGTCTCGATAATGTTATTATAAGCTGTAGGGGGGGTGATACTGTAGTGTCTTGGGATTTGTTCATCGTCTTCAAGGTCACTGATACTATTATGACAGATAGAGCATAAATAACTTAAAACAATGGTAGAGAAGGAGTTTTACTTTGTGTTTGTAATGGGACCTTAACACAATGTTGTAAAATCTGGCAAGTAAAACTAGGTAACATACCACACAAGTATTGTTCTGAGTAAAAAAGTAGGTTCTGCTCAAATCTGACTAGCTCCCCCTCTACTGTACATTAAATTCACACAAGGATGAAACTTTATGGACTCATATAAATGATTTGATGTTATGTTCTGTGATAATATCCCTTGATTGTGTAAGTATCCTCACATGTTGATATAATGGCTGCAATCTTCTGAGAGATTACTTAAAACATGTCCAGACCTGCAATAACGACAACAATTTCCCTCCCTAATAAACAAATTTAACGTAAATAATAATGTGATATTTCTAGCCACCCAGGTTTCATTGTGAATCATATTACCTAGATATACCGAAAGACGTTCTATTACGTGCAACACTGAGTTCGGCGGTTAAATGCGCTTCAGTAGAAAATATAGAAAACAAACTCTAATAATTGTCCTTTTTCATTTCTAATATACATTAACCGTGGGAACAAGCATTGAATACTGTCCTTTGTTAACCTAGCGGGAACTAATTTACTATAAATAAATGTTTAGTTAACAGGTATTTACTATACAAATAAGATTAGTCCCGTAAGTAACAGAGATTAATGTTATCTATTTGCCTGCACATTGGAATAAGGCTCGCACACAAAAAGAGGTTTTTTTTTGGGAGGAAACGCCTAAGGGCCAATCGACCATTGGGCAAGAATCGCAAGTGTATGGGCATTTAGTCAGTTGTTCGTTGATTCGGCAAGAATGCATCCGTCCAAGGGCTGAATGCCCAAAAACTGCCTCAGACTAAGCGCCTATTACAAGTGTGCAATTTTTGACCAGAACCCCTCAGACTGTGCTGTGTACGGGCCTTTTAGAGGTCACAAGAGAGCAGGCTTCCTGCCCACTGCCAAAAACAGTCTGTCTGTACAGGAATCTTTAGGGGAACGTTGGGAATGAATGTTCCCAAGACATTTATCAGTATGTCTGTACCCGAAGTAGAACCAGAGATTAATGTAATCTATTTGGCCTGGCACATTGTATTAAGGCCTGCACATGAAGAGATTTTTTTCATTGAGCTGAACGCCAAAGGGGCCAACCGATCCTGGCCAAGAAGAATCGCAAGGGTAGGGCATTTAGACAGTTGTTTGTTGATTCGGCAAGATGATACGACCAAGGGCTGACTGCCCAAAAACGGCCCTCAGACCAAGTGCCTATACACATGCAATTTCCGTCCAGAACCCTCGGGACTGTGCTGTGTATGGACTTTTTAGAGGTCATAAGAGGAGCAGGCTTCCTGCCCACTGCAAAACAGTCTGTCTGTACAGGAATCTTTCAGATATGCTTGGGAATGAATGTTTCTAAGACAATTATCAGTATGTCTGTACCAAAGTAACAAGAGATTGGCTTGTAATCATTTGCTGCACATTGTATTAAGGCCCCACACATAAGAGATTTTTTTCTGGGGCGGAACGCCCAAGGACCAAACCGTTCCGGACAAGAATCACAGTGTATGGCATTGGTCAGCGGTTGTTCGTGAGTTCGGCAAGATGGATTGTCCAAGGGCGGGACTGCCCAACAAACGAGCCCTTAGACCAAGCACCTATACAAGTGCAATTGTTCGTGCCGGGAATGATAGGGAACGTACTGTGTACGGGCCTTTTAGAGGTCAAAAGAGAGGCAGGCTTCTCGCCCAGCCAAACAGTCTGTCTGTACAGTGACTCTTAGATAATTGTCTTGGGAATGACTGTTCTCCGACAATTAAATTATCAGTATGTCTGTACTTAGGCTTTACTGACACTTTGATGCATTATTGTAGGAATGAAGTGTTGCTTATATCCCATAAAATGAATATATTAGACAGGGAGCTTGGGATCTCTGCATTCTGCTAGAGGTAGAGTGATGATGTAAAGAATAGCTGGAATGCACTAAATGCAGTAGACACTGCTGACATAAGATGACAATGTAATGATGAATCCGGGAAGGCTGGACTTGCTTACTCTAAACTATCAATCACTGCTTGGATCTTCGAAAATCTTTAGAAACACCTGTGCTTTGGATGCTTGCTAAATGTGAATAAGCAACTTAAACTTTAGGAGGGCAAAAATCAAGAGGGATGCAGGGAGACTAAACATTGAAGATGAATAGTGATGGCCACTAATTAGATACTTATCTGATCCAGGGGGCAATTTAGTTATATGGTTGGTGAATCAATGCCACGTGGGGTTTTAAAAGGAAGAGATAAAGGAAAGAGCAATAGAACTCCAACAATGTCCACATATATTAAGATGATTATTTAGTCTATTTTGGTGTTGTGGCTTAACATGTATAAACAAGAAAAGGAAAAAAGAAGAAAAGAAACAAGTTGTTTTAAAAGTTGCTTATCTAATATAATATCCAATTAAAACTCAATATTAAATAGCAAAAAAACCTAAAACTGTGGTTAGTTGTAAAACAGCTTTATTCGACTTGGGTGGGTCATAAAACTTAATAAAAGAGATAAAACTAGTGCAGTATCCCTTTAAGGATCCTCTGAAAAGTCAGGTCTATGAAGCCCTATCAAAAGAACAAAAGATTGTGAGCTTTAAAATGGCTTTTCCAATGCGTTTCGCTGGTTCTACCCTAGCAGCTTGCTCAAGGGCTCAACCAAGTTGTCTAGCTCCTCTCGATTTAAAACCGTGATAGTTTCGCCACCCCTTTTTGTGAGTTTGGTCATTTTGGCATTCCAGCGCCATTTTGAAATTGCGTCTGGATAAAAAAACTTTTACTTTCTTTTTAGTCTCATTTGAATGTGTTTTTTTTTGCAAGGAACTTTGGGGACTTCCTTCTCTTAAAATAAAATAGGTAGTAAAATATTGGCTGCTACATGGCCAAGTCAGTTTATAACCCACACTACTCAATGGATTATGGGTAACGTGGGGTTTGCACTGTTGTATTAAGGAGTCTGTTCTATTTCCGAAGCTTTCGTTAATTCCACAACCACACTCATGCAAACCCCAGAAGTTACAAATTTGTTATAAAATTAGCACAAAAACTTAACTGGACGAGTTGTTGCGGCATTACTGACCGCAATACTGAGATGTACTAAATTCGCACAGGGATTATAACATGCCGGATCCAAGGCAGGAAAGTAGGTGGGCTTTGCATAGATTTCATTGCCTGACAGGTCTATGCCATAGAACCTCGCTTAAAAGGACAACTAAGGCTCCGTCAATATTAAATCAAAAAGAACCAGAGTGTTTGACAGAAAGTCAACATTCGTGTGTTCTCCTTATTGATGTAGTTGTAGTTAGTAGCAAGTCTGATGCTAATCCTGTCTACAGAACCTGAACGTCAAGATGTGACTAAGGTCAGGAGCCGTGGCCAAAAATACCCCAAATGTGTTCAATACTTTCAAGTTTACAGGAAATCAAGTTGCAAGGTTGGCACCAACAATAACTTAAGGACAAACCAAAGCATCAGGGCAACACTGAACCAGAAGGAAGAGCACCCCTTGAGATACAAAACACATAGTAATATGTGTCCTGCTCTGTGAAATTACTAAAAACATTTGGTTTGTGCTTATTCACAGCATTCTAGTATCACAAAGTTTGGTCAATGACCATTAGGTCATCTGCACATGCTCAGTCCTTAGCTATGGCAGAAACTTGTTACAGTTGGTCACAGCCATTAATAATCTCTAGCCAATTCCTTTAACAGGACAGATTAAAGCAAGGAAGCTGTGACTGAGGTCAGGAGGTGTGGTTTGACACCATGCATACCCACAGATACTTCATCCAGTTCTTAACAGGCTTACATTTACTTGAAACAATTACTGGAGTGGATTTTATAGCTCATTGTGTTTTTAGGGGTCGTTTCAGATTCTGAGTATAAAAAATTGGTTTTAGTTCTCCTTTAAGCTGTGTTAATAATAAAACACACACACAGACTTGTTTTTATAGAATATATGGGTTAGTAAGTTTAATATTACTTACTGTACTGTTCGTCCTGCACTGGTAGTAATTTAGATTTGGTAGATGCTCAAACAATGTAACAACAATAGTTATGGCTTCCAATGGTCTTATAAAACAATCCACCTGCAATCCAAGGTTCTTCTATGGTGCACAGGGATTTGTTTGATCGTACGAAAGGTAAATATAATTATCTTCGTCCCTGGCTCCTGCTCAGTTGAAGAATGGGAGGTGAGACATAGACTCTTTAACTCCCATGCTTCAATCAAGGCATTAAATGAATAGTTCACTTTTCCAGTGAACTATTCCTTTAAACATTAACTTAAGTTCTGTAAAAGAACCCTAAATGAACAAAAATACTAATAAAGTTAATGCTTACAAGTTTTAATAATCCTTTATCAGCATAAGGAAGATTATTGTGACATCTGGATAGCAGGACTATAATCATAATGGTGATAACAAATTGATTAGAGGATGGACATGATAAGAGGGCTGGAATTCTCAATTCAGAATGACATTGTCAAGAATTGTTGGCAAAAAATACCCTGGAAGTGTCCAATGCATTGCTGCATGTATTTCAATATTGAAAAGTCATTGAGGGTCAGTATTTTAAAGTCTAAGGTCAGTATTTCACATTTCTATTCATTTTTATACCAGACGTGACATCTTTGAGTTTATTAGTTCATTAAAATTAAATGTGACTACGGTACTGTATTGTCCTGCACTGTTGCACAAAGCACTGCCATCTTTCTCTGTACCTGTCGGTAGGTGTAGCCTTAGTATAACCCTGGCAGGGTCAGAAAATGTAACCAATCAGTAACCAACATAGTTATGATTCCAAATGGTGGTATAGAAACAATTCACTTACAATCCAAGTTCTTATTCGTTTTTCTGGGAGTATCCACTTATTAGACAATAAAAATGTAGGAATCTAAAATTGTCTGAAAGATTTTTGAATGACCCATTGTTTCCTTTTATCTTCCAAGGACCACAATGAATTGAAGGTGGTTATTATACTTGAAGCTCAGAACAAAATTATTTTATTTGTACATGCAAAAAAAATGCTTTAAAAAGGCTTTGATATGTATATTTCATTTATTCAATGATTGCAGAATGAAAAGCATATTTTTAGATGAGCCAACGTAGTGGAAGGAAACACGAGGGAACTTTATTCTTAGGAACTGTGAAAAGTTCGATTGATTGAGCAGTTTTAGAGAAAAGTCATTAAAAATCTACAAGCTGAGAAGAAAGAAAATCCCTAGGTTGTAGAGATATAGCAAAATCAATGAAACAAATTTTAAAAACTGAATAATACCCAAACGATGACAAACTATAAAAAGATCTTAACAATTGTCTCAGATCAATGGGACTAGAACAAAATGCCTGTTCCACTGTTGAAATTCCGAACGATTCAGCCGCATCCATCAAATTTTGACTAGCGGCTTCTTTTGAAACCAGGTTCAATTTGAAAACCAGGACTCATTGAATACCCAAGACCAATAGCCCAAGTCCCTTGTTACTGAAACTGGACAGGGTGGTTGGAGTTTGATATACAGGTCTGGGAGTTTGGGTGAGGTTATAGATAGCCCGATATGAATTAGGTGCACGGCGTTGTTTATAGTTTAACAGTCTTAACGTTGGTAAAACTGGGGATATATTGATTACAATTTACAATAGAAGAAAAATACCCCTAATAACAGAAGTTTCTGCTCCTAACAAGGCTTAATCCTTTCTACAAAACCACCTGTCAATAAAACCGAGATTGTGAATAGAGAGACATCTGAAGTCCTTGAGCTGTTATAGATTATATAGATTATTCATGTTCTTTAGACATATTTCATACTTCTATCTCAGAAATATAATCAAGAGGCAGACTGCAATAGTAATGGATAAATAAACAAGCAATAGAGGACACCTTAAAGGTAATAAGTTGTAGGAATTATAACTTAGAGTTCCTGTAAAAGAAACCTAAATGCACAAAATACTAATAAAATGAAAGCATGCAAGTTTAGACATTCCACTATGACTTTTTAGCATAAGGAATGTCCTTCCGACATCGCTGATAGTAGGACTATATCATCATTGGTGGTAATACATTGATAAGAAGAGGATAAGCTGTGTACACATCTTACAGATTTTTGAAAGATGTCCGGCAAGATCTGCAAGATCAGGGTACAAGTCTCATGTGTTCTGCATGTTTCCCACGATTTGGAGGAGGGGGGAGGGTTTAGGGGAGGAAAGATCACTTTAAAAAATATAAATGTGCCATATAATAACTCCCTGGTGCATTGTTCACCAACGACGTAGTTCATACCAGGAGGACTCATGGACATCTTTTAGGAACTCCTAAAATTATAAATGCTCCTTTAATGGACAACCCCTCTTAAATAAGAATATCCCTCCTTAAATAAAAATACCCCTACCTAATAAGACTACCTCCCCTTAAATAGCACCACACATCCTTGATGCTACTTAGGGCCATATTTATAAAGCCGTGGTATTGCTTTAACGATCAGTATCGTAAATTTACAACCGTTTAAACCGATCTGGGTTAACGATTGTTTAACGCGATGTAAATCTACAATACGAAATCGTAGATTTACCATCGCCTAGATACCATTACGGTAGTTATATAGCACACAGTATTCTATGATCGAATTTCATTAAATAACAAACGTTCGTAAAATGTACTATGTGGTCGTACATTCAGGACCGCAATCGTAAATTAACTGAGCCACGGTATTGCTAAAAAGCGATACCGTGGCTTATAAATATGGCCTTAAATACCAATATTTAACTGTGGTCCTTAAATAAGAAGTCAGATCCTTAAATAGCAATAAGGGAGTGGTATTAGAGAAGGTCTTATTTACAAAGACAGAGTTATCTTAAGGGTATGTACACTGTAAACTAACATTACTAGATAGCTTAGGATTTAGATGTAAGTGATTTTTTTTTTTTTTTTTTTTTGCCCTTCTAGCCCCCTCCCATACCCTACCTTTTCTTCTTTTAACTTTCTGTATTATGCCCCTGTCTCCTTGCATTTTTAGCCTCCCCCCACGAGATGTGAAATCCCTTGCCATGCCAATACTTTCTCCGGTCGCAGAGCAAGCACTTGCCATCAGTTTGCTGTGACATCGCAACGCACGCCTAGATGATGACATATGTTTTTAGCTCCTCCCCAACGAGATGTGAATATCCCATGCCAAGCCAATACTTCTCCGGTCGCTGAGCAAGCGCTTGCCATCAGTTGCTGTGACATCACAAGCACGCTAGTATGATGACCTCATGTGCACACGTTCTCGCAGCAATGTGCCCCAACACGCGGCCCCAGACGTAATGTACATTAAAAACACTACCATTGGAAAAACATTATTCACTCCTAAAATAATACCTAAATACTGATCATTAAATATGGAAACGTTTTGTAATGCTTAAATCCCGTGGATTCTTTCAGCCCACCACACCCTGTCTAGCACATCGGCTTTACCAATATAATGTAGCGCCTTTCCGTGATCGGTTGCCCCTGGACTTAGAGTGCAAGGTATCTGAGTGAGGCCGAGAATACCGAGGAATCCAAGAAACGTACAGGGCACAACCGGTCAGAGCTGGCCCACAGCGTGGTAAAAAAATCAGAAGCGGAACCAGGATGCCAAGGGTCAGATTACAGAGTAGACACAGTAGCGAGACGACGGTACAGAAGGGTAAGGCAATGTCAGAGTTCAGAGTTGGGTCCGAAGAGGGTCAGGATGGGCGCAAACAATTGTGAACGGTTAACAGGCAGGAATGAACACCAAGATAGCAAAACCAAAACTTAATTGTATGAGAATTGGAATGGCTCCCCAGCCCCCCCCAAATCAAAATATGGAGGAAATGATTAACACCGCACCCACTATATAAGATTCATTTATATGGAAGAGTCTGTTCCGACAAACTTAGAAAAGTCTGAAGTTTATGGAACAGTTATACGTGTATGAATACGCCAATGGAATCAATCTCTTCAACAGTGTGAAAAATGGAGGTTTCTTTAAAAACCCCAATAGATCTCGAAAAGCTATTATGACCACCATCACTGCACTGAATGTATACAACACGGCAGTAACGGGCATACCCCTGCCCCCCCCCCCCACACACACACACTCAGATTCCTATCCCCCAAATTGTACTTTACTAAATAAACCGTCTTGGTATATCCAATTACCTCACATATGAAATGCTAAATATTTTAAGCACTAGAGACATAGCGCTGATACGATTGTAGAAGAAACATGCAAAACAACAAATGTTTAACAGTATGTTGTTTGTATTGAGTAGGTCAGGGTCCAGATAGGCAAGATAGAATTGAATTGCTGCCAAGTGTGAAAGCAGCCAATAGGGACAGCCATCGGAGCAGGCTCACAAAAGGGCGATCGTGTGTGCCCAAACTTTGTGCACGGATCCCCGGGATCCGTGCACATGCTCTGCGGGAAACATGTAGACGGTGGCTGACAAATGATCTTAAGGGCATGTCTACCTCAAACTAAAATTTAACCCATACTGGCCCACGTGTAGTCTGTGTAAATGGTAAATCCTTACCTTACCTCTCTGCTCCTTATGGTTCTCCTGCGTGCTTGTCCAAGTCCAGGAAAGTGAAGAGTAGAAGGTGTACGTGTGTCATCCAGTCCTGCTGCTTCCTAACCCATAGGACAGTAAGTGCACCTCCCTCCCTCCAGCCCTTCAGTCTGTGCATCCCTAGCTGTAAAAACCTTTTTTCGTGTGTAGGACAAAAATAGTTGTATGGGGAAGAAGAAAAGACCAAGATTAGGACCCAATGAAAGAAACATTTCAAACACCAGGATCGTGTAGACCTTTAGGCACCAGAGTTTCTGGAATCTAATCCAATGACATTTTTCTTTGGAGGCAGTTTTTTATTTATCCCCCTCATTTCGGTGGGTAGAATAATCTCTAATACGGTTCACTTTGGCTGGTATGTGTATGTCTGTTGTCATGGAAGTGCCTCAATACAGTATATACATAGCTAGTACCTTGTTTGTATTCCTAATGTTTCTTTATGCGTTCCTTTACTTCCGTTGGCGTTGGCCTACGGTAGCATATGCACAACGACATTGTATAAGGTAAATTAACCGTTTGGGATTGCAAGTGGCAAATTGTTTAAAGGATAAGTGCACTGTAAAAATCAAGTTATGTTCATTGGAAGCTGCAGCTTTTAAAAATACCGTTGCCTATATTTTTTACTGTGCCCCTCCAGAGCCTAGCTTTGTGCCTTGGAAGTTACTGACATCTTGTTACTGGTTTGTGAATGATAAGCTCCGCCCTCTGAGATTTCCTCTGCTTTCCTCTGCTTGAGCTCAAACAGTAATGCGTGAGTTCCGTGCACTTCCTGCTTGAGCCTCAATCAGTAATGATGTGAGTTCCGTGCACTCTCTGTTTGGCCTCAAACAGTAATGCCTGTGAGTTCCGTGCACTCTCCTGCTTGATCATCAAACAGGAATGCCTGTAAGTTCGTGCACTCTCTGTTGAGCCTCAATCAGTAATGCCTGTGGTTCCGTGCACTTCTGTTGACCTCAAACAGGAATGCCTGGAGTTCGTGCACTCTCCTGCTTGGGCCTAACAGTAATGCCTGTGAGTTCCGTGCACTCTCCTGCTTGAGCCTCAACCAGTAATGCCTGTGAGTTCCATGCACTCTCCTGCTTGAGCCTCAAACAGTAATGCCTGTGGGTCCGTGCACTTCCTGCTTGAGCCTAAACACATAATGCCTGTGAGTTCGTGCACCCGCTGCTTGAGGCCAAAGAGTAATGCTTGTGAGGTTCAGTGGCACACGACGTGCACGGAATCACAAGCATTAATGTTTGAGGCTATTTTTAAAGGTGCAGCTCCAATGAACATAACTTGATTTGACAGTGCACTTATCCTTTAAGTTAAGGAGCACCTTTTAATGGGGGGCATAGTATCTCTTTGATAATAGACGGCAAACATAGATCCCATACATGGGTGGGCTCCCTTTAAACAACGTCTCTTGCACACTATGTAGAGCATAACTTGTCTTCACTGACTTGCTCCTTGTTAGCTAAACAGTGGTGATACTTTTTAGTAATCCACACTACTTCTTATCTTGAACCAGAGGCCAGTAGCATTTAATTACTTTTCTATTGCTGGCTATGTGTACAGGACAGAGATGCAAAGGAGAGAGATGCAAAGGGAGTACGTACTTGGCCCTCAATGTCCTTTGTTTTGTATATTAAATTGTCCTTCAGACAGCCTCAATGAAGAAAAAATTCAATATCCTTCCTGTAGCAGTTAATTGTACATTCACTGAAATAATCAGAAAGAAAGCCACGTAAATATATCAACTCTTCTGTGGTGGAAGGGATAATGCCGTACCTACAGTGTAAATAAGGAGTTCCATAAGAAGCACGTGGGCTATAGGTAATATAATGTAAATCCATACATTACACTGTAGGCAGTGTAATCTTTCATATAATAACATTTTATGATACATATTATTAAAAAAAAAAACTG
Organism: Hymenochirus boettgeri; assembly: GCA_019447015.1. Lineage (NCBI taxonomy): Eukaryota > Metazoa > Chordata > Amphibia > Anura > Pipidae > Hymenochirus > Hymenochirus boettgeri. The sequence continues at coordinate 278,019,055 of CM033474.1, forward strand.
TCTCCCCCCCTGTCTTCCCCACCCTCCTCTCCCACCCTGTATTAGTAATTTATATACGAAGCTGTTTTATTCAGTATATGAATAATAATGGAAAGGTAAAGTAAGGACCGAGCAATCAAATCACTCAGTGATTGTCACTGAGTGACTACTTATAAGGATTTAGGTCACTGCAACCTTCCATTCTAATCCCTAGCCTTATAATTATATAAGGGATAATACGCCTATCTACAGTGTAATATAGGATATTACGCCACAGGAGTTTCAGACCCAATATTGTCTGTCAAGAATAACAGGGATTCCTATATAAATGAAAATACAGGGAGGGGGAGCCAGTGGGAGGGGAGAAGAATGCAGGAAGTCACTCAGGACATCAATGAGTGATTGTAATATAGATGTCTCCAAACTGCATCTCCCATTGAAAGCAATATTATGTATTATAGTAGTTTAGTAATGATAATGCTCCAGCCAGCCTTCCTAGCTCACGTCCAATCGTTTTTGAATCCTTTTGCAGGCTCTTTAAAATTCTATATTTTTGTTCCATTATTTTTAGATTCCTCTGCCCTTTCTTTAACACAACCGCAGGCTATCTTAGAAAAAAAAATCTTTCTTAACATGTTTCATTATTCATAATACAAACTTGTTCGCTTATACAAGCAAAAATACAATTCTCAGCATGTTTGAATCAAATCCAAGTCCCAACGTTCTGCCAGCAATTAAGTTTACTAAAAAGTCACCATGGTGACTCCGTACGGGCTATCCCATCATCAACACATGACATCATTAAAGGCTAATTCAAAATGGACTTATGGGAAAAACATCCAAATGGCTTTACCATTTCCGGTTTTTAATATTTATTTAATTCTGCCCATGCATGTTAACATTGTAAGTTCCAGATGTGATTATAGGGAGAAGATCTTTGCCTTTTAGATAATCAACATAGAGGTGTCAATTTCCTGCATTTGGCTAAGTCGGGTACACACACGTAACGATAAAGCCGGATCCGATGGATCGGGGCTTTCGTATGTGTGTCGCTGTTTCCGAACGAGTGTGCGGCCGCCGAACGATCGGGTCGGCCGAACGCTCGTTCAGGAAAGGCCGAAAATTTTATTTCGGCCGCGCTAGTCACACAGTCGAGCGTTCTCCTTATGAAGTTCATAGGGAGAACGTCGGGAGTGGTATGCAGATCTTTGAAAGATGGCAGACAGGATCTGCAGATCCTGTCTGTCATCTTCAGAAATTGTACTTGTGTGTACCTGCTTTAGTGGTTCGCTATGAAAAGTACCATAGATCATAGAGAATGTTCAACAAACACAAACACATGGGAACTTAGAAGTGCAAAAAATTTGCATTGTGATAGAGATGTCCGAACTTCGCAAAAATCCGGTCCGCTCGAGGATCCGCGAATTTTCGGAAAAAAACGCGAGCGGACCCATTAAAACCTATAAAATTCGAAAATACGGGGATTCTTCGAAAATATGAGATTCTTCAAAATATGAGGATTCTTCGAAATACGAAATCTGCGATTTCACATATTTCCGTATTTTCGAAAATACGAGAAATCCCGTAATTTGAAAAATTTAAAACGCGTGCGGAAAACTTCGGAAGGCGGAAAACCGGAAAATCCGCGATATCCGCGTTCTCGAACGAGGTAAATCGCCACGGATTCGGGTTCGGATCCGTGAACTCGGCCATCACTAATTGTGATTAAGCATTTTTGCAATGCGATTTATTGTGTCAGCATTTTTATGCAGTGCATTTTAGTGTATTTTTGGGTTATATGCGTTTTTCCCCATAGACTTCCTTTGAGTGCGTCTCTACAATAAACTGCGCAGGGGCAATGCGTTAAAAAATCGAACTGCAACGCAAAGATAAATCTCAGTAGTACAAAACACCATTATGCATTCCTATGGTGAAAATGTGTGCCTTGCTTTTTTCCCAGTGCATGCGTACTGCAAAAGTATACAACACGTAAACAAATGGGAATAAAGACAAAATAAGAGAAAATGGAGACAGAAATATTTAGGGGGCGATGCAATTTTTTATCCGACGCAGCTTACCTGCCCGAGTCCACGATGCAAAATTCCCTGTGCAAGATTTGTACATTCCTGTCAGGAAATTGCGCCGACTAACGCCTCCCATTCGGGCATAAAGTTTCACGCTACAGATAGCGCAAAACTTTACAAGGGCGGTTTTGCATTGCCTTAGTAAAAGTGTAAAACAGTGTAAAAACCCCCCGCTAACCTGATAATAATCATACGTAGGTTTTACACTGACTGGGCATTTGTGCGCCAATATTGCATCGTACCTTAAAATCAGTGCAATTGTGCATATCTCTTTCTCCTGGCCCTCAAACACTAGTGATATCACCCCTACCAGTATTTACTATTACTACATGTATGCCTCCTACCAGTATTTACTATTACTATTAGATATCAGCCCCTACCAGTATTTACTTACCATGCATCGCCCCAACATTTTTACTTTACTACAATGTTATCAGCCCCTACCAGTATACTATTACTACTATGATATCAGCCCCAAAGATTTACTATTACTATACTGTATCCAGCCCCTACAGTATTTACCTACTACTGAATCAGCCCCCTACCAGATATACTATTACAACTAGTGATTCCAGCCCCTCCAGTTTACTATTACTACTAGTGATATCTGCCCCTACCAGTATTACTATTACTACTAGTGATATCAGCCATACCAGTATTACTATTACTACTAGTGATATCAGCCCCTAACAGTTTACTACTACTATAGTATATCAGTGCCTACCAGTATTACTATCTACTAGTGGTATCAGCCCCTACCCATATTTACTATTTTACTAGTGCATCAGCCCCTACCAGTGTTTTATCTACTACTAGTGATATCAGGCCCCTACCAGTATTTACTATTACCACTAGTGAATCAGCCCCAACAGTTTTTACTCTTACTTACTATGTTATCACCCCTACCAGTATTTACTATTATACTACTGATATCAGCCCCTACCAGTATTTACTATTAAAACGTCTTCAAGAACTACATTTCAAGTCCAGTTGATCTAATTGAATACAACAGATATTAATACCAGTAATTCTCAATATTATATAGTATCCCTGTATTAACCAGATCTACAGTATATGTATTAATACCAGTAATTCTCAATATTATATAGTATCCCTGTACCAACCAGAACTACAGTATATTAACACCTGTAATTCTTAATATTTTTTAGTTTTAGAAACTTATCCAGCCCACTTTTAAAGCTATTTAATGAACTTGCCATTACTACATCTGCTGGAAGACAGTTGCACAATTTTGCCCCAACCAATCAGATGTTATCTTTCAAATGTTAAATAAGATCTGATTGGTTGGGGCAAATTAGTTTTAATTATTTTTTTAATTTTAACAATAAGAACCTTTATTGAATCTCCCTGTAAGCGTTGGGTCTCTCATACAGTTCTCTACTGAAAACACAAGAGGATCGGAAAGAAAATACATTTTCCTTCTGATCCACGTTAGAGAGTAGTTAGAATTACATGAGTGAGCTTGAGAGAAATGAATATCCCGTGAACCTGATATGTCACTCTCATGTAACAGAATAAATAAAGGGAATATGGAAAAAGAGAAAATTAGAAGTTGGAAGTGTGGTCAACTTCAAGATGTTACTTGAGATTCATGGGTGAAATGAAGAAGAGTTAGAAGAAATGCAAAGCTGGATCTAGTAAACCTCTAACATGTTCATTAGTTCATTACTTTAAACCTCGTACACACATCTGATAGGATGAACGAGGAATGACGGTGTGTGCACATGTGTGGTCAACTGTCATTTTGGGTGTAAATTGAACGTGTGTATGTGTTCGATCAGGCAACGTTCGTCAATCTGCCATGACGGATTAAAAAACGGCACCCAAGCAAACGCATAAACTCATGCGACTGTCGTCCGAACCTGACATTTGTCACGCATCTGTCTTGCGCTCAGGGGTCGTGCATCGTCCTACGGACCTTTAGTATAGTATAGTATAGTATTTGAGGTTGAATAAAGACATACGTCCATCCAGTCCAACCCATCCAGCAATATCCTCATTTCCTGCCTAACTGTTGATCCAGAGGAAGGCAAAAAAACCACCAAATTTATGAAGGGTCCATCTCGTGGCATTTGAGCTTCATTTTTCCAATAAACTGCTTGGTATTGTGGAGCAAGCAATCAGAAAAACCCAATACGCGTTATCAATATTGGGAGAGATTCGCATCTGCAGAATCAGTCAAAATATTGACGCCGTGCGTGGTGAGCTTCCAATCTTAGAAACAGATAGAAATGGTCCACTTCGTCTCTTGTATGTATGTTTGCATAATTTGTTTATATAGCGCCACTTGGGGACGCAGACGCTGTACAGAAATAAAATACAATAAAGTCATACAAGGGGGATAAATACATCAATAGTTCAGCACACACATATATATATATATATATATATATATATATATATTATATAAATAGAAGTGCTAGAGCTTTGCCACAGGAGGGTCCCTGCCCCATGTTTTTATTGTTTGCACTAGCATAGATATTATGATATATGGGGCCCAGGAATGTGCATTGATCATCTCTTTTCTTGTTTGTTCTAATGTTTTGGTCAGATCAGTAGTACTTCCACTATTTGTTATAAAGTAGAAACAGATAGAAATGGTCCACTTCATCTCTTGTATGTATGTTGCATAATTTGTTAATATAGCGCCACTTGGGGACGCAGACGCTGTACAGAAATAAAATACAATAAAGTCATACAAGGGTTAATACATCAATAGTTCAGCACACACATATATATATTATATATATATATAATATATATATTATTATAGAAGTGCTAGAGCTTGGCCACAGGAGTCCCTGCCCCATGTTTTTATTGTTTGCACTAGCATAGATATTATGATATATGGGGCCCAGGAATGTGCATTGATCATCTCTTTTCTTGTTTGTTCTAATGTTTTGGTCAGATCAAATATACTGAGATCCACTATTTGTTATAAAGTCTTTTGCCTGTACAATACCATGCGGTAGTAGACTATCGCAGTGGTATTGTATAGGCCAGAGTACAATTTCAATATAAATTGTTAAAGGCACGGTATAGCAAAAAGTGGGATACTGCAACTTTATTAATAGGGCCCATTGTGTCATTGTGTCACATGACTGATAAATCTAAATGAAAAGTGTATGTTCCCATTAAACAGAATATCAGGTAAAGCAGCCAGTGTCCAGGCTTTGGATTTTTAAAGGGTATCTCCACTCGTATTTTTAACATTTGGGAATCCAGTTCTATTGAAGAACGGGAGGTAAAGGAGCTGTGCCTTACCTTCCCAGATCATCACTTTGTATCCATTAAGACTATAGTGCAAACAGCAGTTAGTACGGGGCCCCCTCAGCCCTGCTCATCATTGGCTGTGGCCCTTCCTTTGATAGATGATTATGTATGCCTTGAGTATTGAGGGACAATTGTATTATCACCGAATGTGGCAGCTGGCAGGACCCCCACCTTCTAGGGCCCCATACACAGTATCGCTTGGACCTCCTACCCACAAATCAGCGAAGGATGGGAAATGGAAATATTTCCTGTCTCCAACAATAATCCAATCCCGGAATTAACTCAGGACTTTCATTGATTCCAGCCCTCTATTGAAAAGATTTAATGACGTTGTAGTGAGAGAGAAGCTTTGTGTTGTTACCATTATCTTTACGTGAAAATAGCAAACTGACCTCTTTTTTAGTCTAATAGTGAGAGGAACCAGTTCGTTCCATAAAAGCTGTTTCATTTTCAGACGTGATCTTTTTCTGCTTTTTCATCGTGTTTTTTTCCCCCTGCAAGTAAAACCACATAATTAGCTTAGCTACACCTAGAAAGGATCTTCTCTGGACCTCTACATCGCTACCAAGGGAACAATAAAAGGCATTAGTACATCATAATAAAGCTAAATGTAATATTTCTTATCAATTCATCACATTCAGGCCATAATTGGGGTTATTTTTCAGAATGAATGGCCCATTAAAATATGTTGAGATATCTCTTACCTTGTCCCCTGGAATCATTAATGTATGTCTGTTATTCTCCTAATGCCTTATGCAAACTAAGAGGTATGTTTATTAAAAGCTATATTTGTCACACCCCCTTTAGCAATTGATGAACTGGTTATGAGCTTGAGCATGCTCAGAGCAGCAGCTAGGGAATTGTCAACTGTCAAATTGGAAGAACCAGGAGCAGAAATTAGGGCACAGGACAATGTTTTAGTCTTTTAACTATGCAGTTTTGGGGGTGATTTCTATTTGAGGGATGACTTTACATCTGATAAAACTAGGTCAAACAAATAAATCAATGGGGCAACGTTGGTGAAATAAATTTAGAATTTTAGCAGCGTCAAAGGAATCGACATGGAAGATGTACAGACACCCCGCTTATAGCTTTAAAATACTAACTTCCTTACAACAAACTATTTATCTGTGCCAGAATTAATTATTTTGCGTTGGCTACTGGAGTGCAGTAAATCTGAGCAGACCTTTTGCCAAGGATAAATAAATTTAGCATAATGAATATATATCCAGGAAATGGTGCTGCAACTGCAATTGAATGAAAACATAAACATTTTACTCTCTTTAAAGGGAAAAAAGCATTCTTTCCCAGAATACTCAAGCAGTGAGATACATTGAGTTTTTTTAAATTTAATTACTGTACATATAAAACTTAATTTTGTAAATAGGGAAGCTGTACATCTTCAGCCTGTGAAGTATACAACACCTTTCTACACCTGTACACCTTATGACCACATACTGTACTTGAGACTAGTGAAAATTGCTGATGTAGGACATGGTAATTGAACCGTGGACCTCATGGGCTTAAACAGCCCAGCATTAAATGACTAAAGGTGCCCATACTCATGCAACTTCAGTTGCAAATTCAGGATAGATCAATATTTACAATGTGTACCCAGCTATACAGACATGAAGAGGTTAACACCTGCTTAAATTTTCTCTCCCCCTAGCCGTGACAGAGAGGACCCCTTTGCACTAATAGCAGCTAAGTAGCATAAGATAAAATAATCCCAAACCCAAGACAACCATATGCCTCTGCCTCTAGTTAGACATTTATGATTAACATGTTTTGTGCTCATTACTCTGTATAGACTGTATCTACACATGATCATCGGTTGAAAGTTTGAAGAGAGGGCAATAAAATCAAGGTCAGGTTTATAGAGCCCCTGTTTCCCCGTAAACATATTGTGAAAGCACAGTCTCATTAGAGATGGCGGAACGTCAGTAAAAGTTCGGAAGGTCATCATTCAATATCAGACCCATTAAAGTCAGTGGGGACCAATAGTTTGAAACGTTTGGATTAAATACTGTAAAATTTATCAATGGTAACTTACTGTACATGGCTCTGGGACCTGGGAAATGGTGTAGGGAACACATACATAGCACCAGAACTTGTTTAAATACAAACAGGGAGATTCATAAAATTCTTATCGTTTAAAATGGTGCTAATTTTGCCCCAACCAATCAGATCTTATTTAACATTTGAAAGCTAACATCTGATTGGTTGGGGCAAAATTAGCACCATTTTAAATGATAAGACCTTTTATTGAATAACCCTGTAACTTTTCCCCCGATTGGGCTTTTTCGTGCTTCTGCATTGAATTTTGAGAGTTACCGAATATAAACTCCACATTCAAGGGTTATTGCCTAATTCAGGGTTACGAATGCCGCATTTGAGGGTTATAAGCGATAAAGTCGAGGGATATCGTTTGAACGTTCGTGATTATCAAAAAGCACAAACTTGGGGGAGTCGAAATCCGAACTAGTTTGATTGTTTGGGTTTGTTTATATAAGTTCTGGTCGAACATCTAGGTTTAGAATTCAAGTTCTAGTCCATCTCTAGACTCTATCCTTTAACACTATTCACTAGTTACTGTAGAGAGTAGTGTTTATTCCTGTACTGCTAAAAGGAACAAATTTGGTACTTGCATGTATCATTCTTCTGTCAGGAATCATGAATGAATGTGCTGGGTGAATGGGCATTGACAGTATTTCATATCAATGAAAAAAATCTAACACTGATCATTAAAGTAGTGGTCCTTATTTCTTGAATTTAGTCAGCAAAACGAAATATACAATATCACAATAAGAGAATCTGAAGCAATAAAATGTTACACCCCTGTGCCATTTGTTCAATCATAGAACATCGTCTCCTTAAGGATCTTATTGATTATGATTTTAGTCATGGTAAATGGTCCCTAGGGTTTTAATAGCTTCACAATACCTCAAATGTTTCTTCTGATGATGGAACATTTGACTTACTGCTATATCTCTAATATCTCGCTGTGAGTAGCTTGCAGGAAAACACAATTAGAATGACCTTGTGTCTTTGTTATTATGTATTTATTCAACTTTGCCAGATGAGGCTTCTGCCTGTCTCAAAAAAACAATCAGCATACTTAATTAATGTTGCGATAAAGGGCAAATCCTTCAGATCCAACCGATCATCCCTTTATCATTAAAGGGGAGTCCGACCCTTAAAACAAAAAACTGGCCAATTGTCAGTTACCTGCCCACAACCCCAACTGATATTTTTTCAGTTATTACATGAACTTGTAACCCAATATTTAATGATAAGTTATATTCCTTTCTGGGAAAGATATCTGCCTCTTCTCTCTTCTCAATGAGCTTTTAATAACTCGAGCATTGCAGTGGAGGCAGCAATTATCATTGGTTGTGTTTGTCAGTTTCCCAGCCTTGATTGACTGCATGGAGGAAGGGACCAGCTTACTTCTCCAGAAATGAGGCAATTATTATAGTTTAATATCTGGTTATTAATACAGGTAATAAAGTGCAAATATTTGTTTGGGGGCAGGTAACTGAATATGCCCTCTAAAGTGTGTACCCACAATCTTCAGAGGGTCTGCTCTTTGTCCATGACATTGTGTTGCTTTATATAATGGGTGCTCGAAGTCTCTAATTGTATCCTAATCGTTAAAATAACATTAATGTAAACGCGCAGTCTAGATAGCTAATTCATAAAGTTTATTTCAATCTCTGGTTTTCCTTAAAGGCAAGGTTGGCTTTTTACTAAAGATCTTAGTTGAAACTGTAAATGGAGACCCTCCCATAGGCAATGACCGCTTGACACCTTTTATTGTTTTGCTGTAACTGCTAGAGAAGTATGAATGGTATCGGCTATTAGAATTTATTCAAAGACTCAATTCTCCTGCCTTGTACAGTTCCTAAACCTTGGAGGAATGTTACGCACAAGCCGATAGATTTGTGAAGCGCATAATTAATCCACACGTTTGGAAGAAACCCAAAAGCGGCTTCCAGCTTTGTAAGTTGTGATTATTTCCCCTCTCCTGCCAATGGCCCCCTCTTCTCAATAAGTCTTGCTCAAAGCAGAGCTGAAGAACTAAGAAAAGAAGAGAATGATGGAAAATTTCAGAAGTTCTAAGTAATGTACTTGGACATTTTATCTTTTGCTATTAACATATAAAAGCTATTTCAAAGAGATCACAGCTCCGTTATGCATTATCCTACCCACAGCCGCCTTGATTTGTCTTGAATTTTTAATAGGTAATGTAGGAAAAGCTAAACCCTGGGTGCCCTTATTATAATCAAATCCACAAAAAATAAAATGATTGCAGCGTGAGACTGATTGTGTGATTGTTCCGGTATTTGCAAGATGACGAGTTTGTTCCAGGTCAGGATTTTTGGTTTTTGGGCTGTAAATTCTTTAGTACATTGCAAGATCAATGAAAATATAAAGAGACTTTGCAGATATGTTTAAAGAAGTGTATTCTGCGTCACTCCCTACAGTGGTTGCCTTTCCCTCAACTAAATTTTACCCGTTATTACTTGAGTTGGTTTTACACAAAACTTAGTTTGTGTCAACTTCACAGAAATGGCAAAATCCACATGTCGCTGTTTTTGCAATATTACACAACCTTGCCTTTCTTTAATAATAAAATGTTCATTTTTCTTAATCAGCTAATTAGTTGGTGTGTTAGGAAAAGCTGACAGTTGGAATGGATGTAAATACCAGCCTTCCAGTCAGTCCACCAGTCAGTTTTTCTTCAGCCAGTCCACCAGTTAGCTTGCTAGCTAGTCCACCAGTCAGCTTTCAAGCCAGTACAACAGTCAGCTTTTCAACCAGTCCACCAGTCGGCTTTCAAGTCAGTACAACAGTCAGCTTTCCAACCAGTCCACCAGTCGGCTTTCCAACCAGTAAACCAGTCGGCTTTCCAACCAGTAAACCAGTCGGCTTTCCAACCAGTCCCCTAGCCAACATATTTGCTTTTAAAAAATGTTGTCACTTGAAAAATGTTCCCCACTTAATTTTTCATCTTGTAGGAAGCCTTCATATACAATGAAACTATATGTTCAGTGAAAACTTTAATCTGTTTTTAAAAAACTGCTGGCAAAAACTAAATGTCAATATCTAATTGTTACTAACCGCATTCTAAGCAGGAGGATTTGAATCAATTTAAGTTGGTGAGTCGAGCACCTCACCACAATCCTACGATTGGTAAAGGCAGTGTTTGAAAAGTTCCAACATTCCTTGGGCAACAATTTTCTAGCAATGTAGGAATCAAACATCCCTTACTGATTCTAACTCTAGTGCGCTGTGATTGGTCTGCATTCAAATTTGCAAGATAGGAAACTCTAGCGAGAGCAAGAAGACAAGCTGCAGACTTTTTTTGCAGAATCTTTGTGATACAAGGGATGTAATCATTTAGCGTGACTGTTTAATGACTTAAAATGACAGGACTTCAATGTGTGCAAAGAAAAAGATAGAGATCAGAATTCAATATGAGGCACTACTCTCTGTAGAGCTAATGATAATACCACACGACAAGGGGAGTAAAGCCGACCATACGCATTCGATTTCCATCGCGATGTGCCGAAAGATCACATTAGTATTTATTGGCACATTGCGACGTGAGCCGCACACACTGTACTGACAGATTGCCCATACGCAGTATGGTGATGGGGCTGCCATGTGGCTATACACGGGCATGTAGTGTATAGAGAGCTGATAGTTATAATATTTAAGGTTGAATAAAGACATACGTCCATCCAGTCCAACCCATCTAGCAATATCCTCATTTCCTGCCTAACTGTTGATCCAGAGGAAGGCAAAAAAAAAAACCGCACCAAATTGATGAAGGGGGAAAAATTCCTTCCTGACTCCAAGTGGCAATCGGAAATTTACCTGGATCAACTCTACTTTATGTATCAATACCGGTAACTTGCAACATTCCTTGTTTGTAGAAACTCATCCAGCTTTTTATTAAACTGACCAATGAACCTGCCATAACAACGTCCACTGGTAGACAGTTCCATAGCTTTACCGTTCTCACAGTGACAAATCCTTTCCCAACTCTACTTTATGTATCCATACAGTAACTTGTAACATTCCTTGTTGTAGAAACTCATCCAGCTTTTTATTAAACTGACCAATGAACCTGCCATAACAACGTCCACTGGAAGACAGTTCCATAGCTTTACCATTCTCACAGTGACAAACCCTTTCCCAACTCTACTTTATGTATCAATACCAGTAACTTGTAACATTCCTTGTTTGTAGAAACTCATCCAGCTTTTTATTAAACTGACCAATGAACCTGCCATAACAACGTCCACTGGAAGACAGTTCCATAGCTTTACCGTTCTCACGTGACAAACCCTTTCCAACTCTACTTTATGTATCAATACCAGTAACTTGTAACATTCCTTGTTTGCAGAAACTCATGCAGCTTTTTTTTAAACTGACCAATAACCTGCCATTAACAACGTCCACTGGAAGTCAGTTCCATAGTTTACCCTTCTCACAGTGACAAACCTTTCCCAACTCTACTTTATGTATCAATACCAGTAACTTGTAACATTCCTTGTTTGTAGAAACTCATCCAGCTTTTATTAAACTGACCAATGAACCTGTCATAACAACGTCCACTGGAAGTAGTTCCATAGCTTTACCCTTCTCACAGTGACAAACCCTTTCCCAACTCTACTTTATGTATCAATACCAGTAACTTGTAACATTCCTTGTTTGTAGAAACTCATCCAGCTTTTTATTAAACTGACCAATGAACCTGCTCATAACAACGTCCACTGGAGACAGTTCCATAGCTTTACGTTCTCACAGTGACAAACCCTTTCCCAACTCTATTAGTTCAATACCAGTAACTTGTAACATTCCTTGTTTGTAGAAACTCTCCAGCTTTTATTTAAACTGACCAATGAACCTGCCATAACAACGTCCACTGGTAGACAGTTCCATAGCTTTACCGTTCTCACAGTGACAAACCCTTTCCCAACTCTACTTTATGTATCAATACCAGTAACTTGTAACATCCTTGTTTGAGAAACTCATCCAGGCTTTTATTAAACTGACCAATGAACCTGCCATAACAACGTCCACTGGAAGACAGTTCCATAGCTTTACCGTTCTCACAGTGACAAACCCTTTCCCAACTCTACTTTATGTATCAATACCAGTAATTGTAACATTCCTTGTTTGCAGAAACTCATCCAGCTTTTTATTAAACTGACCAATGAACCTGCCATAACAACGTCCACTGGAAGACAGTTCCATAGCTTTACCGTTCTCACAGTGACAACACCTTTCCCAACTCTACTTTATGTATCAATACCAGTAACTTGTAACATTCCTTGTTTGCAGAACTCATCCAGCTTTTTATTAAACTGACCAATGAACCTGCCATAACAACGTCCACTGGAAGACCATTCCATAGCTTTACCGTTCTCACAGTGGAAAACCCTTTCCGAGCCAGTAGATCTCCAGATGTTTGACAACTCACAGCAGCAAGCACTCTGTATTTAGGGAATTCTGGAAGTTGTAGATCTGGAGATCTGCTAGATGCCCATCCCTGGTCTATATTTTTGCAATTTCGCTATCGCATGACATTGCAATGACAAAAAGCGCTATTTTCGCCTTATTTATAAAACCTTCGTTTTCGCTTTCCCCTTTGTGGAAAAGTAACACTGAGGCGATGTGTAGCGATAGTTTTCGCCTTATTCATTGCGTTAAGTGTGGTATCACTGCGAAAAGAGAGATTGCTCTCTAGTGTAATATCAGACCTATTTTTGTCACTTTTTTATTTACAGCTATTTATAAATAGGGGAAATTTCGCCTTTTGCCCCTTTTCTCCCTTTTGTTGCATTTTTTACAGTTTTACTAGAATTTTACCAAACATTATTACTTACAGGAATGTTCCATTAACATGACTATTTCTTACCCAGCACTATGGTATGTTCCCATATTAATGGAACTGGTCTGATAATTAGCTGCAGTTTGCTGAAAATAAGCAATACTAAAAAATTCTAGAAAATTCGCCTTTTGAGTTAGTGTTCCTTTAGTGCAGGCGCAGAATGTGTGAGGATCCATCTGGTTGGTCGATTCTACACACACACACACACACACACACACACACACACACACACACACACAGGAATAATCACATGACCACCACAGCAGCTTGCTGACTTTACTAATTAATGGAGGAGTAATCAGGTACTACCTTCTTCTCTCTCCCACCCCCTCCCATACCAGATTGCCTCATATTCCCAGCATCCCCTATGAAATCAATCTTAGATCACTTTTTCAACCACCTCTCTCAGAGTTAGACACAAACAAATCTTTATTAAAAACAACACAAGTTCCCCCTGCCTTTGTTACAGTGTTGTGGGAAGAGGGTTTTAACTTTTCCTCCCCTGTCTCTCTCTGCATGATCAGCTGTAGCAATGAACTTAGAGAGTCAGGGAGGAAAGGATTTCTTACTGCAGCCAAGTGGGTGTGTCTGCTACCACGATGATGCACGTTGAGTGACAGCACCCCCAGCACAGGGGAAGACACACCCCCAGGAGCTAGCACAACTTTCCCATGCTGCTGCTAACAAACGAAGGGGAATTCTGGGGAAAAAAACGTAGGGGGAGGGTTGGGGGATGGTGTACTTTAAAATACACCCAAAAAAATGCTTTTTCCTCAGTGGAGATACTCTTTAATACTACTTTGATGGTACCTATTTAACATCATATCTACTGAACTTTTCCAGCATTATTAGTGTTACTTTTTGCTACATAATTTTCGCTTTTGATGAAAATTCGCCTTTTTAATAACACTAAAATTGTGGTAAAGGCTGGCGGGGAAAAAAGTAAAAATAATGCCCCTTTATAAATATGTCCCTCAGACCCCCATTTGACTTTAATGGTAAATAAAGGAAATTGGAACCTTTAAAAATAAAAAAAAACGATCTTTAAAAAGTGAAAAATTAACCCTAAAAAAGTGAAATCTCAGATCGTATTACAGTAAATACTGGAAAATAGTCTAACACCCCCCTGGGTACTTTTATAAACACTCCACAATGTACTGACACCTCCATGGACCCATTGGCAGGCTAAATAAATGGGCACTTTTGTGGTTTCGCCACCTCAAACTTGGCGAATTGGAATGGCTGAACTTAACACAAAAATACACTTCTCGCCATTTTGTAAATATGCTTGAGCGGTTACCGCAGCGATGTACGGCGAAAAGCGAAATGTAGCGGTAATGACGTTTCACCACTGGTTATCACTTTTTTATAAATAGCGAAAAGTCCAAATTTGTCGAAAAGGCAACGTTTAAATAGGCGAAAAGTTTAGAGAACCTTTATAAATATGCCCTTTATACAACCTCCAATACTATTTTACTATGTCACTGTTAAATAGGCATTATGGGTAAAATATAAGGCCAACTGGAGTCAAACCTGACCATTAAAGGCAGCTTCAACATCACTGTTTTTAAGGTATTTTTAAGGTAATATTTTTTAAGTTAACACTACAGATCTGCATTACATTGGTTATTATGTAGATACACTTTATTCAATATAAGTTCTTATCATTTAAAATGCTGCTAATTTTGCCCCAACCAATCAGAAATTATGTAACATTTGAAAGCTAACAACTGATTGGTTGGGACAAAATGAGCACCATTTTAAATGATAAGAACCTTTATTGAATAACCCTGAATGTTTCCTACTGCCTTAAACCATTCTCTCTTTCTGCTCCCTACCTTTAAATGTTCTCCCTCTCTCCCTTTGCCATGTGACATTGATTAATTCTTTCAAATCTAAACTTTTATCAGCACAATAAATGATTGTCAGCTGTCTCATTCCTAATGTGTGCCCTACTTTTTACATATATGCAGTATTAACCTATGTATGTAACATTTATTTATGTTATATGTTCTTTGCACAATAAAGGTGTGTATTACTTGCAAGTAGTGTACTCCCCTCATCTTCTTTGTTTGAACATTTATTTATGCAATTTTAATTTATCGGTTTAATTGCAGAGGCCTTAACCCCTTGATTGAATACTTAAAATCTAACTATTGGTGACGCCTTATACCCATTAAAGGGTCACTCACATATTTATCTGTGCTAGCTTAGTCATTAAATTATTAATGTTTAGTGAGTGCTCCTAATTCCCCCCACCCTCCCTTACTCACTGCCTTCTTGTAGTGTCTGCGACACTTAGTTCTGCACAGCCTCACCATAGACACATCTCCCCCTCATTCCCCCCTGACTTCTTTTCTCTGCTGATTCTCTAAATTGTTGCAGAAAAGGTGCTGGCAGGCAGATCCTAGTAAGAGGTCAGGGATGGGGAACATATTGTAATTTCTACTTCTGAAGTGACAGGTCTTTCCCTGTAAATGCTGTGACTTCAAATGCTGATTTCTCAGGTTCTATAGCTCAGATTTAAATTCCAGAAAAAGCTTTAGAGTAGTGGGATCTTCATACCCTTTAAGCATCCTGGGCAGGAGTGGCAAGAATAATAATACAAACAGGAAGTGTTGATATAATAGAAGAAAAGGTCTATTATGCAATGATTATGTCAGAAAAACAATCACTTATTAAAGAGAGTAAAATAAGAACCCAATCTGACAGACAGATTCCTAGAGTTGATCAATGCTATTTTTCTAGAACATATTCTAGAAGCAGTTTCACACACTTACAGTAAAAAGGAAATGAAAAACATTTCCTGAATTGAAGATACAGTCAGTACCTATTGGTTGAAGTCATAATATACTGTATGCACTTTATCAAGTGATTCTTTTAAGATCATTTACATTTTAGCTAGCACACGTTTCTTTTCCACTTAAAAGGTTTCTCCATCCTTCTCTTCTCTCACCTCCCTAGTTACGGTTCCATCATCCAGCACTGTACTTTAGCTGGAAATTTGAGTGTTGAACAGCATTTTGATTTTAATATGGGGCTAAACAAGCTTATCGCTAAGGAAAACATGGCTGTGCTATCATAGATAGAAACAAATGCTAAGCTGTGGGTTTAGCAAAAGGTCCAATCAGCCTTTAGAGATACAATTATGCAGCCAACCCAGATGCATTAACCTTTATGAATCATACAACGAAAACCTTGCAATACTCACACTACAGAATGTATGTGTTGTATTCAGTTAGATCAACTGGACTTAAAGTTTAGTTCTTGAAGACGTTTCGCTAGTCATCCGACTGGATCTCTCAATTCAGAATGACTTGTACAAGAATCTGTTGGCAATATAAATACCCTGAAAAGTCCCAATTAGCATATCACAGCCAGGTGTTAGGGACCTTCTGATGCAAGGTGTGGATGCATTGAGGTTAAGGGGTGTTATTGAAACTTCCCAGGGTAAGGTGTCAAAACAGCATTGTACATAGCAGACAGTTGGTGTCGAAACCCCCCCCCCCCAACTCTATTCAGGCTTGGTTTCTTCATTTTCACATAAATGACCTCCTTGACACCTCTTTTGAACCAGTCATGTTCCTCTGCCAAGATATTGACATTACAATCTTCAAAGGTATGTCCTTTTTCCTTAAAGAGGAACTGTGGTCCAAAAATAACTTTAGGTAAGTGATAGGAATTACTCTCCTGAGAGTTTTTGCAATTTATTTCCATTGTTTATTTTACATAGTTTTGAAGATATTTACATTTTTGTGTGTGATATGGCAGCAGCATCACCAGGTCCCCTGCACTTCCTGCTTCCTGCTCTGAAACCTGTCAGTCAATGTGCCCTGTGTCTCCTCCCCTTTGCAGCCCCCACGGTCCCTCCCACTCATGGACCCCATGGTCCCTCCAGTTGCAGGCCCCCCTTGGCCCATTCCCATTCAGCCTCCCACCCATTAACTTTCTGGTCAGTCATTTCTTTATATCTTGGGCTGTGGAGCACATAGAGAGGTGGTTTATGGCTCATTTTAAAGGTAGGAAACTGGCCTTTCAATTAAACTCAACTTGTTAAAATATTACAGTTATTTAAATTAAAGAGAGAAAATTGATCATAGAATAAAATATGGCTAATATTTGTCTCAAATGTTTTGTCTTTAATTGATCACCTTAGAAAGGAGAATACACACACTGTGAATATTACACAGTAAACACACATTTGTGTAGGGTTTTAGTTTGTAAGGTATCTAAAGAATGAGGAAATCTGCGATAAACAAAACAAACATGGCTTGTAACACACTTTCGTATAATTTAACGTTTCCTGTCACGTAGCTCTTAATTTAAACTGTCACCTAGTCGCTATGGTCAGAGACCTAAAGAAAATTAAAAAATACAGAAGATGGTTGATGAGACAGGGTCTTGGATCAAATGTGTTTTATTCTGTTCTAAAAAGTTAAAAGGAAGTGAGGGTTTAACCTGCCTGCTGTAGGTGATATAATCTTGCAGAATATTAAATAATAATAAAATAATAAAATATCGCCACCAGCTTTTTACTGACTTAATAATCTCAGGAATACAATGTGCTCTGCACACAAACCTAACTGTTTAAGCCGGGTGCCGAATACGTCCGTGTAGCTGTACCAACTCCCCCCCACTTGTCCCTCCCACTTAAATTGTAAGCTCTTTGGGGCAGAGATCTCATTATAGATGGCCGAAACTCACCAGTTTCATTCCGTCTTTGTATTCCCGGATCTCCGAAAATCCGAGTATTATCGAAAATAGCCTCGAACGTTCGATAATCTCCAAAAATACGATCAAAGACTACGTTCGAGTTTCCAGACGTATTTTTCAAGGATTATCGAAAAGTAGACTCTGAAGTTTTAGCGTTGCGTGTAATATTTCCCCGATTTCTCGTTATGTTGAAATATTCTGAAAAATCCAGATCAGTTTGAAGTATTGATTGTTTTTTCTTGTTCAAAGAATTTTTATTGCCATGACTGACAGGGTTGGCACTGATAAAAAGAACGTTCCAGAATTTTTGAAAAATTTTGCACGTGGTTCAAAAAAATCTAATACGCCCTTAGAACCAGCTCTGGGTTCCATATAATATGTATGTTTCAGTATACAGTATGCTGCACCTTCATTGGGACTAAAATAAAAACATTTCACAATCACATGTTGGTTTGTGTACATGACATGTAATTAGGATTTGTTTTTATGTTACTCCTGATGAAGGAGCTACATGTAGCGAAACATTAATAATGAAAGTTTTCCTGCGTTTATAAATCGGTGTGCGATAGTATAAATTATAATCTCAGGGATGTCTTCTTGTTGGCCAGTCCTTTATTAATACTGTATATGAGGCCCAAAGTAATATACGTAGGGTACCTACTAGGTGTACACACTCCTTTTCGGCCACCTATCTGCCAAACAAACAGTACTTCTAAAAGAAAAGAATCTGGGTGGTCCAGTCGCATTCACTGGGGTATGAGTCTTCAGCCATGTGAATAATTAAGTAAGAAGTAATTGTACCATTGCATTTGTACATTTGTGCATTTTAATTGTAACAGAGTAATTAAGGTTGAATAACATACGTCCATCTAGTCCAACTTTTAACCCTACCTATCAGTTGATCCAGAGGAAGGCAAAAAAAAAAAAAAACAGCTAAAAGTTCCTTTCTGACTCCAAATGGCAATCGAAAAGTATCCAGTAATTCTCAATATTATATAGTATCCCTGTACCAACCAGAACTACAGTATATGTATTAATACCAGTAATTCTCAATATTATATAGTATCCCTGTACCAACCAGAACTACAGTATATGTATTAATACCAGCAATTCTCAATAGTATTTAGTATCCCTGTACCAACCAGAACTACAGTATATATATTAATACCAGTAATTCTCAATATTATATAGTATCCCTGTACCAACCAGAACTACAGTATATGTATTAATACCAGTAATTCTCAATATTATATAGTATCCATGTACCAACCAGAACTACAGTATATGTATTAATACCAGTAATTCTCAATATTATATAGTATTTCCATACCAACCAGAACTACAGTATATGTATTAATACCAGTAATTCTCAATATTATATAGTATTCCTGTATCAACCAGAACTACAGTATATGTATTAATACCAGTAATTCTCAATATTATATAGTATCCCTGTACCAACCAGAACTACAGTATATGTATTAATACCAGCAATTCTCAATAGTATATAGTATCCCTGTACCAACCAGAACTACAGTATATATATTAAAGGAGAACTAAACTTAAATTTTTTAAAACCTAATGTGAAAGTTTTTCTCCCCAGAATACCTATACATTGTAAGATTCTTCTCTAGTAAGTTGCATTTAGTACATGTAAGAAATAGATTCTGTAAATAAGAAGGCTTCCATATTGTTGCCAGTACAACCCACAGCTCATGAAGTCATCAAAGAACCACGCCCCCTGACCCCAGTATTCACTTCTCTATGGATAGAGTGTTTTCTATACAGATGTTTATACACCAATATGGAAGTCCCTAAAAAGACTTTGAAAGCTGATTGTTACCATAATCTATTAACCATTCAGTGTTACTTTCTGGAAAATAAACTGTAGGGTAACAAGCAGCTTTCAAAGTCTTATCAGGAACTTCCATATTCCATTTTCTTTAGGAATTGTTTAGCAAAAAAAAAAAAAAAAGCTTCCAAATGTACTGGAGTACTTTGCTTGTTCAGTGGTGGCGCATCGGGTAAGGCTCCAGGTATAATAATACACAATTCAGAAGTCACAAGTTCACTATCCAGACTTCTGTTTTTTTGTTTTTTTGTTATGTCCCCAGCAAAAGATGAGGCTCCTAAATGTACCAAGTGTTCAGCTTACTCAGTCATGGCCTCACCTTGTAAAGGCCAGTTATATAAAACACACAGTCCAGAAGGTTGCAAGTTAATCCCCATAGTTTTCCTTTATTTTTGTTTCCATTATGTTCATAGTAAAAGATTCTACATGTACCAGGTATCTCAATTATCTCATTAGCCTAAGGTAAGAGCTCTGCTTTTAGCAAGACGAGTAAATGTACTAGTTGCAGGTTCTATCCCCAGAACTTACTATTTCTTTTATTTTTGCTGAAATGTTAGTATTCCATTTTCTTACCATCCATGCATCTATGAAATACCTGTAAAGATTACTTATTTTGTATGAAAAGTAAAGTATTAATCATTGTTAGGGACAGGAGCAAGAATGTGTTTAAAAACAAACAACTGAAATCCCTGTTCGGTGTCAGGGAGAGGAGGATCTCTGTGCTATAATGTGATTGGCTGTCAGCTTTAGGAAGTAAGGCTGCAACTTCCTTGTTTTGATCTGTTGAGCACTACGAGCATGTGCCTGTAACAGACACTTAGATGGGGTTACCCAGCTAAGGTGGATTGTGGGAGCTGACCCCTGTACTCACAGGTTGTCATAAATTACCCAATGGCCACAGCAAGGGAGAGGTGAGCCACAGCTTTGTGTTGTGTGAATGTGCTTGTCTATGGGACAATGTTGTCTGGAGACTTTAGTTCTCTTTAATAACAATAATTCTAAATATCTTATAGTATCCCTGTACCAACCAGAACTACAGTATATGATACTAATTACCAAGCCTAATTCTCAAATATATAGTATTCCATACCAACCAGAACTACGTATATAGTATTAATACCAGATAATTCTCAATATTATATAGTATCCCTGTACCAACCAGAACTACAGATATGTATTAATACCAGTAATTCTCAATATTATAGTATTCCTGTACCAACCAGAACTCAAGTATATGATATAATACCAGTAATTCTCAATATATATAGTATCCGTACCAACCAGAACTACATATATATAATTTAATACCAGTAATTCTCAATTATATAGTATCCATGTACCAACCAGAAACTATAGTATATGTATAATACCATGTAATCTCAATATTATAGAGTATCCATGTACCAACCAGAAATACAGTATATGTATAATACCAGTAATTCTCAATATTATATGTATCCCATTACAACCAGAACTACAGTATATGTATTAATACCGTAATTTCATATCTATATAGTATCCCTGTACCAACCAGAACTACAGTATATGTATTAATACCAGTAATTCTCAATATTATATAGTATCCCCGTACCAACCAGAAATACAGTATATCTATTATACCAGTATCTAAAAATTATATAGTATCCTGTGCAACCAGACTACAGTATAATATATAATACCAGTAATTCTCAATATTATAAGTATCCATGATACCAACCAGAACTATAGTATATGTATTAATACCATTATTCTCAATATTATAGAGTATCCATGTACCAACAAATACAGTATAGATAATCCAGTAATTCCAAATATAAGTTAGTACCAACCAGAACTACAATATATGTATTATACCAGTAATTCTCAATATTATATAGTATCCCTGTCCAAACCAGACACTACAGTATATGTATTAATACCAGTAATTCTCAATATATTAGTATCCCCGTACCAACCAGAATACAGTAATGTATTAATACCAGTAATTCTCAATATTATATAGTATCCCGATGTACCAACCAGAACTACAGTAATATGTATTAATACCAGTAATTCTCAATATTAATAGATCCCTGTTACCAACCAGAACTTCAGTATATGTATTAATACCAGTAATTCTCAATATTATATAGATCCCGCTACCAAACCAGAACTCACAGTATATGTCTAATACAGTAATTCTCAATATTATATAGTATCCCCGTACCAACCAGAACTACAGTATATTATTAATACCAGTAATTCTCAATATTATATAGATCCTTCTACCAACCATACTACGTATATGTATTATACTCAGTAATTCCAATATTATAGGTATCCCCGTACCAACCAGAACTACAGATATCATTAATACCAGTAATTCTCAATATTATATTATATCCCCGTACAACCAGAACTACAGTATATCTCTTAATACAGTAATTCTCAATATATAGTATCCCGTACCACCAGAACTACAGTATATGTATAATACCAGTAATTCTCAGTATTATATAGTATCCCTGTACCAACCAGAAACACAGTATATGTATTAATACCAGTGCTGTGAAGGTTCTCATTCATCCAGGTCTATGGTATATCTGTGTATTCAATTAGATCAACTGGACTTGAAAAGTAGTTCTTGAAGACGTTTCGTAGTCATCCGACTGGCTTTCTGCATTCAGAATGACTTGTACAAGAATCGTGGCAATTATGACCCTGGAAAATCCCAATTAGCATATCACAGCCGGTGTAAGGGTGTGATTGAGAGTGGCTAAGAGGTGTATAGGAACGCCCAGAGTAGGTGTTAAAACAGCATTGTACATGGCAGACAGTTGGTGTCGAACCCCCCCACCATCCTATTTAGGCCTGGTTCTTTTTTTCACATAAATGGCCTCCTTAACACCTCTCTTGACCAGTCACGGTCTTCGCCAGTATGTTAACATTACAATCTTCAAAGGTATGTCCTTTATCCTAAGATGCAGATACACGGCTGAGTTCTGACCCGAGGAATGGAACTCTCTGTGCTGGGCCATAAGTGATGCAGTTGCTGTTTGGTCTCCCCCACATACAAATCAGAGCATTCTTCAGTGCCACTGCACTGCATATATGATGTCGCTTTTCTTGTGTTTAGGTATTGGGTCTTTCGGATGTACCAATTGCTGCTCAGTGTGCTGTTTCGGTTTAAAGCAGACAGGGTACGAGTTGTTTTGAAAATTCTTCTTATTTCTCGGAGACCCCTGGCTACATATGGGATGACGTGTAACATCCTCTACCCGATGGACAATACATACTTGTTGTTGTAGATGAAATATGTCAAGATATCCTGATATTTCTTTCATACAATCCACATCAGTACCACTATACACCTGCGTTGGACAACATATTTTCAGCATATGGCATTACCCGAGTGGTAAAGACAGACAACGGGCCACATTTAATGGACATCTTGTTCAAACAATTTGCTGGCATATCTGGATTTAAACACAGAAAATAACTCCTTGCTGCCACAGCTAATGGCATTGTAGAACGGTTCATGGTACTCTAGGTAGAGAGTTAAGGCTGTTATCTGGAACAAATTCACTAAAGCAGGCATTGTATACAAATTTTACGCAATTAACCGAAACACTCTCACTCAACCATAATGTTCCTCCTGCAAAACTGTGTCTTTAACAGCCAATTCATACACTTCTTCCAGAAATCCCTAGCACACAATCCACCACCTAGTGACTCTCTATTAGAGAAACAGATTCTCAATCCAAACAGAAATGAAACAATATGCGGACCAAAGACGTCATGCTCAGTCCTCCCATGCATGTCTAAATGATAGGGTGGTTGTTTTACAAAAGAGACATAACAAAACAACCTCTGCATTACAATCCCAAGCCTTACCATGTCATAGCCAGAAAAGGTAGCATGATTACGGCAAACGGATGACATAGACATAACCCGGAATGCTTCATACTTTAGGTTTCTCCCCAGTCTGAATAACATACCACAGGCACAGACAGGAGTCAGAGAGTCTCCTCAAACATTAGGAGGGCCAGTTCAATCACCTGAATGCATCCATGTACCTGCTGATATTTTCAGTATCACCAAGAGTGGTGTCAGTCTCCGATTCACGATGAACCATGTTCAAGGAGCGATACCCCTGCCGACCACGAAAACCCCCACCAAGGCTTTTGAGGAAATATAAGCTCTTTCAAACATAAACTGATCTGTATTTTAATATGCCAGTGTTTCATTTATTTTTCATTACTGTTTGTATGTTTTGTGTTAACCTTTAAAAAAAAAAAAAAAAAGGGAGGGATGATGTAACATCTACATGTTTAGTTATACTGTTTCTTTAAGGCATAGAGGCAAGCTGGGAAAAAGGGGCAGTACCAGGAAGTAAGCGAGGGAATAGCATGGGATGAGAAAGTGTGATGTACCTGTTGCTCGTTGTGAAAATCAAGTTCCCTCTACATTCACAGTGTTTCTTGCTCTTGAACAATATAACAAGGGAGACATAACAATGACCATGTTCTCTCCTGTCTTGCTTTCCCTTTCACTGTTGGTATTCGTGTTTCTTTTCTTTCCTTCTACTTCTTTTGACAAAGGCCCAGTCTGGATATCCACAAGTTTTAAGGCTCCTCTGGGATGTTTCATTTCTTTAGCCTTTGCCTCTGTGCTAGTGGGGATGTTCTCAGCTCTGGTTGCAGGGTTCTGATGACCCCCACTTGTGATCTAAAGGGTGGTGGGAGTCAACATCACATACTGATCTGTGTGTGTTGGTTTCTGTAAACCTCTACTTCCAGTTAACCATTCTCCCTGACTTCTACCAAGCAGTCCAAGAAAGCCAGTTTGTTGTTTTTGTACCTCTTCCTTGTGAATTTGATGTTTTGGTCTACCGCATTAATGTGTTCTGTGAAAGCTTGTACTTCCTTCTGGTGGATTTTAACCCAGGTGTCATCAACATAGAGCATATCTGAACACTGAACACTGGTTCAGATATGTGGATGACACCTGGGTTAAAATCCACCAGAAGGAAGTACAGCTTTCCAAACACACTTAATGCGGTAGACCAAAACATCAAATTCACAAGGGAAGAGGTACAAAACAACAACTGGCTTTCTGTGACTGCTTGGTAGAAGTTAAGGAAAATGGTAAACTGGAAGTAAGGTTACAGAAACCAACACACCACAGATCAGTATTTGGTTTGACTCCCACCATCCTTTAGATCACAAGCTGGGTGTCATCAGAACCCTGCAACACAGAGCTGAGAACATCCCCACTAGCACAGAGGCGAAGGCTAAAGAAATGAAACATCTCAGAGGAGCCTTAAAACTTGTGGATATCCAGACTGGGCTTTGTCAAAGAAAGAAGTAGAAGGAAAGAAAGAACACGAATACCAACAGTGAAGGGGAAAGCAAGACAGGAGGAAGAACATGGTCATCCCTATGTAGCAGGGTCTCTGAGAAATTAAGAAGAATTTCAAAAAACAATCGTATCCCTGCTCCTTGCTTTAAACCGAACAACCACTGAGGCAGCAATGTACATCCGAAAGACCCAAACCTAAACACAAAAAAAGCGACATCATATATGCAGTGCAGTGCAACTGAAGAATGCTCTGATTTGTATGTGGGGAGACCAAACAGCAACTGCATAACGTATGGCCAGCACAGAAGAGCCAATCCTGGGTCAGGACTCAGACTGTGTACCTGCATCTTAAGGTAAAGGACATACCTTTGAAGATTTGTAATGTTAACATACTGGCGAAGGAACGTGACTGGTTCAAGAGAGGTGTTAAGGAGGCCCATGGCATTTACGTGAAAATAAGAAACCAAGCCTAAATAGAGGTGGGGGGTTCGACACCAACTGTCTGCCATGTTACCATGCTGTTTTAACACCTTACTCTGGCGTTCCTATAACACCTTTAGCCACTATCCAATCACACCCTTAACACCTGGCTGTGATTGCTAATGGGATTTTCCAGGGTACATAATTGCCACAGATTCTGTACAAGTCATTCTGAATTGAGAAAGCCAGCGGATGTAGCGAAAGTCTCAAGAATTACATTTCAAGTCCAGTTGATCTAATTGAATACAACAGATATATAATACCAGTAATTCTCAATATTATATAGTATCCCTGTATAACCAGAATCTACAGTATATGTATTAATACAGTAATTCTCAATATTAATAGTATCCCTGTACCAACCAGAACTACAGATATAACACCTGTATTATTATATTTTTTAGTTTTAGAACTTATCCAGCCCACTTTTAAAGCTATTTAATGAACTTGCCATTACTACCTCTGTGGAAGACAGTTTGCACAATTTTGCCCCAACCATCAGAGTTTCTTTCAAATGTTAATAAGATCTGATTGGTTGGGGCAAATAGTTTTTAATTATTTTTTTATTTTAACAATAAGAACCTTTATTGAATATCCACTGTAAGAGTTGGTCTTCATACAGTTCTCTACTGAAAACACAAGAGGATCGGAAAGAAAATACATTTCTTTGCATCCACGTTAGAGAGTGTTAGAATTACATGAGTGAGCTTGAGAGAAATGAAATCCGTGAACCTGATATGTCACTCTCAATTGAACAAATAAATAAAGGGAATATGGGAAAAAGAGAAAATTAGAAGTTGGAAGTGTGGTCAACTTCAAGATGTTACTTGAGATTATGGGGAAATGAAGAGAGTTAGAAGAAATGCAAGCATGGATCTAGTAACTCTAACATGTTCATTAGTTCATTACTTTAAACCTCGACCACATCTGATAGGATGAACGAGGAATGACGGTGTGGCACATGTGTGGTCAACTGTCATTTTGGGTGTAAATTGAACGTGTGTATGGTTCGATCAGGCAACGTTCGTCAATCTGCCATGACGGATTAAAAAACGGCACCCAAGCAAACGCATAAACTCATGCGACTGTGTCCGACGACATTTGTCCACGCATCTGTCTTGCGCTCAGGGGTCGTGCATCGTCCTACGGACCTTTAGTAATAGTATAGTATAGTATTTGAGGTTGAATAAAGACATACGTCCATCCAGTCCAACCCATCCAGCAATATCCTCATTTCCTTGCCTAACTGTTGATCAGAGGAAGGCAAAAAAACCACCAAATTATGAAGGGTCATCTCGTGGCATTGAGCTTCATTTCCAATAAACTGCCTTGGTATTGTGGAGCAAGCAATCAGAAAAAACCCAATACGCGTGTATCAATATTGGGAGGATTCGCATCTGCAGAACAGTCAAAAATATGACGCCGTGCGTGTGAGCTTCAATCTTAGAAACAGATAGAAATGGTCCACTTCGTCTCTTGTATGTATGTTTGCATAATTATTTATATAGCGCACACTTGGGACGAGACGCTGCTACAGAAATAAAATACAATAAAGTCATACAAGGGGGATAAACATCAATGTTCAGCACACACTATATATATATATATATATATATATATATATATTATATAAATAGAAGTGCTAGAGCTTTGCCACAGAGGGTCCCTGCCCATGTTTTTATTGTTTTGCACTAGCATAGAATTTATGATATATGGGGCCCAAGGATGTGCCTGATCATCCTTTTCTTGTTTGTTTCTAATGTTTTGGTCAGATCAGTAGTACTTCACATATTTGTTATAAAGTAATTTTGACCACAGGAGTCTCCACAGCCCCCCTTTTGTGTAATATTGTAGCAGGCTTCTCTGCAGGAGATGGCCAAGCTTCCACGTGGTGGTAGCACCCCAACACGTCCCTTTAATTGAGGTCTTATGCTTGAATACTAAGCTATTGGATGAAGGCCTTTTCCCTCCTTGTTAAAAGCCAGTAGGTGGGGGGAAGTGATACAGTAAGGAGTAAAGTTGGATGTGCACTCTGTCCAAAATAAAATGGTTTCTCCCCAACCAAAGGTTTGTTGCAACAAGTGAAGAAATAGAGGATCGCACTCCAATCAATTTAAGTTTTATGTGGACCACACATCACACAAGAACACAACGTTTCAGGGGAATAGTGCCCCCTTCTTCAAGGGGGAAGTGATAGCCTGTAATACTAATCCAATGCAAGGTCAGGGAGACAACCTTTCCAAGAAAAGCAACCAAGCAGGGGGTGTCAGCCCAGATAAATACCAAGGTAAATTGTTAGGACCTTCCATATTGGGTTACCTTGATGTGGTTGGAAGGCTTTTTCAACTTTTATGCATAAAATTGTAACTAAAACCCCCATGTTTTTACTGTTAGCACTAGCATAGAGATTATGAATATACGGGGCCCAGGAATGTGCAGATCATCTCTTTTCTTGTTTGTTCTAATGTTTTGGTCAGATCAGTAGCACTTCACAATTTGTTATATAAGGGATAACTACTACCAGGAATATAAGGTGATTGAAGGGCGCTTACGCACTGGAGGAGTTCCATGACCATATAGAAGAACGAGCCCACAGGCCGAGTGCATTTATACAGGTCATGGAACTCCAAGGTAGGTAAATCCTATATTTCACTGTAGTGTAGCGTATTATTTTTATAATACAATGGCCAGCCCCCAAAAAAGAAACTGTCCATTACCACTGTCTTCTCCCTCCCTGTGATAGTCATTTATATAGAGATCCCTGTTATTGTATAAATAGGTAATATTAATTTATGAAAAGAGAAAGAAGGGCTGGAACATTGTCAGCAATAAAAAAACATGGATTCTTATATAAATGATAATTCAGGGAGGAGGAGACAGTGGAAGGGCAGTGGAATACAGAAGTCCTAGTGACATCACTGAGTGACTTGTAATATAGATTCTCGCCATGCACCTCCCCATTGAAAATGCCTAGCCTTATGTCTATATAAGGGGATAACGCGCCCCTTACAGGTAATATAAGGCTATTATGCCACTGAGGAGTTCCCTGACCATATAAAAGCACGAGGCCGTAGGCCGAGTGCTTTTATACAGGTCAGGGAACTCCGAGGTGGCATAATAGGCATATATTACACTGTGAGGGGCGAATATTTCTTATAATACACAAGTTTTTATTTTAAATAAGTACAGTGATAATAGCTGTGAAAAGGATTTATTTAACTTTTTTTCCACAAAGTTTGTTTAGTTTTTCAATTGCATGTTGCATGTAATGTTTTTTTCTTTTTTTATACAATAACATTAAAAAACATTGTTAAAATTTTAACTATTATTTAAAATCTTTATCTTAGATATATGTTTAAACATTCATTGTTCAAATGTTAATAGTAATTTAGTAGAATCAGATGTTTGTTTATGATGTTTTTTGTGTTTTTTAGGCTTTATGTTTACCCCCGTTGTTAATTTTGCTTATTCCGTTTGTTCGCGCCTCTTTTTTGTTTGCATAATGCGGTGTGTTGGTATGATTTCCTCATGTGCCATATGGACGGGATATGCGCATGCGCGCCAGCTTTCTGGTACAGTATAATATAGTATAGTATAGTACAGTATAGTACAGTACAGTGCTTGTGAAGGTTCTCATTCATCCAGGTCATGGTATATCTGTTGTATTCAATTAGATCAACTGGACTTGAAATGTAGTTCTTGAAGACGTTTCGCTAGTCATCCGACTGGCTTTCTCAATTCAGAATGACTTGTACAAGAATCTGTGGCAATTATGTACCCTGGAAAATCCCAATTAGCATATCACAGCCAGGTGTTAAGGGTGTGATTGGATAGTGGCTAAGAGGTGTTATAGGAACGCCCAGAGTAAGGTGTTAAAACAGCATTGTACATATACTACATTGTACATTGTACATTGTACATTATAGACTTACTACAACAGCTTCAAAAGGATAAAGCCATTGACCGAGCAATGTATCATCGCCTCTACCCTGGTTAATTTGCCGACAGGAGCGGTACCCCCCAACGGAACAGATTTCCCACAGCCCCCCTTTTGTGTATATATTGTAGCAGAGCTTCTCTGCAGGAAGATGGACCAAGCTTCCATGTGGTGGTAGCACACCCCAACACGTCCTTTAATTGGAGGTCTTATGCCTTGAATACTAAGCATTGGATGAAAGGCCTTTTCCCTCCTTGTTAAAAGCCAGTAGGTGGGGGGAAGTGATACAGTAAGGAGTAAAGTTGGTGTATGTGCACTCTTGTCCAAAATAAAATGGTTCTCCCCCACCCAAGGGGTTTGTTGCAACAAAGTTGAAGAAATAGAGGATCGCCACTCCAATCAATTAAAGTATTTTTGTGGCCACCACATCACACAAGAACACACAACGTTTCAGGGGAATAACGTGCCCCCTTCTTCGGGGGGAAGTGATAGCCTGTAATACTAATCCAATGCAAGGTCAGGGAGACAACCTTTCCAAAAAATGCAACCAAGCAGGGGGTGTCAGCCCAGATAAATTACCCAAGGTAATTGTTAGGACCTTCCATCACTTGGGTTACCTTGATTGTGGTTGGAAGGCTTTTCACTTTTAATGCAAAAATTGTAACTAAACCCCCATGTTTTTTACTGTTAGCACTAGCATAGATATTATGATATACGGGGCCCAGGATGATGGGCATTGATCATCTCTTTTCTTGTTTGTTCTAATGTTTTGGTCAGATCAGTAGCACTTCCACAATTTGTTATATAAGGGAATAACACTACCTACAGTGTAATTAAGGAGAGATTACTCCAATGAGGAGTTCCATGAACCATATAGAAGAACGAGCCCGCACAGCCGAGTGCATTTTAACGTGTCATGGAGCTCCAAGGTTTAGTAAATCCATTTAATTTCACTGTAGTAGGCGTATTATTTCTTATACATAGCAATATGCCTCCCAAGTCCAAGAAAAAAAACTCATTACACGGTCTTCCTCCGCTGTATAGCTTTAGTTGGAACCTGTTTATGGTATAATAGTAATTAAACCAGGAAAAGAGAAAGAAGGGCGAACATGGCAGTCAAAAAACAATAAAGATAATACGGGAGGAGGAGACAGTGGAAGGGGCAGTGGAACACAGGAAGTCCTTAGTGACATCACTGAGTGACTGTAAATAGATTCTCGCCACTGCACCTCCCCATTGAAAATGCCTACCTTATGTATAAAGGGATAAAGCGCCCCTACAGTGTATATAAGGCATAATGCCACTGAGGAGTTCCCTGACCATTAAAAGCACGAGGCCGTAGGCCGAGTGCTTTTTAACAGTGTCAGGGAACTCCGAGGTGGCATAATAGGCATTATTACACTGTGAGGGGCGAATTATTTCTTATAATACACAAGTTTTTATTTAAATAGTACAGTGATAATAGCTGGTGAAAGGATTTATTTAACTTTTTTTCCCAAAGTTTTTTAGTTTTTCAATTGCATGTTGCATGTAATGTTTTTTTCTTTTTTATACATAACATTAAAAAAACATTGTTAAACATTTTAACTATTATTTAAAATCTTTATCTTAGATATATGTTTAAACATTCATTGTTCAAATGTTAAAGTAATTTAGTCAGAATCAGATGTTTGTTTTATGTTTTTTCACTTGTTTTTTAGGCTTTATGTTTACCCCTTCCCCGTTTGTTAATTTTGGTTTATTCCGTTTTGTTCGCGCCTCTTTTTTGTTTGCATAATGCGTGTGTTGGTATTGATTTCCCTCATGTGCCATAATGGACGGTAATGCATGCGCGCCAGGCTGTTCTGTGCCGTGTATACACGGCTGATCCGTTCCTGTCCAGCTCTTGGATTTGTGATTTTGTGAAATTTTCGATTCCGGGGTGGCTGAATAAGAGGTAGGACAATGATTTTTATGTTATATTAGAATGGAGAGCTGCAGTGGCACTAATAATTGAACTAATCACTCAGTGACATCACTGAGTGATTCTAATAAGGATTCTCGCCACTGCAGCTCTCCATTGAAAATACAGAGACTTGTGTAGTAATTTTGCCACAGGAGTGCTCCCTCAGCCCCCTTTTTGTGCCCCGTAGAGCTTTCAATCTAGTTAGGAGGGTAACACACAGATACAATGGAATGGGTATAAGTGCTGGAGTGAGACGTATGCAGTGCAAATAAAATATCATATACTGTGCTGGTTACCAGTAGAGATGGCCGGTTCGCGGACCCGAACCCGCCGCGGATTTCTCCCGTCCGCGAACGGCGGATTATTCCGGACTTTCCGGACTTCCGAACTTCCGAACTGCGGATTTTTTTTTACGAAAATTTTTCGAAAATACGAGTATCTCTCCGTAATTACGAGGATCTACGATACTTTCGGGATACGGAAAAACCGAAGATCCTCGTAATTACGAGGATTCGCGTAATTACGCGTATTCTCGTAATTACGAGAATACTCGTAAAAACGAGTAATTCGTGTAATTTTCAAGACGGAGCAAGCCACATGATCCAAATTAGCCAATGGCAGCTATCATATGTTCAGAAAGCCTAGTTTTTTACGGAATATTCGTTTTTACTGGGAATCCTCGTATTTTTCGAAAAATACCGTTTTTTTAAAGTCACGCTAGCGGACTGTACTTTTTAGGTATTGTTGGCATTTATACGTGCTTCTAAGGCCATTACCCAGGTCCCTGAGTGGTAAAGTGTACGTTACCAAGGCTATTTAGACCACTTTTAATGCGGTTTTTTGCCGAACTTTCATTTTAATACTTTTAAACGGGTCCGCTCGCGGATTTTCAATTTTCGTTTTTTCGAAAATCCGCGGATCCTCGCGCGCGGACCGGATTTTTTCGAAGTTCGGACATCTCTAGTTACCAGATAGGTAGATGTAAGGGTAGAATTATCAATATATAGATATATAGATATCATATACTGTGCCTGGTTACCAGATAGGTAGGATGTAAGGGTAGTTTTATCATATATAGATATATAGATACCATATACTGTGCTGGTTACCAGATAGGTAGGATGTAGGGTAGATTTACCATATATACATATATAGATACCATATACTGTGCTGGTTACCAGATAGGTAGGATGTAAGGGTAGATTTTATCATCTTTGAGATATTAGATACCATATCTGTAGTCTGGTACTCAGCAATAGGTAGGATGTAAGGGTAGAATTATCATATATAGATAATAGATATCATATACTGTGCTGGTTACCAGATAGGTGGAGTGTAAGGATAGATTTATCATATATAGATATATAGATATCATATACCGGTGTGTGCTATGCAGGTTCTGTCGTGGATAGGTAGGATGTAAGGTAGATTTATCATATATAGATATATAGTACCTTATACTGTGCTGGTTACCGGATAGGTAGGATGTAAGGTATATTTTATCATATATAGATATATAGATACCATCATACTGTGCGTGAGTTTGGGACGGATGGGTGTGGGGGTGGGGTTTAGAGGTAGATGGGGTGGTTTCAATTAATAGATTTAAACCTAGATGTGTGTTACGGAAGGACGGATTAGGATAGATTTATATATAAGATATGAAGATATCGGGGTACGATAGGGGTGGGTAGATTAGTCGTATAAGATGCGTACCATATACTGTGCTGGTGTTCGAGGTGCGAGTAAGGTGAGTTTATAAGTTGTTCACTGGCGTTAAGATGGTATGATGTAAGGGTAGATTTATCATCATAATATATATTCAGTACTGGGGGGGTGTGTGGGTTGTCCGTTGGGGGGATGGAGGGGGTAGATGTTTTGTTTTTTGTATGCATATTAGTTGATTAAAGTGTGGTGCAGATTGGGGGTGGGGGGATGGTGGGTGTTTAACAATTTGATTCAAATGGCGGGTACCAGAAGGTCGATGGGGTGATTCATATAAAAGAAGGTAACTATAACCGATATACAGTGCTGTGACATAGGGTGTGTAAAGGGAAGGATTGTAGTGCATATTCATATGATGAGAATAGCTAACGGTGGTACGATAGTAGTTTGTCATATTGTATCAATCTGTGCCGTACAGATAGAGATTAGTGGGATAGTTATCATATATAGATTAGTACATCTCTTGCTGGCAAGTGGTAACGTGTAAAAGTGGTGATTTATCATAACAATATATCAAGTATCATTCTGGCGGCGATGGTAGTAGGGTTAATGTATCAAAAATACTGCATGATTCATTACTGTGGCTGGGTACGCGGATGGTTAGGATGTGGTGACGGGTAGATAGATGTTATGCTGTGTGGTGCCAGAGTTAGGATGTAGCGAGAGTTAGCAGTAGATAGAAATAGATAGGGCAGTATAAAACTGGCTGGTCGGCAGATAGGAGAGTATGGGTAGATAGTAAGATAGAGAAATAGATCATATACGGTGCGGGATCAGATAGGTAAGATGAATGTGATTATCATAAAGATTTCATATAGACGTCGGTACGATAGTCAATGTAACGGCTGGAGTACCGCTATGCGCTATAATAATCAGAATCATACTGGCCTGGCTTACCAGATAGGAACGTGTAAGGTAGATTTCTCACTATCATTAAATTATAGAATCCATATACTGTGCTGGTTTACCATAGTGGTGTAAGGTCAGATTTTCCATCCGTATATAATATCCCAGATACTATACTTGGTACCGGATTGGTAGTGTAAGGGATTACTTATATAAAGATACCATTCTGTTCTGTTACTATCGGATAAGGGCATTTTCATATATAATTCTTACGCTGGTTCCATAGGAGGAAGGTAATATCTAAGATTAATCAATACTGTGCTTACGGATTTAGCACTAGGTAGTGATTATTTTACAAATAAGTACAATTTCTGTTTCCCAGACCCAGAAGATGTCTCCACTATTTGCCATTTGTAAAGGTCAGTATGAAATTCATAAGAAATCAGTTTGGTGGTTTTCACGTGAGTCATCGGCTATCTTCCATATTTTTCATCAGAGATTAACACATAAAGACCGACCATTCCTTACCAATTCTTCATTTTCCATGTCATATACAGTTTTATTAGTTTCTTCTTTTATTACATTATAGCAATTCTCATTTACCTGTCGCCAAATTCTTGATTAAGAAGTGCAATTACCATTGTCCACAGACAAAATACACAATCCCTCAAATAAAGACAACATTCTTTTAACAAGATAACTGAATATAAAAAGGGTCTTTAGAGGAATTATTCTAGGGAAATCTTAGATATAATGTCCCCCAAGTTTAATTGTGAAACGGATAACTCAAACTTTAATTTGGATTAACAGGGGAACTGTGGTCCAAAAATGACTTTAAGGTAATTGATAGGAATCGCTCCTCCTGAGCTTTTTGCAATATATTTTCATTGTTTGTTTTATCATAGTTTTTGAAGATATTTACATTTGTGTGATTGGCGCATGCATCACTCAGGTCGCCCTGCACTTCCTTTCCTGCTCTGAACCCTGTCCAGTTCACTCTCCCTGTGTCTCCTCTTCCTTTGCAGCCCCCTCTGGTCCCTCCCACTCATGGACCCCCATGTCCCATCCATTTGCAAGCCCCCCTGGCCCTTCCCTACAGCCCATGTGGCCCACCCCCTCATGGGTGCCAGTGGCCCCACCCACTCATGGGTGCCATGGCCCCGCCCACCCACGGGTGCGGTGGCCCTGCCCACTCATGGGTGCCTAAGCCCCGCCCGCTCACAGGTGCTGTGGGCCACTCTGACACCCCCTATACCCCCCTCTGTGGAAACAACCTTTTCAGACAGGTGAGAGACGCTGCCTAAAAGGCTGATTTCACATAGTGAGAGAAAGGCCGGTAGAGTTCCCTGCCTCACCTTCTTCTGGCAGCTGCAGGTTCCTTCACACAGCAGGGGAAGGAGGGACTTCCTGTCTCCCTCCCTACACTGAGGGAGTCTGAGCTGTCTTCGCGGCGCAGCACTGTGCAGGAAAGCCTTAGAATGCACACATGTCACATCCCACCCATTAACTTTCGGTCAGTCATTTCTTAACTTTTATCTGGGGCTGTTGGAGCACGTAGAGAGGTGGTTGATTGGCTCGTTTTAAAGGGTAGGAAACTGCCTTTTTTAAACGGCCTGTTGGATACGCTAGCGTGTCCCGTCTTGGGTTAGAGGGATTTAGTAGAAAGAAATTGTCATGAACCAAATAACAAACTGTATTCAGAAATGCTGAGGTTCAATAAATCTAAAAAATAGGGGGAATCACCAAAAATAAATGGTGACAGTATAGCTTAAAATTGATGTTTTTCCGTAATTGGCTGTTAACTTGTTGGGGGGGTTGTTGTCCCGTGGTATCGGGTTTACTGAGATCAAGTTAAGAAACTGGTGGTCGACAATTGGGTGTCTTTCGGGGGGAAACGCCAACACACTCTCAGTTCTTCATTACAGACCTTTTCGTAAGAGGAGATACAGGATAAAGACGAAGCTGCACCGGGTCCATCACTCCTGAATCTGTTAACCTTCTAGACTATATCCGAACTAAATGTACCCTACTCCCTACTTCTCTGATGTGTTTAATTGTTCCCTCCTCTTCTTTCTCCCTCTTAGTCGCATTTCAAAATAGAGCGGTAGCAGGTGCCTGCACTTTCCAAGAGAGGGTAGCGGCAGAAATTTATCAGTTTATTATCTTTTTTTTCTTTCGAATCCAAGACAAAGTACTTTATTTTTTTTTTACCACTGTTTCACTTTTAAAAGGTATCTTACTCCCCCAAAGACAAAAATGAATAAGAGGAAGTGCCCCCCCCCCCTGTAGCCAAAACACATAGAAGATAAACTCACTAGGGTTTTAAAATCTCCAAAATCGCAACTAATTACCATTCGCCTTTCGTTCCCTTCATTCCGGCCCTCTCTGCTGCTCTTTTCCGCAACGAACGCAAAGGGACCGGACCGGAATGCACAACTCTGTGATTTTTATTTATTTATGTGAAACAAGAAACCAAGCCTAATAGGGTGGGGGGGTTCGACAGAACCACTGTCTGCCATGTAGCATGCCTGTTTTGACACCTTACTTTTGGGCGTTTCTATAACACCTTGTCTTAGCCACTATCCAAATCACATAAAACATCACACCCTTAACCCACCCCCTGGCTGTGATACCGGGGGTGCTAATTGGGATTTTCCAGGGTACATAATGGCCGGCACAGATTCTTGTCAGGGGGTGGGAGTCATGGTCCTGAAGGTTGTCTTTCCCAAGTTGTGGGACACAGGAGCTCCCACAGCCCCCCTTTTGTGTATATATTGTAGCAGAGCTTCTCTGCAGGAAGATGGACCAAGCTTCCACGTGGTGGTAGCACCCCCAACACGTCCCTTTAATTGGAGGTCTTATGCCTTGAATACTAAGCATTGGATGAAAGGCCTTTTCCCTCCTTGTTAAAAGCCAGTAGGTGGGGGGAAGTGATACAGTAAGGAGTAAAGTTGGATGTGCACTCTTGTCCAAAATAAAATGGTTCTCCCCTCAACCAAAGGTTTGTTGCAACAAAGTTGAAGAAATAGAGGATCGCACTCCAATCAATTTAAGTATTTATTGTGGACCACACATCACACAAGAACACAACGTTTCAGGGGAATAACGTGCCCCCTTCTTCAGGGGGGAAGTGATAGCCTGTAATACTAATCCAATGCAAGGTCAGGGAGACAACCTTTCCAAGAAAATGCAACCAAGCAGGGGGTGTCAGCCCAGATAAATTACCCAAGGTAAATTGTTAGGACCTTCCATACTTGGGTTACCTTGATGTGGTTGGAAGGCTTTTCACTTTTATGCATAAAATTGTAACTAAAACCCCCATGTTTTTACTGTTAGCACTAGCATAGATATTATGATATACGGGGCCCAGGAATGTGCATTGATCATCTCTTTTCTTGTTTGTTCTAATGTTTTGGTCAGATCAGTAGCACTTCCACAATTTGTTATATAAGGGATAATACACTACCTACAGTGTAATATAAGGAGATTACGCCACTGAGGAGTTCCATGACCATATAGAAGAACGAGCCCACAGGCCGAGTGCATTTATACAGGTCATGGAACTCCAAGGTTAGGTAAATCCATATATTTCACTGTAGGTAGCGTATTATTTCTTATAATACATATGGCCAGCCCCCCAAAAAAAGAAACTGTCCATTACCACTGTCTCTCTCCCTCCCTGTATTAGTCATTTATATAGGAATCCCTGTTTATTGTATAAATAGTTAATTATTAATTCCTATTGAAAAGAGAAAGAAGGGCTGAACATTGTCAGTCAATAAAAAACATGGATTCTTATATAAATGATTAATTATTATTTAAAATCTTTATCTTAGATATATGTTTATGTTATATATGTGTCATTGTTCAAATGTTAATAGTAATTTAGTCAGAATCAGATGTTTGTTTTAGGTTTATTTCACTTGTTTTTTAGGCTTTATGGTTTACCCCTGTTTGTTAATTTTGGTTTATTCCCTTTTGTTCGCGCCTCTTTTTTGTTTGCATAATGCGTGTGTGTTGGTATTGATTTCCTCATGTGCCATAATGGACGGTAATGCGCATGCGCGCCAGGCTGTTCTGTGCAGTGTATGCACGGCTGATCCGTTCCTGTCCAGCTCTTTGTGGACATTGATTTTGTGAAATGTTCGATTCCGGGGTGGCTGAATAAGAGGTAGGACAATGATTTTTATGTTATATTAGGAATGGAGAGCTGCAGTGGCACTAATAATTGAACTAATCACTCACCATATACTGTGCTGGTTACCGGATAGGTAGGACGTAAGGGTAGATACAATGACGTGTTTCATTTTACAAGATAAATGTACAATTTCGTAGATACAATGACGTGTTTCATTTTACAAGATAAATGTACAATTTCTGTTCTCCAAGACCCAGAAGATGGTCTCCACTATTTGCCATTTGTAAAGGTCAGTATGGAAATTAATAGAAAATCAGTTTGGTTTTTACGTGAGTCATCGCTATCTCCATATATTTCTCATCAGAGATGAAACACATTAAAGACCGACAATGTCCTTACCATTTCATTTTCCATGTCGATAATACAGTTTATAGTTTTCTTTATTACATTATACAATTCTATTTACTGTCTGCCATATTCTTGATTAAGAAGTGCATTACCATTGCACAGACAAAATACACATATTCTTGATTAAGAAGTGCATTACCATTGCACAGACAAAATACACAATCCACGTCAAATAAAGACAACATTCTTTTTAACAAGATAACTGAATAAAAAAGGTCTTTAGAGGATTATTCTAGGGAAATGAGGCTGTGCTCGCCGGCAGCACTGTGCAGGAGAAGCCTTAGGAATGTCACATGTCAGCCTCCCACCCATTAACTTTCTGGTCAGTCATTTCTTTATATCTTGGGCTGTGGAGCACGTAGAGAGGTGGTTGATGGCTCGTTTTAAAGGTAGGAAACTGGCCTTTCGTTTAAACTCATGATTGGAGACCACAGTTCCCCTTTTAGAGGATTTAGTAGAAAGAAATTGCATACCAAATAACAAATGTATTCAGAAATGCTGAGGTTCAATAAATCTAAAAAATAGGGGGAAGATCAACAAAAATAAATGGTACAGTGATAGTCTGTAAGAATTATAGTTTCCAGTAATTGGCTGTTAAAAAAACAGTTTTTCCAGTGTACATACCCTTTAACATGAGATACAAAAGTATAAGAAAACTGTGGTGAAAATTTAAGTCCTTTGTCTTACCCGCTCATCAATCTCTCATTGAGATTTCTGTATAAAGGGATTCAGAAGATCCAGATATCAGGAATCTGAAAAAAATGTCACCCTACTTCCTCTGATGTGTTTATTGTTCCCTCTTCTTGCCCTCTTATCGCATTCAAATAAGCGGTAGCAGGTGCCTGCACTTCCAAGAGAGGGGTAGCGCAGAATTTATCAGTTTATACTTTTTTCTGAATCCCAAGACAAAGTACTTTATTTTTTTTTTACCACTGTTTCACTTTAAAAGGTATCTCCATCCCCAAAAACAAAAATGAATAAGAGGAAGGACCCCCCCCCCCCATATTCTTGATTAAGAAGTGCATTACCATTGCACAGACAAAATACAAAATCCACGTCAAATAAAGTGACATAGAGTCACTAGGGTTAAATCACAATCGACACAATACCAGCCTTCGTCCCTCATTCCAGGCCCTTCTATGCGCTCTTTCCGCACGGAACAGCAAAGGACCGGACCGGAAGCTACATCAGGTGATTTATATTTATGTGAAAACAAAGAAACCAAAGCCTCTAAATAGAGGTGGGGGGGTTCGACCCAACTGTCTGCCATGTAAACAAGTGCGTTGGAACCTACTCTGGGCGTCTATAAACACCTTCTGTAGCCACTATCCATCACGACCCGTACCACTTGCTGTGATATGCTAATTGGGTTTCCAGGGTACATAATTGCCACAGATTCTTGTACAAGTCATCGAATGAGATAAGCACAGTCGGATACTAGCGACAGAACTCAAAATCAAGTCCAGGTTGATCTAATTGAATGACAACAGATACCCATAATGATATGTTAATTTCACTACTTATGCATGATTTTTCTGCATTGCACCTTTTGCGTATTTTTGACCAGGTTGTAAGATAAATAATGATACTTGATCTTTCAGGCAGCTTTTATTTGATGACATGGCCATAACAATACTGGAGGCTTGTGTGGGTTCTTAACCAGTCAAATGTAGGACGAAATCCAAATAGCCCCGTAGATCACTAGATAAACTGGAACACTAAATACGGACAATGAGAGGTGAAGCCAAACATAATACCCAACCTAAATTTATATAAGTTGATAAATCAAGAGTTAAGTAACGTCACGTTCAGGTGAGCGCTGAAAAATAATAAATTTCCAGACAGAGAGGAAAGTTCTGAAGAGCAAAAAGACTGTCAAGATCCTTGTTGATCCAACCCACATTGACCTTTAAATTCACCCAATAAACATAGAATGGAAACCATAAAACTAGAAAATTAAGCCTTTCACTGCCGGTGAGGGTAAATTTGGATACACAGCCAAAAATTATCCCACAAATCATATTGGTGCAATTTCTTTTCTTTTGCAACAGGGTCAAACATCCATATAAATGGAAAGAATATGCCGCGTTCCTGATTTGTAACAAAATAGCACGGCTATTGAGAGGGAAGGGCTTGCAGTAATAATGTTTAGCAGAGAGACCCAGAGGAAAAAATACATGATCGGAAGACTCATGCCCTTACACTTTGAATAATTTAAGGATGAAGCTAAAATTATAGATAAAGGATCAGATATCAATTTGGGCTGTGAGGTAATCATGTAATTCTGCTGCACTTATGCTGAACTCGCAAGTCTCATCGAAGGTAATAACAAATAACATGCGCTTAATTTCACCTCCCATTTGGCTGGCACTGGAATTTTACACTGAGCTTTTATAATTTACAGTATAAAGATAGGGGTAAGAGGAGGTAAATGCGCATTTAATGGACCAAAAGCAGACAAGGTACTGGGCTGTACTTTGGTAAAAAAGTGACTACCAGCTATGAGAAGTTTTGGTTAGTTATACAGTGTTGATATAGAAACTAGCAGCATGATCAAGCTTATTTATTTTATTCGGAGGAAATTCCCTCTATGCACACATGGCCCACTATGATAAACTTCAATACCGAGATTTTATGCGGATCGTAATTTACAATCACCTGTACAATAACCATGCAAATAATAATGTAAAACCATGCAAATCATGACTTTACAACCCATGTATTTTTATTGTGTCATACATGGGTACACAAAGGTGTAACGTTTTGGTACGCTGCGGTACTTTTCAGACCAAACATGTGAGACCCAGTATGACGACAATTAAAAATATGTATTGTCTGAAGAAGGGTGACCGCAGCGACCGAAACGTTACTTACCTTGGTGTACCCATGTATGACACATAAAATACATGGGTTCTGTAATGTTGATGGCATGGTTAGACATATATTTGGCTATTATTACCACTTACCATGGTCTTGCCATTGCACAGCCATTCCTTTCACTTACCTACTTCCACTAGGCGTGTGCAGGATCATCTCTAGTTTGCTGTACAATACCATGAGGTGTGACTATCGCAGTGGGTATGTATAGGCCAGAGTACAATTTCAATATAAATTGTTAAACGCACGGTATTAGCAAAACAGTGGGATACTGCAACTTTACTTAATAGGGCCATTGTGTCATTGGGTTCACATGACTGATAAATCTAAATGAAAAGGTATGTTCCCCATTAAACAGACATTCAGGTAAAGCAGCCATGTCCAGGTTGGATTTTTAAGGGTATTCTCACTCGTATTTTAAACATTTGGGAATCCAGTTCTATTGGAAGAACGGGAGTAAAGAGCTGTGCCTTACCTTCACTTCTGAATTGAGAAAGCAAGTCGGATGACTGCGAACGTCTTCAAGAACTACATTTCAAGTCCAGTTGATATAATTGAATACAACCGACTTACCTTCCATTCTTCATAGAACAAACAGGAGCCAGGAGAAAAGGTAAGAAACTTACCCGCTCATCGCGCTCCCCAGCCCGGTTAGTCTGACAGTCCGACGGACCTTGTCTTCTATGCGCATAGATCGCGCATGCGCTAGAAGACAAGGTCGTCGGACTGTCAGACTACACACCAGGGGGAGGCGAGCGAGCGGGTAAGTTACTTACCTTCCTGGCTCCTGTTTGTTCTATTGAGAAGGAGGTAAGGCACAGCTCCTTTACCTCCCGTTTTCAATAGAACTGGATTCCCAAATGTTAAAAATACGAGAGAAGATAACCCTTTAAGGCTGGTCCACGAGACCAAGTTACAATCATGAGAAAAAATCTCATCATTTGCCACAGAAAAAAAAAGTTGGACCTAATGACAGCTGCATCTTCATTAGCATTGTTTCGTATTAGACAACTATTAAAGGTATCACTGCATGCATTTAATATTAATTACATTCTTTAGCAGAGCCTAGAAAATTGTAATAGGCAAATCAACACTATTGTATAAAAAAATGCTGGAGTTGCAGGGGACCAAGATTCAAACGTTTGCAAGGGTTTAAAGCCTGGCCCCCCAGCCCCCCCGCTAACACAGACCGCACTCTACCCACCACACACAATAAAAAATATATAAAGGGGGTGGATGGTGGGGGGAGATTGACAGCTGCCCCTCCAACCACAGGGGCCCCTAGGTGCATGCCTACTGTGCCTAAGGGTAGATCTGAGCTGTTTGTGTTATTATATACTAAATTTACTTCTAATCTACTGAAGAGGGGAAACATTTATTTTTCATAGTATTCTGATTTCTATTAAGCAGTCATATTTGTTATTTCAAGATTCAGTAAATTCAACTGCTCTTGGATTTTTTTTTTTACCCATAAGCTTCTTATTCTGGATAGCAATCCCTTCAATGCAATAATCCTCTCACAAGAATAATCAGAGATTTAGTCAAGGTCAGATGACTTGATGTTAACAAGGCATGGCACTAAAACTAGCCATAACACAGGTCAA
The DNA here is from genome assembly GCA_019447015.1 of Hymenochirus boettgeri. Lineage (NCBI taxonomy): Eukaryota > Metazoa > Chordata > Amphibia > Anura > Pipidae > Hymenochirus > Hymenochirus boettgeri. The sequence goes on from CM033474.1 coordinate 278,062,183, forward strand.
TGTCTGTGTTACTAATAATTAACAATTGATTGCTGTTCACCTCACTCATTGAAAGATTGTCACTGATTTTGAGCACAAATACTGGACCGTAGGCAGACTTCTCAAACTGTCTAGATCAGGGTTTGGTGCTGGTTTGGTACTGGTGAGACTCCACAAGAGCCGAGTTGTGCCTTAGAGTTTTGGTAGTGGAAAAAAGTTTCACCGGTATAAACTTGTTATTTTGTATTCTAACTATATATTATGACAGCATTTCAACACAGTATATTGTGTAAGTTACACTACATTCATTTGTATTAAAAAAATTGATTACATAAGAACAGTGGGCCACAGTCTGAAAAGTTTTAAACCACTGGTCTAGTTGAATGGTACAAGGTGGTACAGTGATTGTACTAAATCATCAATCAGGAATAGAGAGACGAACCCAAGTTTGACCCAAACTTTAGTAGTTAGGACGAACTCAAACTATTAGAAACCTTAAACTACAAACTCGCAGACGTATTTTCAATAATATAAAATTCAATAATTAGCAAATAATTATTTGAATTATGTACTGCTCACACCCTCGATTTCAGCCATAACCCTCGAATGTTGGTTTTGTCGTCAGTAACCCTTGAACGTCTGCATTTCGGTGATATCCCTGATTGTCCTGTTTCAGCGATAACCCTCGAAGTATCATTCGGAACCCTGAACGTATTACTGTATACCTCAATGTATCATCCTCGAATGTATCATACTGTAACCCTCAAGTATCATTTGGTAACCTCAAATGTATTGTTCGGTAACCCTCGAAGTATGTAGGTAACCCTCGAATGTATCATTCAATTTCAGAAACCCTTGAAGCATGCTCAATTTTCGGTAACTCTCGATTATATTAGGTACCCCAGTATCATTCGTAACCCTCAAATGTATCGTTCGTTAACCATCGAAGTATGTTCGACCTTGAGTGTATCATTAATTCGATACCCCTCGGTAATGCCGATTTTCGGTAACCCTTGAATGTATTGTTCAAATTTGGTAACCCTCAGGTATGTTGGTTTTTTGGTAACCCTCGAATGAGCATACTTGTTCCCCAGACGATTCCCCAGGTATCGAGCCATTTACAGTAATACCCTTGCTATTGTATTGTATCTGTATTAATCAAAACTTTTCTAAATATTTTCTACCATTCACTTTAATGGGTTGTTTCCTAACTATAGAAGTATGGAACTTTAATTAAGTTCTATAGTTTCGGAAAAGAAACCGAACTTTAGAAAGTTCAGCCATTTCTAATAGGAAAGAATTAGAATTTCCCCCCTCATGCAGCCAATCAATCCAACTCTGTCTACCCATAGTCTAAACATCTTGTGAGTGCATTGTCCTAACCCTTATTTCTAATATTATTTTCTCTCTCTACTTGCATTATCTTTTGCTCTTTTTGTGGTCTGTGTTCTGTTTCTATTTAAATATGACTCGTCAATCTGACATGCAAGTAGTCACTATTGATTGCCTAAAAATGTTATGTTTTTCCCGATCTTATTATGCCAACATTAGATCGTAATATCGATATTAATTACGATCTGGAAAATCGTTTATTTAAGTCAATCAGTTAAATGATCGTAGATTTTCTGAAGTTCCGATTAAATGTAAATGTAGTAACCTCACAAATTATGAATTAGACATTAATCACCAAACTATTGAATATTGAACACTCATATTTGAAAATTAACATTGTACATCTGTCTATCAAAGTATCAGTCGGTTAATGATCACATTACAATCTCATTAACCTTTTAGTTGTATGGCCACCTTGAGATTCATGAAAATCTCTTCTCTGTAAAAAAAACACTGTACCTTTGAAGATTGTAATGTTTTACTATTGGCAAAGGAACATGACTGGTTCAAGAGAGGTGTCAAGGAGGCCATTTATGTGAAAATAAAGAAACCACGCGGAATAGAGGTGGTGGTGGTGGGGGTTTCAACACCAATTGCCTACACATGTATAATGCTGTTTTGACGCCTTACCTTGGCGTCTCCTATAACACCTCTACGCCACAATGTAATCACGCTTGCATTAGAAGGTCCTAACATCTGGCTGTGATATGCTAATTGGGATTTTCCAGGGTAACGTAATTGCCACAGATTCTTGTACAAGTCATTCGAATGAGAGATCCAGTCGGATGATTAGCGAAATGTCTTCAAGAACTACCTAATTCCAGTGATCTAACTGAACACAACAGATATCTCTGTAGGATAGTGATGTCTCATGGGTTCAAACAGACTATTGAGTTTTAAACGAGTCTGAATATTGGGCAACTTATCAAACTTTGACAAATGAAAATTTTAACCATGGATATACAATGACCATTGCCTGTGATGATCCTACCTAGAGGTTGTGGCATCCTGTATATTATTTAGGGTTTTGCATTTTAAAAGATGATCACTAATGGATTTGTTGTCTGTACTAGAGTTACACTCTCAATATACTATCATATGTCATATTCTCTGAAAAAATGCCCAATATGACCCCAGCCTCCTCTAGTAATAGAAGCTGGCTATGACTTTTAATTTTCAAAACAAATTTGATTCAGTACAATACCGTCAGACTTGACACATTTGATTGGAAAAAAAAATTCTATTTCTCTCCACAATGAAATAGCTTCACTGACTTGCCCAGAATTTGCTTTCTTCATTGTCACAGCGAAATGATTACTTGCTATATAAAAATTAGATATTAGTGGCAAGCCTGGAACTTTCATGTGAAGTGTTTTGACATACAGCTACAGTCACAATGAAATTGTAGCTTAGTAAGGGGAACAGATTTTTGCTTTTTCGGAATGAATATGTTTTTTTTTTAAAAAAGTAAAACATTTGTGTAAACCACGGTACATTGGCGTTATTCTAAAGGGAATGAAAGTTGTATTTATATGCAAAGCACTGAACATTAACCCTGTCCCTGGATGTAAGCAATTAGTATCCGAATGTATTAACTTAAGGGGTAACTCCAGCCTTAAAATAACTTTACATAGTTCGAATTCGGACCCATTAAAGTCAATGGGAGTGATAGTTTGAAAAGTCCAGGTGATTTACAGCTAAACTAACAATGGTAACTTACTGCAAAGGCTGTTGGCACCTGGAAATGGTCTGGGGAACATGTCACTGTCACCAAACTTGTTAAAACAATTCTTAAAGGGGACGGTGGTCTCCAACAAGTTAAGCTTACTAAGAAAGGCCAGTTTTCTACCTTTAAAACGAGCCATCAAACACCTCTCTACATGCTCCACAGCCCAAGATATACAGAAATGACTGACCAGAAAGTTAATGGGTGGGGGAGACATGTGACATTCCTAGGAATTCTTCTGCACAGGCCGCCGGCGAGCACAGCCTCAGACTACTCAGTGGGTGAGGGAGACAGGAAGTCCCCCCTTCACTGTGTGAAAACAGTGTTTCTCATCTGCCTGAAAAGGCTGTTTCCACAGAGTTTTCTGTAGGGGGGTTGAGTCCATGGCACCCACGAGTGGCGGGCTTAGGACCCACGAGTGGGGGCCCCCCCAACCCACGAGTGGGCAGGGCCACATGGGGTGTAAGATAATGGGCCATGGGGGGCCTGCAACTGGAGAGACCATGGGGTCCATGAGTGGGAGGGGACCAGGGGGGCTGCAAAGGGCAGAGGAACACAGGACAGATTGACTGATGACAGTTTCAGAGCAGGAAGTAGGAGTGCAGGGGACCTGGTGATGATGCTGCCATATACACACAAAAATGTAAATATCTTCAAAACTAAACAAACATAAAAATGGAAATAAATTGCAAAAATTCTCAGGGGAGCAATTCTATAAATTTACCTCAATTTACCTCAAGTATTTTTGGACCACGTTCCCCTTTAAAGGGGAGGGCAATTGTTGGGTTTTGCGCAATACATCCGGGTTACGGCCAATTTGAGGGTTATCGAACAATACTTTGAGGTTACTGAAATAGATCCATACATTCAGGGTTATCGAAAATGAAAGATACTTTCGAGGGTACTGAAAATTGAAGGCTACATTCGAGGGTTTAGACTAAACGATACTTCTTAAGCCTTTCACTGCCGGTGAGGGATAATTTGGATACACAGCCAAATTATCCCAAAATCTCATATTGGTGCAATTCTTCTTTTTGCAACAGGAGTCAACATCCATATAAATGGAAAGAATATGCCGGTCTCCTGATGTAACATAAATAGCACTGGCTATTGAGAGGTGAACGCCTTGGCAGTAATAATGTTTCTGCAGAGAGACCCAGAGGAAAAAATACATTGATGAATACTCATTCCCTGCAGAGAGACCCAGAGGAAAAAATACATTGATGAATACTCATTCCCTTAAACTTGACATAATTTAAGATGAAGCTAAAATTATAGATAAAAGGGATCAGATATCAATCTTGGCTGTGAGTAATCATTAATTCTGCTGCACTTATGCTAACTGCAGTTCATAGAAGGTTAATAACAAATAACATGCGCTTTATATTTCACCCTCCCTTTGGCTGGCACTGATATTTTACACCTGAGCTTTTATAATTACAGTTATCTAAGCATAGGGGTTAAGAGGAGTTAAATGCCATTAATGGACCAAAAGCAGACACAGGTACTGAGGCTTGTACTTTGGTAAAAAAGTGACTACCAGCTATGAGAAGTTTTGGTTAGTATACAGTTTGATATAGAAACTACTGCAGCAATGGCTCAAGCTTATTTATCTATTGATGTAGACATCCCTCTATGCAACATTGGCCCATATTTACTAACATTGATGTAGACATCCCTCTATGCAACATTGGCCCATATTTACTAACCTTCCAATACCGCAGATTTTAGTGCGTGATCGTCATTTACAATCACCTGTACAATACCATGCGGTAGTAGACTATCGCAGTGGTATTGTATAGAGATTTAGGAGAGTGGTTGGTGGCTCGTTTTAAAGGTAGGAAACTGGCCTTTCGTTTAAACTCATGATTGGAGACCACAGTTCCCCTTTTAGAGGATTTAGTAGAAAGAAATTGCATACCAAATAAAAATGTATTCAGAAATGCGAGGTTCAATAAAATCTAAAAAATAGGGGGAAGATCAACAAAAATAATGTGTACAGTGATAGTCTGTAAGAATTATAGTTTCCAGTAATTGGCTGTTAAAAAAAAACAGTTTTTTCTTTCCAGTGACATACCCTTTAACATGAGATACAAAAGTATAAGAAAACTGTGGTGAAAATTTAAGTCCTTTGTCTTACCCGCTCATCAATCTCTATTGAGATTTTCGTTATAAAGGATTCAGAAGATCCAGATTCAGGAATCTGAAAAAAATGTCACCTACTTCTTGATGTGTTTATTGTTTCCCTCTCTTGCCCTCTTATCGCATTCAAATAAGCGGTAGCAGGTGCCTGCACTTCAAGAGAGTGGTAGCGCAGAATTTATCAGTTTATATTTCTATCGTACTTTTTCTGAATCCCAAGACAAGTACTTATTTTTTTTACCACTGTTTCACTTAAAAGGTATCTCCATCCCACAAACAAAAATGAATAGAGGAAGGACCCCCCCCCCCCGACATAGAGCTCACTAGGGTTAAAATCCCAAAATCGACAACTAATTACCAGCCTTCGTTCCCTCATTCCAGGCCCTCTCTGCTGCTCTTCCGCACGGAACAGCAAAAGGGACCGGACCGGAAGCTACATCTGTGATTTTATTTATTTATGTGAAAACAAAGAAACCAAAGCCTAAATAGAGGTGGGGGGGTTCGACCCAACTGTCTGCCATGTACAATGCGTGTTGACACCTACTCTGGGCGTTCCTAAACACCTCTTAGCCACTATCCAATCACACCCTTAACACCTGGCTGTGATATGCTAATTGGGGTTTCCAGGGTACATAATTGCCACAGATTCTTGTACAAGTCATTCTGAATTGAGAAAGCCAGTCGGATGACTACGAAAGAACAAACTTCAGTCCAGTGATCTAATGAATAAACAGATACCCATAATGATGTTAATTTCAACTAACTGCATGATTTTTCTGCTATTGCACCTTTTGTGTATTTTTGGACCAGGTTGTAAGATAAATAAATGATACATGATCTTTAGGCAGCATTTTTATTTGATGACATGGCATACACATACTGGAGGCTTGTGGGTTCTTAACCATTCAAATGTAGACGAAAATCAAATAGGCCCCGTAGCATCACTAGATAACTGTGAACATAAAATACGGAAATGAGAGGTTGAAGCCACAACATAAACCCAACCTAAATTTAAATAAGTTGATAAATCAAGAGTTAAGTAAGTCACGTTCAGGGTGAAAGAAAATAATAATTTCCAGACAGGAGGGAAAGTTTCTGAGAAGCAGCAAAAGACATGTCAAGATCCTTGTTGATCCAACCCACATTGGACCTTATTAAATTCACCCAATCAACATAGAATGGAACCATAAAACTAGAAAATTAAGCCTTTCACTGCCGGTGAGGGAAATTTGGCTACACAGCCAAATTATCCCCAACAATGCAATATTGTGCAATTTTCTTCTTGTTGAACAGGAGTCAAACATCCATATAAATGGAAAGAAATGCCGCGTCTCCTGATTTGTAACATAAATAGCATGGCTATTGAGAGGTGAAGGCTTGCAGAATAATGTTTATGCAGAGAGACCCAGAGGAAAAATACATGATGGAAACTCATGCCCTTCAAACTTGAATAATTTAAGATGAAGCTAAAATTATAGATAAAGGGTCAGATATCCATTTGGCGTGATGTAATCAGTTAATTCTGCTGCACTTATGCTGAACTGCAGTTCATCAGAAGGTAATAACAAATAACATGCCGCTTTAATTTCACCCTCCGCATCTTGGCGGCACTGGATATTTTACAGTGAGACTTTATATATTACAGTATTAAGAATAGGGTATTAAGAGAGGTGTAAATGCGCATTTAATGGACCAAAGCAGACAAGGTACTGGGCTTGTACTTTGGTAAAAAAGTGACTACCAGCTATGAGAAGTTTTGGTAGTAATACAGTTGATATAGAATTACTGCAGCACATTGATCAAGTTATTTATCTATGATTGGAGGAGAATGCCCTTATGCACATGGCCCCATATTATAAATTCCAATACCGCAGATTTTATGCGGATCGTCAATTTACAATCACCCTGTACAATAACCATGCAAATAAAATGAAAACCATTGCAACATGACTTACAAACCATGTATTTTTATTGTGTCATACATGGGTACACAAAGGTTTGTAACGTTTTGGTACGCTTGCGGTCCTTTTCAGACCAAACAGTGTGTACCATAGTAGAGCACAATTAAAAATATTGTATTGTCTGAGAAGGTTACCGCAGCGACGAAACGTTACTACACTTGTGTGTACCCATGTATGACACATAAAATACATGGGTCTGTAAGTTGATGTGCATGGTTAGACATTTATTTGGTATATCTACCACTTACATGTCTTGCCATTGCACCAGCCATTCCCTTTCACTTACTTACTTCCACTAGGCGTGTGACAGGATCATCTCTTAGTTTGCTGTACAATACCATGAGGTCGTCGACTATCGCAAGTGGGTATTGTATAGGCCAGAGTACAATTTCATATAAATTGTTAAAGCACGGTATTAGCAAAACAGTGGGAATACTGCAACTTTATTAATAGGGCCATTGTGTCATTGGGTTCACAGACTGATAAATCTAAATGAAAAGTGTATGTTCCCATTGAAACAGAATTCAGTAGGTAAAGCAGCCATGTCCAGCTTTGGATTTTTAAGGGTATCTCACTCGTATTTTAAACATTTGGGAATCCAGTTTTATTGGAGAACGGGAGGTAAAGAGCTGTGCCTTCCTTCACATTCTGACGTGAGAAAGCAGCGGTGACTGACCTGCGCAACGTCTTCAAGAACTACATTTCAAGTCAGTTGATATAATTAATACAACAGACTTACCTTCCGTTCTTCAATAGAAACAAACAGGAGCCAGGAGAGAAGGTAAGAAACTTACCCGTCACTCGCTCCCCGGGTTAGTCTGACAGTCCGACGGACCTTGTCTTCTATGCGCATGATCGCGTCATGCGCATAGAAGACAAGGTCGTCGGACCTGTCAGACTACACACCGGGGGAGCGGAGCGAGAGAGGGGTAAGTTCTTACCTTCCTCTGGCTACTGTTTGTTCTATTGAAGAATGGAAGGTAAGGCACAGCTCCTTTACCTCCCGTTCTTCAATAGAACTGGATTCCCAAATGTTAAAAATACGAGAGGAGATACCCTTTAAGGCTGGTCCACGAGACCAAGTTACAATCATGAGAAAAAAATCTCATCATTTGCCAACAGAAAAAAAAAGTTGGACCTAATGACAGCTGCATCTTCATTAGCATTGATTCGTATTAGACAACTAATTAAAGGTATCGCTGCATGCATTTAATATTAATTACATTCTTTAGCAGAGCCTAGAAAATTGTAATAGGCAAATCAACACTATTTGTATAAAAAATGCTGGAGTTGCAGGGGACCAAGATTCAAACGTTTGCAAAGGGTTTAAAGCCTGGCCCCCCAGCCCCACCGCTAACACAGACCGCACTCTAAGCCACACCCAAATAAAATATATATATAAAGGGGGTGGATTGGTGGGGGGAGATTGACAGCTGCCCCTCCAACCACAGGGGCCCCTAGGTGCATGCCTACTGTGCCTAAGGGTAGATCTGAGCCTGTTTGTGTTATTAATATACTAAATTACTTCTAATCTACTGCAGAGGGGAAACTTTATTTTTCATAGTTTATTCTGATTTCTATTAAGCAGTCATATTTGTTATGTTTCAAGATTCAGTAAAATTCAACTGCTCTTGGATTTTTTTTTTTACCCATAAGCCTTCTTATTCTGGATAGCAATCCCTTCAATGCAATAATCCTCTCACAAGAAATAATCAGAGATTTAGTCAAGGTCAGATGACTTGATGTTAACAAGGCATTGGCACTAAAACTAGCCATACACAGGTCAATGTCTGTGTTAACTAATAATTAACAATTGATTGCTGTTCACCTCACTCATTGAAAGATTGTTCACTGATTTTGAGCACAACTACTGGACCGTAGGCAGACTTCAAACTGTCTAGATCAGGGTTTGGTGCTGGTTTGGTACTGGTGAGACTCCAAAGAGCCAGAGTTGTGCCTTAGAGTTTTGGTAGTGGAAAAAAGTTCACCGGTATAACTTGTTATTTTGTATTCTAACATATATATTATGACAGCATTTCAACACAGTCAATGTTGTGTAAAGTTACACTACATTCATTTGTATTAAAAAAAATTGCATTACATTAAGAACAGTGTGCCACAGTCTGAAAAGTTTTAAACCACTGGTCTAGATGAATGGTACAAGGTGGTACAGTGATTGTACTAAATCAATCAATCAGGAATAGAGATGGACCAAACCCAAGTTTGACCCAAACTTTAGTAGTTAGGACGAACTCAAACTATTAGAACCTTCCAAACTACAAACTCGCAGACGTATTTTCAATAATTATTGAAAATTCAATAATTAGCAAATAATTATTGAATTAATGTACTGCTCACTAACCCTCGATTTCAGCCATAACCCTCGAATGTTGTGTTTTGTCAGTAACCCTTGAACGCTGCATTTCGGTGATATCCCTTGATTGTCCTGTTTCAGCGATAACCCTCGAATGTATCATTCGGTAACCCTCGAATGTATCATACTGTAACCCTCAAATGTATCATTTGGTAACCCTCAAATGTATTGTTCGGTAACCCTCGAATGTATTGTTAGGTAACCCTCGAATGTATCATTCAATTTCAGTAACCCTTGAATGCAATGCTCGATTTTCGGTAACTCTCGAATGTATCATTCGGTAACCCTCAAATGTATCATTCGGTAACCCTCAAATGTATCGTTCGTTAACCATCGAATGTATTGTTCGGTAACCCTTGAGTGTATCATTTAAATTCGATAACCCTCGAATGTAATGCTCGATTTTCGGTAACCCTTGAATGTATTGTTCAAATTTGGTAACCCTCAAGTGTAATGTTGGTTTTTTGGTAACCCTCGAATGTAGCATACTTGTTCCCCAGACGATTCCCCAGGTATCAGAGCCATTTACAGTAAGTTACCATTGCTATTGTATCTGTATTTAATCAAAACTTTTCTAAATATTTTCTACCATTCACTTTAATGGGTTTGTTTCCTAACTATAGAAGTATGGAACTTTTAATAAAGTTCTATAGTTCGGAAAAGAAACCGAACTTTAGAAAGTTCAGCCATTTCTAATCAGGAAGAATTAAGAATTTCCCCCCTCATGCAGCCAATCAATCCAAATCTGTCTACCCATAGTCTAAACATCTTGTGAGGTTGCATTGTCCTACCCTTATTTCTAATAATTATTTCTCTCTCTACTTGCATTATCTTTCTGCTCTTTTTGTGGCTCTGTGTTCTGTTTCTATTTTAAATATGACTCGTCAATCTGACATGCAAGTAGTCACTATTGATTGCCTAAAAATGTTATGTTTTTCCCGATCTTATTATGCCAACATTAGATCGTAATATCGATATTAATTACGATCTGGAAAATCGTTTATTTAAGTCAATCAGTTAAATGATCGTAGCATTTTCTGAAGTTCCGATTAAATGTAAATGTTATGTAACCTCAAATTAAATGACATTAGACATTAATCACCAAACTAATTGAATATTGAACACTAATATTTGAAAATTAACATTGTACATCTGTCTATCAAAGTATCAGTCGGTTAATGATCACAATTACAATCTCATTAACCTTTTGTAGTGTATGGCCACCTTGAGATTCATGAAAATCTCTTCTCTGTAAAAAAACACTGTACCTTTGAAGATTGTAATGTTAACATATTGGCAAAGGAACATGACTGGTTCAAGAGAGGTGTCAAGGAGGCCATTTATGTGAAAATAAAGAAACCAAGCCGGAATAGAGGTGGTGGTGGTGGGGGTTTCAACACCAATTGCCTACCATGTATAATGCTGTTTTGACGCCTTACCCTGGGCATTCCTATAACACCTCTTAGCCACAATGTAATCACGCCTTGCATTCAGAAGGTCCCTAACATCTGGCTGTGATATGCTAATTGGGATTTTCCAGGGTACGTAATTGCCACAGATTCTTGTACAAGTCATTCTGAATTGAGAGATCCAGTCGGATGATTAGCGAAATGTCTTCAAGAACTAACCTAATTCCAGTTGATCTAACTGAACACAACAGATATCTCTGTAGGATAGTTGATGTCTCATGGGTTCAAACAGAATATTTGAGTTTTAAACGAGTCTGAATATTGGGCAACTTATCAAACTTTGACAAATGGCAACAATTTTAACCATGGATATACAATGACCATTTGCCTGTGATGATTCCTACCTAGAGGTTGGCATCCTGTATTTATTATTTGGGTTTGCATTTTAAAGATGATCACTAGCTGGATTTGTTGTCTGTACTAGAGTCATAACTCTGCACTGGATACTATCATATGTCATATTCTCTGAAAAAATGCCCAATATGACCCCAGCCTCCTCTAGTAATAGAAGCTGGCTATGACTTTTAATTTTCAAAACAAATTTGATTCAGTACAATACCGTCAGACTTGACACATTTGATTTGGAAAAAAAAATTCTATTTCTCTCCACAATGAAATAGCTTCACTGACTTGCCCAGAATTTGCTATTCTTCATTTGTCACAGCGAAATGATTACTTGCTATAAAAATTAGATATTAGTGGCAAGCCTGGAACTTTACTGTGAAGTGTTTTGACATACAGCTACAGTCACAATGAAATTGCTTAGTAAAGGGGAACAGATTTTTGCTTTTTCGGAATGAATATGTTTTTTTTTTAAAAAGTAAAACAATTTGTGTAACCCAGTACATTGGCGTTATTCTAAAGGGAATGAAAGTTGTATTTAATGCAAAGCACTGAACATTAACCCTGTCCCTGGATGTAAGCAATTAGTATCCGAATGTATTAACTTAAAGGGTAACCAGCCTTAAATCCTCCAGCCTTAAAATAACTTTACATAGTTCGAATTCGGACCCATTAAAGTCAATGGAGGAGTGATAGTTTGAAAAGTCCAGGTGATTTACAGCTAAACTAACAATGGTAACTTACTGCAAATGGCTGTGGCACCTGGAAAATGGTCTGGGGAACATGTCACTGTCACCAAAACTTGTTAAAACAATTCTTAAAGGGGAACGGTGGTCTCCAAACAAGTTAAGCTTAAATGAAAGGCCAGTTTTCTACCTTTAAAACGAGCCATCAAACACCTCTCTACATGCTCCACAGCCCAAGATATACAGAAATGACTGACCAGAAAGTTAATGGGTGGGAGGCAGACATGTGACATTCCTAAGACTTCTTCTGCACAGTGCCGCCGGCGAGCACAGCCTCAGACTCCCTCAGTGTGTGAGGGAGACAGGAAGTCCCCCCTTCACTGTGTGAAAACAGTGTTCTCAGTCTGCCTGAAAAGGCTGTTTCCACAGAGTTTTCTGTAGTGGGGGTCTGAGTACCATGGCACCCACGAGTGGCAGGGCTTAGGTACCCACGAGTGGATGGGGCCACACCACCCACGAGTGGGCAGGGCCACATGGGGCTGTAAGATAATGGGCCATGGGGGGCCTGCAACTGGAGAGACCATGGGGTCCATGAGTGGGAGGGACCAGGGGGGCTGCAAAGGGCAGGAGGAGACACAGGACAGATTGACTGACAGTTTCAGAGCAGGAAGTAGGAAGTGCAGGGGACCTGGTGATGCTGCTGCCATATCACACACAAAAATGTAAATATCTTCAAAACTAAACAAAATAAACAATGGAAATAAATTGCAAAAATTCTCAGGGGAGCAATTCCTATCAATTTACCTCAATTTACCTCAAGTCATTTTTGGACCACAGTTCCCCTTTAAAGGGGAGGGGCAATTGTTGGGTTTTGCGCAAGCTACATCCGAGGGTTACGGCCAATTTGAGGGTTATCGAACAATACTTTTGAGGGTTACTGAAAATAGATCCATACATTCAAGGGTTATCGAAAATGAAAGATACTTTCGAGGGTTACTGAAAATTGAAGGCTACATTCGAGGGTTAACTAACGATACATTCTAGGGTTAGCGAAAAAGATCTGTACATTCGAGGGTTATCGAAAATGAACAATACTTTCGAGGGTTAGCAAACGATTCATTCTAGGGTTAGTGAACTGCACATAAATTCGATAATTATCAAATTTATGATAATTATCGAAAATACAGCCACGAGTCCGGAAAAATGAACTAGCTCGAACGCGAACTAGTTCGAATAGTTCAAGTTCATCCGAACTCATAAAGTTCGGCTCAAACTCGGGGTTTTGTGTCCATCTCTACTTCCAGCAGATGTGGTAATGGCAAGTTCATTGAATAGCTTTAAAAGTATAGCTATTGCCATTTGGAGTCACCACACACACACTTTCAGCTGTTAGGTAGGGTAAGCTAAAAATGTTGGACTAGATGGACATATGTCTTTATTGAACCTCCACAACTATATAACTATATGTATGTTCTTTCAAGTGCACTTGGGGGATGTGTGGGTATTATGATCTTGGGATTTGGAAGGACGCCTTACTTCGATTATCAGGAATTCAGTTGGCACTGGACATGCTCTTTACATAGCTGATCATGCTTTTTGCCAGCCACCTTGTCCTACAATTATGTCATGTCAAGTCTTATTCTTCTAAACATCAGTGTTTATTAAAGAAAATGTTAGTGCAGAGATAAAAGAAATAATATCCATGAAACCCTACCCAACAGTGAACACAATCGCCAGTTCATCATGTTTGATTTACACTTTTATAAGAAATGGAAATACATTTGGTTACTCAGCAATAAAGTAACATTGCTTTTTTTAGTCATGGCTAATACATGGCTGGTAGATAAAATACAGTACCAGCTACTCATTTATTGTCTGTTTCCTTCACGGACACAGTATGAAACCTTTAAAATATATTGACATTGTCACTCGAACTCTATTTTTGTCAGGATATGTCTTATCATCATGATAATCCCCAACAGATACCATACTGTTATGTGTCAGGTTCAATAACCAGAGCGACGTCAGCGCTCTAGGAAAGGTTGATTTATTGCTCTTGTAGCTCCATGGGATGGGATCTCTTTGACTGTTTAATTTACCCTTCATTGTCAAACCAACCTTCATAAAAACCAAATAGTATTAGATTTTATCACTGACCTTCATTCACCTGAATAGAACTAATTCCTCTCAGCCAAGAATATGATTTGAGAGCTTGCAGGATGTGCTTGTAAACATATACACAGGGTGTCCGGCTTGGTAAAATGCTTGTAAATAAATAAACACTGAACTTGGACAATGAATCATTAGCTGTTCTATAAATAGAAATGTTGGATATTAGAATCTAGTGTATCTGGTCCTCTCCCTGGTCACATTAAAAGGGTAAAGGGTGGTTTTGTTATTAAAAACAATATTGAAACAGTTGACAGTGCACATTATAATTTTCTATATTATATGGATATATCAGACAATCCCAACAGATATATAGAATAAGCAGATGGATATGGACAATATGGGACCTAAATACTGGATCTTCAGATCTTTAGAAAATCCTAAAGGGGCGATGTATAGAGATCAGCTATGGCTCTCTATTGCCCCCTAAAGGCAATGCACAGAGCCGACAGCAGCTTTCTATGCATCAGGAATGGGGTTGCTGGTGCTAAAAATTCCGTTTTAAAGAGCCACTCATGGCTCGGTGCATTGGTTGCGCTGGTTTCGTGACCCTCTTTTTTGTGCACCACCTCTACCGCCATTAAGTTGCTCTTAAAGCCATGTTAAACCTTGGTTCATCAGTTTAATATTTAAAATGCCAGTGGAGGAATCTAAAACTACTGAATTTAATGCGTCTGATCAAACAAACAAACAAAAAAAAATGAATGATGAAAAAATAATAAAAACAATATTGGTGGGCGAACCAATTCTATAATCCCCATTAAATAAACCAATTGCTTTCTTTCATCTGTGCAGAATGGCAGAGTGTAATGTAAAATAAAATGCTCATAAAGGGCCATATTTAAAAACCCACAGGAATCGCAAACTTGCATTACCGCGGGTTTCTCATAAAAGTAAATGTACGTCCGTGATTGTACAGGTCCGAACATTTGTACATACAATACCAGTGGTATCAAAAACTACAATGGTATCGTATAAGGGAATCAGAACTTAACAAACGTCGGTCATACATTTAAAACCGATATTGTATATTTACGACTGCTATCATATATTTACAGGCGTGATGGTAAATGTACGAGCGTGGAAACGATCGTTAAAGGAACAGTATCACAAAATAGCTAAACTGCACCTTTATAAATATGGCCCATAGCATGTAAGAAATTTAAATCGGATGTGCTTAACACTCGTTTGTGTGAATGTTTCTGTTCGTTAGTTGCATGTGTTTTCTCACATATTAATAAAAAAACACTTTTCTATTAATTTTTCTTTATTGTGTGCTTGATCACTGTCCACTTTTTTTCGGCTTTTATAAACCAATAAAAATCTAATTCCAACTCAAAAAACATCAACAAAGACTTCTCAAGGACTCATCCTTCACGCGCCCCTAGAATTTATATTATTATTTTTATTTCATCTAAATTAACTCTGTATTATTTGGCAGAAATGTAGATGTGATCTATTCAAATTTTCCCATCTAATACAAAGTTGGGATTGTATGACGGAATTTTATAAATGCGCTTTCGGTCTTTTATTAAAGTTTTAAAATCCAAATCTGTTATCAGCGCTTTGCGATGACTTTTTTCCATTTCAATATTTCAGAATCGTTGACTGCTCTCATAAAAATCCTTTCATTTTAACATTCCACAAACTTTATATATTAAGTTTGGGGGGAAATAATGCCAAAAGAATCAATTAATGGCGCTGATATTCTAAATTATCATTAAAAGCGATTATTTTAATAATTGTGAAATTGTTGAATATTTGACAATTCTTATTAAAATGTGTGAGGCTTGGTATTCATTTTTAGGGCTTACTCAGGGGTGCCCCTACCATGAAGCCAGTTGAAACATTTGTTCGGGGTTCGCTCCTGCGGAACACTTAAAAGGAGGCAGTTAAAAAAATAGTCCTTTCTGCAATACCGCATTTCAGCACCAGTCAGCCCTCCAGTTCACTAGTCAGTGTTAGACTGTTAGTCAGCCCACCATACCCACCTCCACAAGCAACTCCTATGTTTCACGACCCCTTCACATGTCGCCCCTCATCTGCTGATAGGTGGCATTTAAAAGTTGTTTCAGGTGTCAGAAATCCTAGGAACACCCCTGGGCTCACTGGGTATGTGAATGTTTTAGAAAGAAAAATTCGATAATGATGATAATGACGCTGATTCAGGGCTCCTTTTAAAGAAAATACTATAGGCTTTCAGAGACCACAGTTTCCCTTTAACCATATCCCCTTGTAATTTCATTATAGAATTTACCATGTCAATGATGAGATTTTTGCTTGCAATGTTTCGGTGCCATTCTCTGTGTTGATATGTGTACCTGTAACAATATTACTGTATCTACTGTCAGCAAAATGTAATAAGAGAATCATAACACTGATAAGCAATGATCGCTTCATTTAATTCTCTAATTAACCCGGGAAAAGCTTGTAATTGTCAGAATGATTAACGCAATCTTGGTAATCTACAAACCTCAGCAGTTCCCTTAGAGAAGACAATAAGTCTCATTCACAGACATTCACTGATTCAATCCTAAAAAAAAAATCCAATAAATTTCATATTAAGTTGGAACCAACCAGTAGATTAATCATTCATCTCACTCTCCGGGAGGGTCTAGATTTCAGCCTATATTACCTGGCAATCTCTGTGCCCTCAATGCATCATCCAATAACCCAAGGCTGGTACCTGCTTACGTTCATTATTCGAAAATCTCTAAACAAGCGAAATAATGTAACTGCCTTTCTGAGCTATTGATTCCTTGGCTATTGCCTCTTTCACTTTTTTTGACATGTTGCTTTGGACACAAAGCACATGAACTTGAAGCACCGTGCATTAATTATTGCAATAGCTGTGAAAATACAATTTGTGCAGCAGCTGACTGCTAGGCTGCTTATCCCGTCTACCCCCTCCCCCTTTAATACAGCTAAATGTGTGCCTGCACTTAAAAGGGGTCGGGGCGGTCTGTTCAGAGAAAGAGAGGGGAGTGTTGGAGGAGCTGTCAGATGCTGCTTAACAGTTTCACAGTTTCCTGCTGGCTTTACTTGTAACAGCAGCAGGTAGGGGTACCCTCTTCTATCTCCAACCGAAATATAGATTTCAATATGATATCATTTTTTAAAAGTCAGTTTAATAGAAGTACATGTATCGTAATTTTTCAATCACTGCCTAGTCATGGCATTTTTGCGTTGGCTTTTAACAGGTGGTAACAAGGGGATTTTTTACAGTTAGCCTTCATCAGGAGGTCACTGGTATAAAAATGATCATTAGGATTAGCATAATGTTAACATCATGGGATTTAACGTTTTCTATATGGTGCACTTGCCAACTCAGAGATATCAATAATGCATGAGATCTACTTAATCTTATTCTCCAGTGCCTAATTAGAACCAAAATTCCCATTAAGTAAAACCTGTGAGGTCACGTCTACTAGCATTAAAATAGGCAATTCCTTCCCTTTATATATTCCGTTTTATTCATTTATGGCTGCAATAATAGTTTTAATTTTCAATTGAATATTTGAGAACATTAAAAGGAAATTGTTTTATGTTTAAATACCATTGGCTCGTTATGGGTTGTTATCCCTCTGTGAAAATTTGGGCGAATGAGATAAGATGATGGGGAATATTTTCAATTGACCGTGAAAAAGAGACTTTGGGGCATATTTATAAAGGTTTGTTAAACTTTCCGCCTTCTTTAACGCCTCCTTTTGCCTAATTTGGCCTTTTCGCTATTTATAAAGCAGTGATAACCAGTGGTGAAAGTTAATTACATTTCGCTTTCGCCGTACATCGCTGCGGTAACCACTCAAGCATATTTATAAAATGGGGAAAAGTTATTTTGTGTTAAGTTCGACTATTCCATTTGCCAAGTCTAAGGTGGCGAAAACGCATAAGTGGCCATTTATGTTAGCCTGCCAATGGGTCCATGGAGGTGTCACGTACACTTTCTTCATTTCCAGTTATTAAAAAGGCGATTTTCATCAAAGCGAATTATCTAGCAAAAGTAACACTATAATTCTGGAAAAGCGCAGCACAATTGATGTAAATAGGTAATACTCCCTGGTGGGTTTTCAAAGTAGTATTAAATGGTTTATACACGACAACCTATCTTTGTTATTTAAAATAAAATTTGGTGTTTTTTTTCAGCCAGAGATATAATAGTATAAAAATCAAAAGGCGAATTTTCTCTATTTTATTAATAGGACATTTTTTAGTACTGCTATTTTCAGCAAACTGCAGCTAATTATCAGACCAGTTCCATACTATGGGAACATACCATAGTGCTGGGTAAGAAATAGTCATGTTAATGGAACATTCCTGTAAGTAATGATGTTTGGCCAAAAGTTTGGTAAAACTGCAAAAAAAAAAGCAACAAAAGGGAGAAAAGGGGCAAGCGAGCGGTTTTAATAAATAAGGTGAAAATAGCGCTATTTGTTATTGCGATGTCCTGCGATAGTGATCGTTTATAAATATGCCCCTTAGTATCATGTTGTTGTAAGTCTAAAAATATATCATATATTGTACACCATAACATTACCAATGGTGTCAGTAGTCTTCCACCGACCGTGTCCTGGCGGGGCCTACAAGGTGTCACTGTTTGGTTATGGGGACAGGTTAATGGTGGAAGAGGAAAGTTTCATTATATTACAGTAATCACAGATTGTTCTAGATCCAGTCTCCTTTCCAAGATAGTGCCACCCATGGTTCCATCTTGCCAGCATACCAGTATAATTATGCAATATACCTGATGTCCCGGGAATAATGTAATATACCTGATGTCACGGGAATGATGTAATATACCTGATGCCATGGGAAAATTTTAAATACACTGCTATGCTGCTGTTCTGCTGGATTATAGGTTGCCATGCTTGTCTTACTTCCTGGGTTACTTCCTGACCCTTGGCTTTGGACTTTGTTTTTTACTGCCCATACTGGCACTTGGCTGTGCACAAAGAAAACTGCTTCTGCCAGGCTTCCCCAGTGCTTCAGCACTATCTTTAATACAGTAAAAGTCCAGGACACTAACCTGGCAAATAAAAAACTATGTGCTCGTGTTCCACAACAACGCAACAAAAAGATATTGGGAGGTAGGAATAAGGAATCAAGATGTTTTTTACTTTAAGAGTAAAAAGTACCAGTGCAGTTGTCCTTTAAAAAAAAAAAAAACTTTTTATATATATAGGAAAGGGGAAATTTTACTACAGAGTTTAGTGTCTGCCCGTCCCTATCTATTTATTTTTATGTCTCTCTCCCCCTATCTCTGAATCTAAAATTTATTACATATATATAAATCTATATATCTATATCTAATAGTGTCTGTATAGAGTTTGTATAGAGAAAGGAGAGGAGACGGAGCAGGCTGCAAATGGAGATCCTAAAATCTGGCTTTTATTTCATCAGTTAAAATCAAACAACCAGGAATTTAAACACAAACATAGAAAAGATAATCAATGCACTGTCACGGACTTACCTGCCGCTCCGGTCCCGCGCCGCTCGGCACTTCCGGGTGGGCGGCGTCGCGGACTTCATGACGTCACGACGCCGACCCGCCGGGCGGCGCGAGATTTGAAAAGCCGGTGTCCTCCTGGACCCGGCGCCCGATAGTAGCATTAGCTACCCCTGGCTCCTTACTCACCTGCCTCTGTCTCCAGTGACTACCTTGCCTGTATCCAGTACTTACCTTGCCGGCCTCCAGTGACTACCTTGCCAGTATCCAGTACTTACCTTGCCGGTCTCCAGTGACTACCTTGCCTGTATCCAGTACTTACCTGCTATATCCAGTGACCTTCCCTTGCCAGTATCCATACTATCTCGCCAGTATCCAGTACTTACCTTGCCGGTCTCCAGTGACACCTTGCCAGTATCCAATACTTACCTTGCCTGTCTCCAGTGACTTCCTTGCCTGTATCCAGTACTTACCTTGCCAGTATCCATTACTTTATCTCGCCAGTATCCAATGACTCTTACCTTGCCTGAT
Source organism: Hymenochirus boettgeri (assembly GCA_019447015.1). NCBI lineage: Eukaryota > Metazoa > Chordata > Amphibia > Anura > Pipidae > Hymenochirus > Hymenochirus boettgeri. The sequence continues at coordinate 278,082,400 of CM033474.1, forward strand.
AGCCAGTTTCCGTCTACTCACCTCATCATCTGTATCCAGTTACCTACCTTACCTGTAACCATTTCCAGCTACCAGTTCCCAGCAGCACCTTGTTCCTTTCCAGCCATCGTACAGTTCCCAGCCGCTCTGTTCCTGCACATTCCAGACTATCAGCCTCCTCCTAAAAGCGTACTGTAAGTACCCCGCCGGCCTCCGGCCATTTGTTACAGTACTATCGGGCCATGGAAACGCCTGAGGGGCTATGGCCGAGTTGAATAAAACTCTCCAAGCTTTGTCCAAACCGCATGGACCTGTTCGAACATCATCAGGGCCAATTGGCTCAGTTCATGGATTCCCTAGCTGTCCGGCTACCCCCATCTGCTGCCCTCTGCTCCAGGTTTTACGCCACCTCCTTCGACGGCCGGATCCGGTGATCCTTCTCTTCGGAGAGAGCCCCGCATACCTTCACCCTCGCGGTTTGATGGTGATGCCCAAGCCTGCCATGGGTTCATTAATCAGTGCAGAATCCAATTTGAACTTCACCCATCTCATTTTGCATCGGATCGTGCGAAGTGGGGTACACCATCGCCTTGTTGGAGGGTAATGCGCTGGCCTGGGCTTCTCCCGTGTAGTTATGTTTTCGCAAGGTCTTAGATCGCTCAGGAAGAACCTCTGCTGGCCTCCTCCCGTTTGATGCAGCTCTGCAAGGGTCTCGTTCCGTGGGTCGTATGCTATCGAATTCGTACCCTTGCTGCGGAGACTTCTTGGAAACATGAGGCACTTACTGCAGCCTTTTGGCAGGGACTCTCTGACCGCCTCAAGGAAATTAGTATCTAGGGAATTACCTGTCCCATTGGAAGACTTGATTACACTATGCATACAAATTGATACCCGCTTCCGTGAACGGCAGGCAGAAAGGTCTGCAGCTCGTTCCAACCTCCCTAAGACTTTTCCTAGCCTGCGCCCTTTCCGCAACCCATATCTTCGGGTGAAGAGCCGATGCAAATTGGCGTACTCATCTATCCCCCGAGGAAAAATCACGCCGACGTACCAATGGACTTTGTCTCTATGTGCTGGGCAAGGACACTTTGTAAGAAATTGCCCCGAAGTCGGGAAACTCCAGACCTAGAAGTTAAGGAGGAGCTCCTTCTAGGTACCGTTAAGTCTCCTGCAAATTTGAACCACTGAAACTCTTCTTACCAGCTATATCACCTTAATGGTAAAACTTTTTCCTCCCAGGCCTTTGTCGATTCTGGTGCGCTGGAAATTTCATCGATTCTACCTATGCAGCACAATTGGGGCTTCCTCTCCTTCACTTGCAGCAACCCCTCCGAGTTCTGGTTATTGACAATAACCCGTTGGCTTCAGAATTCATCTCCAAATCTACATACGAAGTCCTATTCCGCATTGGCATATTTCACCAAGAACATTTATCTTTTCTTGTCATCCAAAGCCCTTCGCTCCCCTAATTCTCGGACTTCCATGGCTCAGACACACCCACCCTTTTAAGATTGGTCTAACATAAACTCAAGTCTTGGAGCCCTTTCTGTTTCAAAAATTGCCTTTCTACTCATTCACTACCATTACCTGTGAAAATAAATCTGAGAAAACCTCCCTGAATGTTATCATGATTCTCTCTGATGTTTCTGTAAAAAGCGAGCTGAGAAGCTACCCCACACCGTTCCTACGATTGCCCCATCGACCTTCTTTCTGGTACTATCCTCCTCGGGGACGCACATACCCCCTGTCTCCCTCAGAAACTCTAGCCATGAAGAGTACATTATGGAACATTTGTCTAGGGTTTCATACAGCCTTCCACTTCCCCTGCTGGAGCTGGGTTCTTTTTTTTGTTGAAAAAAAAGACGGAGGTTTACGACCCTGCATCGACTACCGTGGGTTAAATAAAATCACAATAAAGAATTGGTATCCTCTCCCTCTCATCTCTGAGCTTTTGACCAGATAAAAGGGGCTAAATATATTACTAAACTAGATCTTCGGGGGGCATACAATCTGATCCGTATACGCCAGGTACGATACCGTAATCTGCGTCATCGTCCGTAATGCCCTTTGGCCTTTGTAATGCTCCAGCGGTGTTTCCAAGAATCATCAACGCCATTTCCGGGATATGTTGGGTATCTCTTTAGTAGTGTATCTCGATGACATTTTAATCTTTTCTCAAGATCTGCCCTCACACCATCCATGTTAACAGGTGTTGCTACGTCTGAGAGAGAATAGCCTATAGGCCAAACTGGAAAAGTGTCTGTTTGAGTGTTCACAAGTACCCTTCCTAGGCTACATCGTATCTGCGCAAGGGTTCCAGATCCTGTTAAATTTTCGGCCATCCAAGATTGGTCTCTCCCTATGGGAACCAAAGCTATTCAAAGGTTCATTGGGTTCGCCAATTACTACGACAATTCATTCAAGGGTTCTCTTCAATAATTTCTCCGATATTAGCCCTCATCAGTAAAGGTGGTAAGCCCCATTCATGGACCCCTGCAGCCCTCGAAGCCTCTCAAAACTCAAGGAGACCTTTGCTGATGCTCCTGTTCTAGTCCATCCAATCTTATCTTTCCCTTCTACATCGAAGTTGATGCCTCGGACTTGGGTGCTGGAGCCGTCCTTTCCCAAAGACAAGGCCCTAAAAGGAACTCCATCCCTGTGCTTATTTCTCTAAGAAGTTTCTACCCAACGAGCGAAACTATGATGTTGGAAATAGGGAACTTCTTGCCATCAAACTGGCCCTCGAGGAGTGGCGTCATCTGTTGGAAGGCACATCGGTACCTATCAACATCCTTACCGACCATAAAATCTCGAATACATCCAGAATCTCAAAAGGTCAAGCACGGTGGTCTTTATTCTTTTCCGATTCAACTTTGTCATCACTTACCAACCTGGTTCTAAAAACAAAAAAAGCTGATGCCCTGTCCATCAGCTTTCTTGTTTTTTATTCCAACCACTAAAATCTTGGCCTCTATATCTCCTCAACTTTGTTCGAAGATCCAAGCCGCACAAGACTCTGCTCCCTCCGACACACCCTCTGGCAAACTTTGTTCCTGTTTCACTTCAGAAAGCTATCCTTCTTCATACCCACTGTCCAAGCAAGCCGGGCATCCCGGTGTTAACAAACCTTTTAATATTCTTGCCCGTTCCCTTTGGTGGCCCAAATGAAGAAAAAATGTTAAAGCTTGTTCAAGTGTGTACAGCTGTGCTCAATCCAAGTATTCTAGAACCCTCCCCTGTGGTCTTCTTCAACCCCTCCCCATTCCGTCCAGACCGTGGACCCATCTATCCATGGACTTTATTGTTGAACTTCGCCTTCCAAGAAAACACGGTTATATGGGTGACAGTAGACCGCTTCACAGCAAAATGACCCATTTTGTACCCCTCCCCAAACTACCATCCTCAATGGAGTTGGCTCAACTATTTATTTCCCATATCTTCCACTTTCATGGACTCCCTTCTGAAATTGTATCTGACAGAGGTTCTCAATTTGTTTCCAAATTTTGGAGGGCACTTTGTAAGTCTATGAACATCAAGTTACAATTCTCCTCGGCTTACCACCCACACGTCCAATGGAGTCTACTGACCGCACTAACCAGTCTTTGGAACAATATCTTCGTTGTTACATTTCCTATACTCAGGATGATTGGGCCGACCTTCTCCCTTGGGCTGAGTTCGCCCATAACAATTCACCTCAGCTTCTACTGGGAAATCTCCTTTTTTGTGTTTTTGGACGAACCGGATGTTTTCCGAGGATTTTCTTTTCACACAAATACCTGCTGCCAATGACTCGCGGCCCAGATGACCGCTATCTGGATGCTACGGAAATCAGCCTTCAGAAATCTGCTTTGTTACAAAAACTGCAGCAGATAGGAGACGTAGAAACCCCCAGCGTATTCTGTCGGAGATAAAGTATGGCTCCTCTCTGCTCATATTAACCTATGGTTCCTTCCTCCAAACTGGGACCCAAATTTATTGGTCCTTTTCCTATCCTGGAATTAATCGTCCAGTGGCTGTTCGCCTCCAACTTCCTTCCAGCTGCGATTCCTAATGTGTTTCATATTTCCCTCATCAAGCCAGTATGCTCTAATCAGTATTCCCACATCCTTACTACCTCCGGTTCCAATTTCTGTTGATGGTCAACGATTTGAGGTCGAAAAAATCTTGGACTCTAGATTTTGGAGGAGGTCTCTTCAGTATTTGGTCCACTGGAAAGGTTTCGGTCCGGAAGAAAGAGCTTGGATTAAACATGCTGATGTGTACGCTCCTCGTCTAGTCAGAGCTTTCCATAAGAGTTTTCCAGGGAAACCTGGCCCGTTGGGTCCTGTGGCCCCCCGTAAGAGGGGGGGGGTACTGTCACGGACTAACCTGCCCCTCCGGTCCCGCGCCGCTCGGCACTTCCGGGTGGGCGGCGTCGCTGACTTCATGACATCACGACGCCGATCCGCCGGGCGGCACGAGATTTGAAAAGCCGGACCCGGCACCCAATAGTAGCATTAGCTACCCCTGGCTCCTTACTCACCTGCCTTGGATCCTGCTCCACTCCTGCTCCTATACTTACCTTGCCTGCCTCCAGTGACCACTTTGCCTGTATCCAGTACTTACCTTGCCTATCCGTACTTACCTTGCCTTATCCAGTCCTTACCTTGCCAGTATCCAGTACTTACCTTGCCAGTATCCTACTTACTTGCATCATTTACCTCGCCGTATCCAGTACTTACCTTGCCGGTCTCCAGTGACTACCTGCCTGTATCCAGTACTCTTACCTTGCCAGTATCCAGTACTTACCTTGCCAGTATCCAGTACTTACCGCGCCATATCCAGTACTTACCTTGCGGTCTCCAGTGACTACCTTGCCAGTATCCAGTACTTACCTTGCCTGTCTCCAGTGACTCCTTGCCTGTATGCAGTACTTACCTTGCCGGTCTCCAGTGACTACCTTGCCTGTTCCAGTTTCCGTCTACTCACCTCATCTGTATCCAGTTACCTACCTACCTTATCATTCCAGTTCCAGCCTACAGTTCCAGCAGCACCTTGTTCCTGGTTCCAGCCAACAGTTCCCAGCAGCCTCTGTGTCCTGCACATTCCGGACTATCAGCCTCCTCCTAAAAGCGTACTGTAAGTACCCCGGCCGTCCGGCCATTTGTTACATGCACATTCCTAGGCCCCATACAATATCATATTATCTGCACACTGGCATACTTTATAAACAAACAGTTTTTTATGGGAGGTCCTATGCCTTTAATATAAATCACTGGATGGACGGCCTCTTCCCTCATTTAAAAAAGCCAAAGGGCCGGGGAGGAAGTGAGAAAGCCTGTTATATGGATCCAGTACACAGCTATGAGAAATACAAAAGTTTGCTAATGGTAATTGAAGTAAAAAAGGTTAGAAGTTAGGACCTTCCAGACTGGGGTTACCTTGACGTGGTTGGAAGGCTTTTCATTCATGTGATCACAGTAATGTTACTAAAACCACCCTTTGTTTAAAGTATGTCAGTGTGCAGATAATATGATATTGTATGGGCCTAGAATGTGCATTGATTATCTTTTCTTTGTTATAAAGTATCCCATGTGCAGATATAGGATATTGTATGGGGTCTAGGAATGTGCATTGAATTATCTTTTCTATGTTTATAAATGTATGCCAGTGTGCAGATAATATGATATTGTATGGGGCCCAGGAATGTGCATGATTATCTTTTCTATGTTTATAGTATGCCAGTGTGCAGATAATATGATTTGTATGAGGCCAGGAATGTGCATTGATTATCTTTCTATGTTTATAATGTATGCCAGTGTGCAGATAATATATATTGTATGGGGCCAGGAATGTGCATTCATTATCTTTTCTATGTTTATAATGTATGTGCCAGTGTGCAGATAATATGATATTGTATGGGACCCTGGAATGTGCATTGATTATCTTTCTAGGTTTATAATGTATGTCAGTGTGCAGATAATATGATATTGTATGGGGCCTAGGAATGTGCATTGATATATTTCTATGTTTATAATGTATGTCAGTGTGCAGATAATATGATATTGTATGGGACCCTGGAATGTGCATTCATTATCTTTTCTATGTTTATAAAGTATCCAGTGTGCAGATAATATGATATTGTATGGGGCCTAGGAATGTGCATTGATTATCTTTTCTTTGTTTATAAGTATCCAGTGTGCAGATAATATGATATTGTATGGGCCCAGGAATGTGCATTGATTACTTTTCTATGTTTATAATATGTCAGTGTGCAGATAATATGATATTGTATGGGGCCTAGATAGATCTGCATTTTATCTTTTCTATGTTTATAATGTATGCCAGTGTGCAGATAATATGATATTGTATGGGGCCTAGGAATGTGCATTGATTATCTTTTCTATGTTTATAATGTATGTCAGTGTGCAGATAATATGATATTGTATGGGGCCTAGGAATGTGCATTGATTATCTTTTCTATGTTTATAATTTATGCCAGTGTGCAGATAATATGATATTGTATGGGCCTAGGAATGTGCATTGATTATCTTTCTTTGTTTTAATGTATGCCAGTGTGCAGATATATGATATTGTATGGGGCCTAGGAATGTGCATTGATTATCTTTTCTATGTTTATAATGTATGCCAGTGTGAGAATAATATGATATTGTATGGGGCCTAGGAATGTGCATTGATTATCTTTTCTATGTTTTAATGTATGCCAGTGTGCAGATAATATGATATTGTATGGGGCCTAGGAATGTGCATTGATTTCTTTTCTATGTTTATAATGTATGCCAGTGTGCAGATAATATGATATTGTATGGGGCCTAGGAATGTGCATGATTATCTTTTTTCTATGTTTATAATGTATGTCAGTGTGCAGATAATATGATATTGTATGGGGCCCAGGAATGTGCATTGATTATCTTTCTATGTTTATAATTATGCTCAGTGTGTGGCAGATAATATGATTGTATGGGGCCCTAGGAATGTGCATTGATTATCTTTTCTATGTTATAATGTAAGCAGTGTGCAGATAATATGATATTGTATGGGGCCTAGGAATGTGCATTGATTATCTTTTTCATGTTTATAAAGTATGTCAGTGTGCAGATAATATGATATTGTATGGGGCCTAGGATGTGCATTGATTATCTTTTCTATGTTTATATGTATGCCAGTGTGCAGATAATATGAATTGTATGGGGCCTAGGAATTGCATTGATTATCTTTCTATGTTTTAATGTATGCCAGTGTGCAGATAATATGATATGTATGGGGCCTAGGAATGTGCATTGATTATCTTTTCTATGTTATAATGTATGCCAGTGTGCAGATAATATGATTTGTTGGGCCTAGGAATGTGCATTGATTATCTTTTCTATTTTATAATGTATGTCAGTGTGCAGATAATATGATATTGTTGGGGCCCAGGAATTGTCATTGATTATCTTTTCTATGTTTAAATGTATGCCAGTGTGCAGATAATATGATATTGTATGGGGCCTAGGAATGTGCATTGATTATCTTTTCTATGTTATAATGTAAGCCAGTGTCAGATAATATGATATTGTATGGGGCCTAGGAATGTGCATTGATTATCTTTTCTATGTTTATAAAGTATGTCAGTGTGCAGATAATATGATATTGTATGGGCCTAGGAATGTGCATTGATTATCTTTTCTATGTTTATAATGTATGTCAGTGTGCAGATAATATGATATTGTATGGGGCCTAGGAATGTGCATTGATTATCTTTTCTATGTTTATAATTTATGCCAGTGTGCAGATAATATGATATTGTATGGGGCCTAGGAATGTGCATTGATTATCTTCTAAATGTTTGATCAGATCAGTCGCACTTCCGCTAAATGTAGTTGTAAATTAGCCTTATTGGAGGGCTTTCACAATCCTTGTAGTGTAGGAATTTAAACACGGCGTGTGGAAGCCATCACAAGCACAGGGAGGGTGGGGAAACACCTGATGCGTTTGTTATATCTGTATGTTCATTACAGATGGAAAAAAAAGACAGACAAAGACAGGAGTAATAGGAAACATTTAACATTCAGGTTATTTTCACATCACCTGAGGAAGGGGCAAGGCCCCCGAAACGTTGTGATTTTTGATGTGTGTGGTTCACTATTAAATCATTATTTTGGAGTGCGACCCTCATTTATTTGTGATATTGCTGTGGCCCCTGAAGGATGGGGGCTCTGTAGTCTCTACCAATTTGAAGCTGTCGCAAAATTCTCTTGCACCCTCCCTTCACAACTCTCCACTGTTGGTTTCTTACATGGCTACTAAGATCCGGTTTTAGTAAGTCCAACCGAGTCTGCAGGTTGCGGCCCAGGAATTACATGGCTGGTGTACAGCTGGTAGTGGCATGAACAGAATTATGATAGGATAAGAAAAATCTGGACAGTTTGTTTTGCAAAGACCTGCTATCCTTTGCCATGGATCTCAAAGCCTGTTTCATGGTCTGAACAAATCTTTCAGCCAAACCATTAGTAGCTGGATGGTATGGGTTTGAGGTGACATGATTGATTCCATTTTGTTTCATAAAGATTTGAAATTCTTCTGATGTGAACTGGGGTCCATTATCACTGACAAACCTCTCTGGAAGCCCATGTCTTGCAAACAATGTACAGAGTGTTTCAATTGTGGATGAAGAATTTGTAGAGTTCCAACAGAAAATCTCTGGCCATTTAGAATGTGCATCAACAACAATAAGGAACATCGTCCCAAGGAATGGCCCCGCAAATTCAACGTGCACCCATTGCCATGGTGTAGTTGGCCACTCCCATAAATGAACAGGAGCTGGATGAGGCATAGTCTGTATCTGTTGGCACCCCTGGCAGCCATTTGCCAGTTGCTCAATGTGCTGATCAATAACAGGCCACCATACATAACTTGGAGCCAGTGGTTTCATTTTTACTATTCCCATGTAACCTTCATGTAATTCCTCAAACACTGTCGATTGCCCAACAATTACCCGAATTCCACATTAGACACCATTCATGTATGGTAAGCTCATGTCTGCGAGAATAGTATGGAACCAAGGTTTGGTCATCCATGTACTTCCAGCCTTTAAGAGTCGCCTCATAAACTTGAGCTAGTGTGGGGTCTCTCTTTGTTTCACGATCTATCATGTGATAAGTCAGTGGAAGGCACTCAATCTGATTAACATAATCAACTGATTCAGTAGACACAGGAGCAGCTGGTAAAGGAAGACGAGAGTCCATCTGCATTTGCATGAGTTGATGTTTCGTTATAATTATAACCAGAAAGGAAAAGAGCCCAGCATTGCATTCATGCTGCAGCTGTTACAGACACTCATTTTTTAGGATGCAGTATTGCAACCAGTGGTTGATGATCTGTTACCAGTGTAAAGATACGGCCATAATTAAACCTTAAATCTTTTAACTCCCCATACAAGGCTTAATGCTTCCTTGTCTATCTGTGCATAATTACTTTCAGCACTTGATGGTGACCGTGAAGCAAATGCTATTGGTCTTTCACTTTTATCTGGTAAAACATGGGATTACCGCTCCTAGGCCATATGGAGATGCATCACATGCCAGTTTTGTTGGCCACAATGGATTCAAATGCAAAAGAACATCATCTGATGTAACCAGTCTTTTTGCCTCCAGAAATGCTTTATCACATTGCTCGTTCCACTCCCATTTTTGTCCCTTAATGGGAGTCCGGTTAAGCGGATGTAAAACCATTGCCAAGTTTGCCACAAAACCACTATAGTAATTTAAAAATCCTAAAAATGAATGGAGCTGGGACACATCCTTTGGTAGAGGAGCCTGTAACGCTGCTTGGATTTTGTCTGGAGACTTGTGCAGACTAGGGATGGCCGGTTCGCGGATCCAAACCCGGATCCGCCGTGGATTTATCCCATTCGTTTTTCCAGATTTTCCGCCTTCCGAACTTCCGAACCGAGGATTTCCCGTATTTTCGAAAATATGTATTTTCGAAAATTTTCTAAATTACGAGGATTTCTTGTATTTTTCGAAAAATTGTATTTTCGAAAATTTTCAAAATTATGAGGATTTCCCGTATTTTCGAAAATATGTATTTTCGAAAATTTTCGAAATTACGAGGATTTATCGTATTTTCGAGGATTTTTTTTTTTTTAATGGGTCCGCTTGCAGATTTTCGAATTTTTCCCTTTACACATTTCCCTTTGTTTGCTTTCAGGCCATATTCTTTAAGATGTGCAAGAACCCTTTTTAAGTTTTCCACATGTTCAGTATCATTTGTACCAGTTACAATAATATCATCTAACTTACACTGGGTATGTGGAATTGCGCTGGCCTACTTACAAATGGAAGTTGAGGAAAAGGCCAAACAATTCCTTACAATTAACACACCAAAAGGACTTTACCAGAATAACAGATTTGTTTCTGGCAAAAAAGTTCAAAAGTCCGTGTCCGGGATAGTTCGCGAAGTCCAAGTCCGTTCCAACTCGATCAGTTCGGCTCAAACTTGGGTTCGAGTTCTAGTCCATATCATATCTTGCGCAGCTCTGCAGCAAAAACAGAAACAGTCTCAGTCTCTTGCTGGCTTCTCTCGTGGAATCGGAGTCTTTCAGCTAGAACTAAAGGCTTTGGTGACAGGTCCTCCTGCACAATTTTTACTATTTCTTGAAAGGTTTTAGAAGATGGTTTATCTGGTGCAGCTAGACTATGCACAAGACTGTATGTTTTACCTCCAATCACACTAAGCAAAGCTGCCACATGCTTTACTGGTGGTATATCATTAACATCAAAATACTGTTCCGGTCTCTCTATATAAGTACGTCATTCTTCTACAGAGTTATCAAATGCTTTCATGTGTTCAATATATCCAGTCATGTTTCCAGATGTCACCATTTTATTCTTCTTATTTGCACACTTACAGTTTGGTGCTTTCTTTCTGTGTTCTATACATGCAGAGTTTATATCCTCATAGAATTATCAGAAATCCCATCCTCGTTGCCACTGTTATGTCTGTATGTTCATTTCAGATGGAAAAAAAATGACACCACAATTCAGCCCTATTCAGGGAGTCAAAGACAGGAACAAATGTATTAAAAAAGGAGTAATAGAAAACATTTAACATTCAAAACATTGAACAGTGACACCTGTTGGTATACCCCAACATAGCATGCTGCACATAATATGCATTCATCTAATACACAACAAAGTTTCGTGATAAAAGGCCTAATTTTAGGATCTCCATGTGCAGCCTGCTCCATTTTCTCTCCTTGCTCTATGATGTTTCCTGCTGGCCATGCAGTTTTTGGGAGCGTGTAAGCGACACAGAACTATATGGGGGAGCTCCTGTGAGTATGTGTTTAGGTCTTGGATTGTTATTAATAGTGTCTGTACACATACGCCCATAAATAACACACACAAGTACAAATGTCTCTGCCCATATGTAAATATCTTTGGTAATTGTATTCAGTAACAGTGTTTGTGCTTACAGCTGGTGTTAAATCTACACTGGGATTTCTGGTACTAAATACCGGAACAAACATTTACCCAGAATGATTGCAGCTCAACATAAATGTGGCCGTTGATGTTGTGTCACTGTAATAAAATGTTCAGTTATACAAATACAAACTCAAATAATAACCTCCAGTAATAGTATTTAGAAAGACTGTACACATACCCACATACTATAAATAGCCCCCTATCCCCTCATACAAGTGTCTTATAATGCCAAAGATCCAAGGGGAAGTTCATCAACCAATAATATTCATCCATAGTGTTGAAATATATTTGATTGATGGTCTTCTAATTGGATTGGATCTATGGAACGTGGAAGTCAAACAAAGGGCTCAGGACTTTTGGGCACTCGGGCCAATAAGGAGGAGAAGTAAGCTAATTTTTGTTTTACCATCTGGGAACTGTGTTTGGGGCAATCACAAAATACTTGAGCTGGAGTTCCGGTTTGTTCCACCGCATGAGAGTGCATTTATACAAAGGGGCTAATTACATTGTATCAATAAAGTTTACGTGTTGTACCTATCTACATGTCTACACGTTTTATGTTCCTACTGTATTTTGTATTTGAGCCCTATACTCGCTGGTTGCTAAAGGGGTACACTTGTGTGCATATCTGGCTATTTTGTCTTATGATGCCCTATATATTACAGAGGGTGCCTAAGTACAATAATAATGTTTCGTGTTGTGCAACTATAACAAGACACCAGTAATACAAACACTGTGCACCACCAGGCATACTTTTGCTAGTGTTTTAAAATTTTTGATTGAGTCATGCTCATATAGAGTACAAATGATATTTGCTTAGTGCTGTGGTGTTTCTAAAACTTAAAAAGAAATCCTCAATCAGATCTGATATAAAGTCGGAATATTTAAATGGACTGTAAGATAGAAATATTTAAATTCATGATTCTGTACATATCTTTTAAGCCAAGATCTGATCTGATCGTCCTGAATACATTCAGATCTGACAAACATTGATAAACATTAAGTCTGAACTCGTAATAACGTAGCTTGTCATTGAGATGAATTGCTGTAGGTAAATGTAGACTTAGAACAATTTGAAAACTGTGATGAGAAATTCTATAAAGATAGACTGAGGCTTTTTGATCATGTTGGAGAAAACCAGGTGCCAACCAACCAAATAAATAATAAATAAATAACTAGAAGTGAAATCCAAGTCCGAATCCAAAATCCCAGATCTGAAGTTCCTTGGATTCATTCCGAACTGATCAAAACTTTTGGATCACAAACCTTTCTGTATTTTCCATAACCCTTGAACGTACTACGTTCAAGGGTTACCGAATATTCGAGGCTACTTTTGGTAATCCTTGAATGTAACCTTGCATATTCGGTAACCCTCGAAAGTAGACATGCACATGTTACCGATTATACAAAGCAACTTTCAAGGGTTACTGAATATACAAGGCTACTTTCAAGGGTTACGAATATACAAGGTTCCTTTAGGGTTACTGAATATACAAGGCTACTTTAGAGGGTTACTGAATATACAAGGCTACTTTAGAGGGTTACTGAATATACAACAGCTACGTTAGAGGGTTACTGAATATACAAGACTACTTTCAAGGGTGACATGAATATACAAGGCTACTTTAGGGGTACTGAATATACAGGCTACTTTAGAGGGTTTACTGATATACAAGGTTACTTTAGAGGGTACTGACAATATATACAGGCTACTTTGAGGGTTACTGAATATACAAGGCTACATTAGAGGGTTACTGAATATACGAGGCTACTTTAGAGGGTTACTGAATATACAAGACTACTTTCAAGGGTGACAGAATATACAAGGCTACTTTAGAGGGATACTGAATATACAAGGCTACTTTAGAGGGTTACTGAATATACGAGGCTACTTTAGAGGGTTACTGAATATACAAGGCTACTTTAGAGGGTTACTGAATATACAAGGCTACGTTAGAGGGTTATTGAATATACAAGGCTACATTAGAGGGTTACTGAATATACGAGGCTACTTTCAAGGGATACTGAATATACAAGGCTACTTTAGAGGGTTACTGAATATACAAGGCTACTTTCAAGGGTTATCGAATATACAAGACTACTTTCAAGGGTTACTGAATATATGAGGCTACTTTTAAGGGTTACTGAATATACAAGGCTACTTTAGAGGGTTACTGAATATACAAGGCTACTTTAGAGGGTTACTGAATATACAAGGCTACTTTAGAGGGTTACTGAATATACAAGGCTACATTCGAGGGTTACTGAATATACAAGGCTACTTTTGAATTTTTTTGGAATCCAGAAAATCCGAAAATAAAACGAAACTCGAGGGTTTCAAATATCTCTATAAATAACCCTATAAAACGTTTTAAGAATATACTAAGAATTAGATACAGAGAATCAATAATTTGCTGAACCCTTTAAATGCTTTAATAATATTTTCCTTTTATTAGATGCCTCCGATCATTTCGATTAAGTTGGTTTGTTTTGTTTTATTGCATTTCTATTTGCATTTTACTGCTGCGGGTTTGGAAGATGGTTATTGTAACTAATCCATCACTGACCTGAAGCCATACATGGTCAGACAAAGATTAATTTACCAAGTCTTACTTCCTGCTGGCACTTTATGTTATTAGATCCTAGATAAGGACAAGTTACAACTGATTTTTTACAACTAGAGATGGCCGAACTTTCAAAAGTTCGAATGAACTTTCCGAAATATTTTAAGTTTAAACTTACCTTACAGGCCTCTGGGACTTGGGAGATGGTCTGGGGAACACGTCCGTGTGCGGGGAACAGCATAAAATTCACACGCACACACGCGCTACTTCCGGTTTCCGAGTGCCGCTTTTGGTAATCCGCGAACATTTGATGATTTTTTGAACGTTCGGCAAAACTCGAACGGCCGCTTCCAAAAATCCCTGAACGGCTTAAGGGGCTTAAGGGGTCCCGCAGCTCGTACTGGGACCCCCCACCCCGGCCCTTGTACAGGCCCTTGCAGCACTGATAAGTGCCTTTGTTGGGGGTCCCGCAGCTCAAACCGCAACCCCCGGCGGCTCTTCTAAGAGCCCTTGGGCAATGTCTTCTGTCTTCCATCCGCTGACACCTGCTCCACTGAGGCCACCGACCCCAAGAGCCCAGACCCTGTGGCCGCCAGGGGTACCTCCAGCGCCGGTGGCCTCAACAAGGCCGATGTTACCGGGGTCTTGATCCAAAGCGACGTCTTTGGGCTAGTGACACCAACACCACTGAGTTTGTCGATGCCAGGCAGGATCACTGCGGCCGACAGTGAGCCCGCTGGCACCACTGGCCTCAGCAGAGCCGATGTTGCTAGCCGCTTCTTTCTTCTGCCATCTACTGCAATGACTTCAGAGCTCCGTGGAGGATTGCACCTCTTCATATAGGTTTAAAGAAAACCCTAATCCGTTTCTGATTGGTCAATTTTTTTTTTTACATGGTTATGGCACCTGAAAAGACTTTTGAATGACGCCTATAGGCGGCCATATGTTGGCCAAATTATTTGTAAGCCTGCCACCACGTCAAGCTACATCCTTCTTTAAATATCCAATGTGTCTGGGTGGTACAAACATTACATTGATAAGGACAAAAGGTGTCAGAACCTTAACCTTAGGGTTTCAGCCACGCTCCAGGCTGGCGTCATGGTCTTGGTTCTCTTTTAATCTTCTACTTTACAGTGTCAGACACTCCCAACATAGGGTAACCTTTTAAGAGTGGCACATCACCACAGTAATAATAATTAGGAATGTGACACTGGGGGATGAGTGGGAATGTGACACTGGGGGATGAGTGGGAATGTGACACTGGGGGATGAGTGGGAAAAAAAATGAAAATGCCGCCTGTTGGGTTTTTTTTTTACCTGGGGTCTGGGATGTCTCCATGAGCAACTTTTTCAATTTGCTTCATGGTAGGAGCGGTACTGGCCAGGGAGGGGGATGCCGGTTTGAGCTGCGGGACCCCTTAAGCCCCAAAGGGCCCTTGTCAGGGTCGCAAGGGCACTTCCAAGGGCCGCAAGGGCCCTGATAGAGCCGGGGAGGGGGGTCCCGGTCCGAGCTGCGGGACCCCCTTAGGCCCCCAAGGGCCCTTGTTAGGGCCACAAGGGCACTTATAAGTGCCGGGGAGGGTGCTCCCGGTTCAAACTGTTAGACCCCTTAAGCCACAAAGGGCCCTTGTCAGGGCCACAAAGGTACTTGTAAGGATCCGGGAGGTGGTCCCAGTTTCGAGCTGCAGGACCCCCGAAGGTCCGGCCGTTCGGCAATCCACCAGCGGCCTTTCTCAGAAGCATCCGTTTGAGGCTTCTACATTCAAGAATTCTCGAATGTTCGAGGATTTTCGAAAATAGTCCCGCGAGTCTGGAAAATCGAACTAGTTTGAATTGTTCGAGTTCATCCGAACTCATAAAGTTCGGCTCGAACTCGGGTTCGAGTTCTAGTCCATCCCTATTTACAACCCACCTAATAGCTAAACAGTGTTATTAGCCCCATTTTATCACAGACATTGCAGCAAAATTATGAATTATTTAAGCGCCAACTTTTCACTGCTCTAATTTTCACCCTAAACGTTGAGATGAGGGGAGATGCCATATCAGAAGCCTTTGCTTCTTAAAGGAAATCTCATCCACACTCCCTTGAACTATATGTGTATGTGAGTACAAATGTTATTGGACAATAATCAATTTTTTCTAGAGGGAATGTCCACCCCAAGAACAAACCCCAAGGTCTACAGTTACTTACCTCCCAGCAGTCCCTGAAGCCCATGCTACGCTTTTCCTTCATTTCTCGCCTACATTAACAGAGGAGGCGCGCAGGGCAGAGGAGGCATGCTGGAATGCAGAGCCAGCCATTAGCAGTGACGTCTGGCACAATTTGGAAGAAAGTTGGCATCTGTGTTCTTGCTGCGGAGAAAGTTAAGGAATATGTCTTTGGGCGGTAACTATAACAATGTTTTGGTTAAGTATAGATTTTCAAAGTAATGATAATTTAAAGTCCAGTCTGGTGAGATTTAAATCTGCTCTACGATTTGATGTCCAAACAAAAATGTTTATTCTAAAAACCAACAATGACACAAGCTGAGGAGACTCATTTGATGTGTTAAACAAACTTGTTTTTTTTATGAGCCAATTGTATCATAACAGTAGGTGGAAATGAATCGGCTCCAGATAAAAGAAGAATGTTAAATAATTGAGCTGGGATAAATCAGGTGGATTTTATCACTGCAGATGGTTCTCTGCCAACCTACTTTCCTGAGAGCTCGAACATTAATTAAAAGGCAAACAAAAGCGTTTGAAGATGAATTTTCATCACCAAGTGAATTTCAACCTTTAAAAAAAAAAAAAAGCAGCCAAAGGCGTCAAGAAATTTGAATGAAAAAGTATTAAGAAACCTGCATCCTTTACGATATAATTAAACAAAGAGGTACAGTAAGAATTCACTTAAGTAAATAAATCTTAGAATCTGGGTGTATAAAGGTCTATCTTTATCTATCTATCCATCTTTCTGTCTGAACATTTTGCAACTGACATTGCTGCCTTGATGTCAATCGCAAACCATGATTGGCCGGTAAACTTTTTGGAACTTTGAAAGGAAAGAAACACTGCTACTCCTGATTTTATGCAGTGCTGAGGATATAGATTCGAACGTATAAGCATAATGTTGGGCAGGGGTATCAGCATAATGTTGGGCAGGGGTGCCCCTACCATGAAGCAAGCTGAAACATTTGCTTAGAGTGTGCCCCTGCGGTCAACTTAAAAGGCGGCAATTAAAATAATCCTTCTCGCTACAATTCCGCATTTCAGCACCAGTCCACCAATCAGTGTTGAGTCAGCCCTCCAGTTCACCAGTCAGTGTTAGTCAGCCCACCATATGTAACAAATCAAACCATCAACCATCAAATGTAACATCCAGAAAAAGTACAAACAGGCTCTTCAAACTTTTGTCAACTTGCAAAAACTTTTTTTCACCCATTTGTGAAAAACAGATTGCCCTAGAGGTATTTCACAAAAGTTTGGAGAGTCCGTTTGCACTTTTTCTGGATGTGACAGTCACTTCTGCCTAGATCAGTGGTTCTCAAACTTTTTCAGACCACGGCAATTCAGATCTTTCTGAGGCACACCTATGTTCTTAATGTTCGACTTAAAGTTGCCAGTGTTGAAATTGTTTCATTTAACGTACAAAATAACAAAAATGTTACACAGGTGAAGATATTTCCACTACCAAAATTCTGAGGTCTACTGTAGCTTTTTGAAGTTCCACCAGTGTGCCCCGCATTGCTTTTGAGAAACCCTCCCCTAAAATTATAGATTTCTAGTCTGTAGAAACTCAAAACTCGGTCTTGAAGATTTTTCAGTCGTAGTCTGCACTCTGTAGGTTAATCCAGAATAAGAACTCCCTTTATTGTATCTCAAGAAAGGGCTATATGGAATGTTAAGGGTCCCCAATGATTTTAAGTAAGGATATGGGCTTCTCTGTGGTCAATATCCACTGCCTTGTGAGATTCTAAAGCTTATATTTATAAACATTCGCTACCACCGATATTTTCATTACGCTGCATATAGCCGTGAATTGATCGTAATTACAGCCGTATTTATAAAGCCGATCCTTTTTGTGGAGCAAAGTATCGACTCAAAATATTAAAATATGATTGGTCAATATGTGACCATGTGAATGCTAGGATTGAAATATTAAGCAATCAAAATTGGATTTGGTCCAGCATTGCTACAGAAACCTGACCGGTGACAACAGCAACTTGGATGTCGGTGACGAGGGTGGTTTCACTCACAGTGACATCATCTGAAGTCGGCAGAGCAAAGCTTTAGGACCCCCTTATCAGAAAAACTCTTATTAGAGCCACAAGGGCTCTTTAAAGTGTCAATTAGGGTCCTGGTTTCGAGCTGCAGGACCCCCAACAAAAAAAGTCAGTGCCACAAAGGCACTTATAAGTGCCGGGGGCAGTTTTGAGCTGTGGGACCCCTTAAGCCCCAAAAGGCTCTTGTCAGTGCCACAAGGGGGCACTTTAAAGTGCTGCAAAGGCACTTAGGAGTGCTGGGGAGGGGGGTCCCGGATTCAAGCTGCGGGCCCCCTAAGCCCCAAAAGGTTCTTTTAAGGGCCCCTGTTGGGGTGCAGGGTCCCTGCCTGTGGAGGTGAGGAAGGCCCCCCTGCTACTGTGGGGGACACATCCCACCCTTCCCAGTAGCCCCTGGAACATTTGGTGCAAGCAACACCCCCAGGAGTAACATATAATTCTAATAAACCTTTGAATAATGAAAGCCTTAACAGATTTTGAAATGTCTTCTGAGTTAATCAAACACATCCCGTTGATTCTGACTTATGACTATTAGGTGTGTAATGATTTGGATGACTGAAAACCTTTGTGGAAATGGTGAAAATGTCTTTGAAGGATGATTTGTGGAACAGGTGATCTCCCCAGTGCGAAATCCATCTGCATTCCACACTTACAGTAACTCATATGTCTTCATATGTCATATGTCCTCCAACCTATTTCTATTTTCATGATGTATTGTTTATTCCATAGCTATTAGATGCCTGCCACCAGCAACTATTTCAGTGAATAATATCCTTATTATACAAAGAACCACACAAAGATATTGGACTGTTATACATGTGGGAATATACAAGTGTTTACACAGAAAATGACTGGTTATCTACTTTTAGGCAGCGGAAGAAATGTGTTGACTATAAATTGGACATTGCTGCAACTTTGTTGTAAAGCTAAGTAAGTTAATGAACTATTTATAATACCGTGGGAATTTGCGCTGCAATTTCTAGCGCTATTAGTGTGTGCAGTGGTAAAAATAAACCCCCAACCCGGGTGTAAGAAGTTACTGGTGGCCACTAGGGATGGGATCTGGGTCGGATTAGAGCCCGGTTCTGTCTCGAAGTTCCGTCAGGACCGTTCAGAACTTTTGGAACTTTTTGATCTAAGAACTTTTGAGTTTTTTCATTAATCCTTGAAAATACGGATCTACTTTTGAGGGTTACTGAAGCTAATTTTAAGGGTTATAGAATATACAAGGGTTACCAAACGTAGCCTCAAATATACACGTTGAAGTTTGAAAATAGCTTGCTTGAAGGGAATTAGACTTTATTTAGGTTTTGGCAATATATACGTGTTCATCTGACCATTGCCTGAGCAATCTTCTGCAAGTTACCATGCTTTTTATACCCTTATTTTTCATTGATTTCTATGGGTCCATTTTCGGATTCCAAAAATCCGAAAACCTAACGAAACTTGCCAGATTCGAACACCTCTAGTTTCTACTGGGGGACATGAGTGAGGAGGCAGCAGGAGGGGGATTGTTGTGGGATTACAAGGGCGATGGGGGTCACTGGGAGAGCAGTGGGGCTAGGGGATGCGGCAGGAGGAGGAGGGTTGTTCCGCCTACTGGTTCCTCGGAAGGAATGTGTTGAAGTTTTTCTAATTTTGATATTGAACTTCGACTCTTTTTTGCCTTTTCATCACTGAACTGTTGACTTTTTAACACCAATTTCTTTACCAAAATTCTGCAGAGTTCCTCTTTTTCCAAATCTGAAAGTTCTACAGTTCAGCTTGGAAAACATGTTTGAAAACAGGACTTGTCCCCAATAAGCAGGGCTATGTACCGAGAACCGTTATCGCATACATGGTGTAAACTTCACGTCCGTAAAGCCTATACAATAAAGCGTTATTCGATAGATATTACATAAGAAAGTCACATTAAACCCAATGAGGGTTTTAGTAGTACATTTACGTGATCTTTGATTCATTGCTTCTTATTGTATTACTGTGGGTTTTCGACAGCATAGGTACATGGAATAAAAGGCATATATTACTATATGTGGATGGAAACATGGTACCTATACATGTTATAACCCTTCGTGAAATACTACTTCATAACAACATGTATTATTTGTACTTGTAGCTGGCAATAAACTATCTAAACTTTCCAACATATAATACACTCACATAAGTTGTTTGTGTGATACACACATGCTTGGGTGATTTGTTAGTGGTCTGTGTGACTATGAATAGTGTCAGTATTCAATGTTAGGTCACATGATAACAATGTCAGCCGATACCCCCCCGCTCCCTGCATAGCCCTTTTCCTTCTTAAGTCTGATTAAGATCATCATTGTGGTGGCGTTAAAAACAGTCCGAAAAATCCCGTAAGTATCACGCATTTATGATGCTAATTTGGTAAATTGCTTGTGTTGTCTAAACACGCAAACGTAAAGTAAGTAGCGCACACATCGGAAGTTGCATCTAAAAATCACGATAAGTGTTAATGAATCCCTGTTAACACATTAATCGGTACATGGCCCTGAAGATATATCTTTATATCTTTATTGATCAGAACTGTTTGGTTTTCTTATTAGTAATATCCTTGACATTTGGACAATCATATCAGCTAATCTTAGCGATGCATCTGGGCCACCTTGTTTTATTTATTGATCATCATCTTTTTAATATCCAGGAGAAATTCTGTTGTTATTTGTTCACAATGATTATTTCTCCTGTAGCTAAGAAACAAAGTCTAATTAAGCTTTCTTGTATATTGCATTAATAAAAAATATAGCCCTTCTTACCTGCTAATGAGTGTAGATCAACAATAATATAATTGATTACCTAGTACATTAACACCATCCATGCCATAGAAGCACAGTATATCATAACCTAGTAGTAATGAAGTGGTAATTAATTGATAATAAGTATTAATAAACTAGTTACAAGTAGTAATAAACTAGTAATTAGTAGTAATAAACTGTTAATACGTAGTAATAAACTAGTAATATGCAATAATAAACTAGCAACTAAGCAGTAATAAATAGTAATGAAGTAGTAATAAATTGGTAAAAAGTAGTAATAAACTAGTAACTAAGTAGTAATAAATAGTAATGAAGTAGTAATAAATTGGTAAAACGTATAGTATTAATAAATTAATAATAAATTAGTAATAAGTAGCAATAAAGTAGCAATAAATTGGAAACAAGTAGTAATGAAATAAACTATAAATTATTAATATCAGAAATATATCCTGATGAAGGTGCTCTGTGAAGCACTGAAACGTTGATCACTTGATAATAAAAATACTATTTTATGGAATCCAGAGTGCCCAGATATGTCTGATTTTGATAGATTCACTATATCTTACCTGGAGGCACCTGGGAGTAAATGTGTGGAAGAGTTCACATGGACTGGCATATATCTTGAGTAGTGATAAATTAGTAATAAGTAGTAATAAAGTAGCAATAAATTAGTAATAAGGTAGGTTATACATTACTAATAAGCAATTGATATAAGTAGTAATAAAGTAGCAATAAAGTACAAATAAAAGAGTAATAAGTAGTAATAAATGAGTAATAAGTAGTAATAAATGATTAATAAGTCATAATAAAGTAATAATAAAGAATGTCTATCTGCTGCCTCTAAATTCGCAAAAACTACTGGTGAAAAATAGTGAACGGGAGCAATAAGATAATCAACGTGGTACAAATAGTGAGAAATCCTAGTTTTGAAAGGAACATGGTCGTCAGAACTGATGGTTTGGAAAATCCGTGGATCCAACAGATTTTTTTAAATTTTTGAAAGTCATTTAAAAAAAAAAAAAAAATCAAAAATTGGAAATTTGAAACTTCAAAAATTCTAATAGAAGCTTTGAAAATTTCTATAGAAAAACCGAAAAAGCTATTGAAAATTTGATCGGATTTTCGGAACTTTATTAGGTTCATGGAACTGCTATTAAAAGGAAACCAAAAACAAGGTAAAAAAAAAAAATCTTACCAATAACCAACCAATAGCAAGCAATGTGTCATATGGTTACTACTACGGTCTAATTGTAAAGGTTTCTGTAGGAATATAGTATTTATCACACAATAATCTGTTGGTTATTAGTAAGAAAACAGTTTCAAGTGTTGAGTCTGGAATTGAAAGAACTGTTGTTTAGAGGGAAACGTAGAATTTGGATTGACCGAAGTAATTTATATATGAGTTTACATGGATGATACATGCTTTGTGGCATGAGTGCCACATATACTGTGCACACCAGAGGCTGGGTACGGAGAGCCTATATTGCTCTCTATTGCTCCCTTTAGGCAATAGCAATCAGCAAACTAGGAACCACATTCATAGATTTGTAGAAAAGGGTCCTTAACCCATTTATTCATTTGTGCCCACGGGTGACTTCACCGTGCATGCAACATGACGGAAACACATGCACACATTGCCGCAAACTGGCACGCACGTAAAGTCATTGTGCTGCGGCGTATTTTGTTACGGTGCGATGACATCCTTTAAATAAAAGGAAAAGTAAAAGATCCAAAAAACACAGTATACAGATTAGCAATGCCATGACTATTTTGCCTGGGTGCAAACAACTCCTCATTGGACAAGGTCACCCCCAGGACTTAAAGCACAAAGTTGTGGGACGGAGGTCTAAGATACAGAGTGGGTCTATGAGAAAAGTTAATCAGTCCATGGATAATCATAAAATAGGGAAGTCCAAAGCATAAGTCAGGAGCAGAGCCAAAATCATACGCAAGAGACAGTCAGGCCAAACAGGGAACGTGCAAGATTGATCCAAGCAGCAAACAAACACAGGCCGGTAGTGTGTCTAAAGGTGGCCATACAACTATGAGATTTTACTTACCTGACCGAGCGCTCACGCGATGTTCATCGATGCTGGCCAGAACCGCTTCTCCCGATCGTATATTTAAACGACATGCGATCGCAAAATCCCATTCATTTTGCGATCGCATGTCGGACGAATGTAATATCGGGAGAAGCGGTTCCGGCAGGATCGAAGGAACATCACGTGAGCCCTTGGTCGGGTAAGTAATATCTCATAGAAGAAAAACAAAAAAAAAAAAAAAAAAAAACCGGAAAGCGGGAGGGGGGGGGGGGGGGGGGTTGAAGGGCCAAAGAACCAAGGAAAATGCATACTAGGGAAAAAAAGAAGAAGAAGAACCTAATTAAGCAAAAATAAAAACTCTTGGAGGAAGCTGGGACACAATTCCTGACCTTTGCTAGGTCTTGGGATATATGAAGCGGATATGTTGGAATAGAACTCTGAAGTATTGGAAAGAGAGAGAAGGAGAAGCCTACAATGAGTTAGCAATCCTATCAAGAAAAAAGTTTGGAACTAAGATGTGGACTTCGTAAAACATCAGTCGCTGTAAAAGTTGAAAAGTAAAAAATAGAAATGAACGTATCTCTCGAGTGTAATGAAACCCAAACTAAAATACTGGGTATAGGAAAGAACATACTTCAAAGTATACAGTCTCCTTATCTTAGGTTGCATAGAGTACAGAACACGAGGATGGAACGTAATTGGTCAGTATGGGAATAAATTGGGATAATATACTTTGATTATCATTACTCACAAACCTTTCCAGCCTGAGAGAGAAAAGTGGCTTGAGAATTCATTAAAAAGGAAGGTTCTTAGTTCTTCAAAGGTTTTTGAAAATAGATGTAACATGATTCAAAAGTTATAATTCATATAAAATGAATAGCTAATTCCTTTTAATTAGGCTTTGAATCCACAGAGCCTAAATACCCAATGACAGATCTTTGAATAAGGAATGATTTACTCGTACACACAGGGTTTTATCTGGTATCCAGCAGAGATAAAATAGACCAAATTCCCATGGTGCTAAGAGAACGATGAACGTTGCTCCTCTATTGGGCTGGCTTGATTGTGTTCAAAAATTACTTTATGTTCTTGTTTTTATACTTTCACACAACAAATCATATTTAAGGCAAAATAATAAAGTAGAACATACACAAGAGCCCACTCATTAAAAGTATGCTGACATTTATTAACAGATAGCTGTCAAAGGAGATAATGTTTGGGAGCTCCTTCCCCTTCCTAGGGTCTCCTGGCACATTTAGAAAGAGAAAGAGCCCCTTGAAATGTATTTTGTTTTTCTAAATCTATAAATATTCTAATGCCATATATCCTACACAGTTCACCAGGGTCCTCTAAATGGTATAGGATTGGATGACACACCTATCGTTTTTATCCAGCTACTCCTGAGTAGAGATGAACAAAACTGATGAGTTGCTTGCTAGTTTATAGGTAGGGTCAAAGAGTAGGGTATAAAGGTTGGACTGGATGGACGTATGCCTTTATACAACTTCCAATATATATGTTACTATGTAACCGTTAGACAGACATTATAGGTAGGGTATAAAGGTTGGAGTAGATGTCTTTATACAACCTCCAATACTATGTTACTATGTAACTGTTATACAGACATTATGGGTAGGGTATAAAGGTTGGACGAGATGGACGTATGTCTTTATACAACCTCCAATACTATGTTACTATGTAACTGTTATACAGACATTATGGGTAGGGTATAAAGGTTGGACTATATGACATTGTCTTTATACAACCTCCAACTATGTTACTATGTAACTGTTAGACAGACATTATGGTAGGTATAAAGGTTGGAGGTACGTATGTCTTTATACAACCTCCAATACTATGTTACTATGTAACTGTTATACAGACATTATGGGTAGGGTATAAAGGTTGGACTAGATGGAGTATTCTTTATCACCTCCAATACTATGTTATATGTAACTGTTTACAGACATTATGGTAGGGTATAAAGGTTGGACTAGATGGACGTATGTCTTTATACAACCTCCAATACTTGTTAGTATGTAACTGTTATGACAGACATTATGGGTAGGGTATAAAGATGGGACTAGATGGACTGTATGTCTTTAACCTCCAATACTATGTTACTATGTAACTGTTAGCAGACATTATAGGAGGTATAAAGGTTGGAGATGGAGTATGTCTTAATACAACCCCAATACTATGTTATATGTAACTGTTAACAGACATTATGGGTGGTTATAAAGGTTGAACTAGATGACGTTTTCTTTATACAACCTCCAATACCATGTTAGTATGTAACTGTTATACAGACATTATGGGTAGGGTATAAAGGTTGGACTAGATGGACGTATGTCTTTATACAACCTCCAATACTATGTTAGTATGTAACTGTTAGACAGACATTATGGGTAGGGTATAAAGATTGGACTAGATGGATGTATGCCTTTATACAACTTCCAATACTATGTTACTATGTAACTGTTAGGCAGACATTATAGGAAGGGTATAAAGGTTGGAGTAGATGGATGTATGTCTTAATACAACCTCCAATACTATGTTAGTATGTAACTGTTAGACAGACATTATGGGTAGGGTATAAAGGTTGAACTAGATGGACGTTTGTCTTTATACAACCTCCAATACCATGTTAGTATGTAACTGTTATACAGACATTATGGGTAGGGTATAAAGGTTGGACTAGAATTGACGTATTCTTTATCAACCTCCAATACTATGTTATATGTAACTGTTAGACAGACATTATGGTAGGGTATAAAGATTGGACTAGATGGATGTATGCCTTTATACAACTTCCAATACTATGTTACTATGTAACTGTTGGCAGACATTATAGGAAGGGTATAAAGGTTGGAGTAGATGGATGTATTTCTTAATACAACCTCCAATACTATGTTATATGTAACTGTTAGACGCACTTATGGGTAGGGTATAAAGGTTGAACTAGATGGACGTTTGTCTTTATACAACCTCCAATACATGTTAGTATGTAACTGTTATACAGACATATGGGTAGGGTATAAAGGTGGACTAGATGGACGTATTCTTTATACAACCTCCAATACTAGTTTAGTATGTAACTGTTATACGACATTATGGTGGGTATAAAGGTTTCACTAGATGGATGTATGTCTTTATACAACCTCCAATACTATGTTACTATGTAACTGTTAGACAGACATTATAAGTAAGGAATAAAGTTTGGATTAGATGGGCGTATGCCTTTATTCAAACTCCAATACTATGTTACTATGTAACTGTTATACAGACATTATGGGTAGGGCATAAAGGTTGGACTGGATGGATGTATGTCTTTATACAACCTCCAATACTATGTTACTATGTAACTGTTATACAGGCATTATGGGTAGGGTATAAAGGTTGGACTAGATGGATGTATGTCTTTATTCAAACTCCAATACTATGTTACTATGTAATTGTTAGACAAACATTATGGTTAGGGTATAAAGGTTGGACAAGATGTATGTATGTCTTTATACAACCTCCAATACTATGTTACTATGTAACTGTTATACAGACATTATGGGTAGGGTATAAAGGTTGGACTGGATGGACGTATGTCTTTATACAACCTCCAATACTATGTTACTATGTAACTGTTATACAAATATTATGGGTAGGGTATAAAGGTTGGACT
Organism: Hymenochirus boettgeri; assembly: GCA_019447015.1. NCBI lineage: Eukaryota > Metazoa > Chordata > Amphibia > Anura > Pipidae > Hymenochirus > Hymenochirus boettgeri. The sequence goes on from CM033474.1 coordinate 278,109,167, forward strand.
AGATGGATGTATGTCTTTATTCAAACTCCAATACTATGTTACTATGTAATTGTTAGACAAACATTATGGGTAGGGTATAAAGGTTGGACAAGATGGATGTATGCCTTTATACAACTTCCAATACTATGTTACTATGTAACTGTTATACAGACATTATGGGTAGTGTATAAAGGTTGGACTAGATGGACGTATGCCTTTATACAACCTCCAATACTATGTTACTATGTAACTGTTATACAGACATTATGGGTAGGGTATAAAGGTTGGACAAGATGGATGTATGTCTTTATACAACCTCCAATACTATGTTACTATGTAACTGTTAGTAGTAGAGAATTGTACCATGTTAGCCATAGATGAAAGTGAAGACATCTTGGATATAAAGTAATACCTTTTATTGGCTAACTAAAATGATTGAAAATGCAAGCTTTCGAAGCACTTAGGCTTCTTCCTCAGGCATGATACAATACTGAATCTTGTAAAGCGCTCTATTTTATACATACTAGAACAAAGACTTTCTGACATTACACAGAGGTTATCTTTTGCCCCCATGCCTGATTGGCAATGGCTGTCGTAAATAAAACAGTAAATACACATTCAATGATCACAGGCAGTAATAAAGAATTAGCAGGGGTTAAACAAACAGTCAGATACACTTCACTCTAGTGTCCATGGAGGGTCTGTATAAATGAGATATTTATGGGTTGGGTGGTTTAGGAATTTAGTCTGATTACTCTACATGACATTAAGATTAGAAACATAGTGACAATAAAGTTTAGATCTTTGTTGAGTCCAGAGTCCCAAATTTTTTGTATAAGTTTACATTCCCATTATAACCTTTCCTTTTGGGATCTGAATTTCCCATGAGCACTGTGACTTTTAGTACTTTCAGGCTGTGTCCTTGGCTGCAGAAATGGGCACACCACAGGGACATCTTGTTTATTGTTGTTAATTGTGAATCGATGAGAGTTCATCCTTTGCCTCAGGGTCTGTCCAGTCCTCTCCTACATAAAATCCTGAGGGGCACCTAGAACTATGAAATCAGGTAACCACATTGAATGATTTGCAGGAGAGGTTCCTTTTATTTAAACCTATGTTGGGTTGTCAGGGGGGCAAAAGATAACCCTGTGTAATGTCAGAAATCTTTGTTCTAGTATGTATAAATCAGTGCTTTACAAGATTCAGTATTGTATCAGCCTGGGAAGAAGCCTAGTGCTTCGAAAGCTTGCATTTTCAATCATTTTAGTTAGCCAATAAAATGTAGATTTTAGACTAGATGGACTATGTCTTTATTCAAACTCCAATACTATGTTACTATGTAATGTTAACAACATATTGGGTAGGGTATAAAGGTTGGAATAGATGGATGTATGTCTTTAACAGCCTACAATACTATGTTCTATATACTGTTAGACAAGGCATTACGGTTAGGGATAAAGTTGGACTAGATGGACATATGTATTAATTAAATTTCAATCTATGTTACTATGTACTGTTAGACAGGCATTATGGGTAGTACTATAGGTTGACTAGATGACGTAGTCTTTATACAACCTTCATAATATGTTACTATGTACTGTTAGACGACATTTTGGTAGTATAGTATTTTGAGTTGAATAAAGACATACGTCCATCCATTCCAACCCATCTAGCATATCCTCATTTCCTGCCTAACTGTTGATCCAAGGAAACAAAAAAAACCCACCACAAATTTATGAAGGGGAAAAAATTCCTTCCTGACTCCAGTGGCAATCGGAAATTTCCCTGGATCAACTCTACTTTTGTGTACTGTAAACAAACTGTACATTCTTGTTGCAGAAACTCATCCGCTTTTTTTGAAAATGACCATGAACCTGCCATAACAACATCCACTGGAGAACAGTTCCATAGCCTTACCGTTCTCACAGTGAAAAACCCTTTCCGAGCTTGAAGCCTAAACCTTTTTTCTTCAAGTCTTAAGGTGTGCCCTCGTGTCCTTTACATGTTCTATTGGTGAACAATGCCCCAGATGTTATTGTATGCCCGTTATGTATTTATACACAGTATCATTCCCCACCAAGCGCCTTTTCTCCAGCGTACATAATTGTAACTTTTCCAGTCTCTCTTCATATTCAAGCTCCCCCAATCCCCTTATTATTTGTTGCCCTTCTCTGAACCCTTTCCATTTCAAAGATGTCCTTTTTGTCACAGGATTCCAAAATTGCACTGCATATTCCAATGAGGCCTTACCAATGCTTTGTAAAGGGGAGAATTACATTTCCTCCCTTGAATCCATACCTCGCTTTATACAAGACAATCCCATGCGGCTCTGGCTGTTGCCGCCGGCACTGCTTGCTACCTTTAGTTTGTTATCCACCAAAACTCCAAGATCCCTTTCCAACAGGGATTCACTTACACCGAGCCATTTATAGTATAAGTATGCACAAGTATTTTTAAGTCCCAAAATGCATCACCTTACATTTATCAAACATTGATTCATCTGCCACTTAGCAGCCCCATGTGATAATCTATCTAGATCCACCCTTGCAATATTGCACATCCTCTGAAGTTTTTAATGGTCGACAAAGTTTTTGTGTCTTCACAAACACAGAAACTTGCTGACAAACCCACTTCCAAATCATTAAGAATAATTAAATGAAGCGCCCAACAACAGAACCCTGTGGCAACCCACTTAGCACTTTAGTCCATAGAATGAAGCCCCATTACAACTACTCTCTGCCCCTATTCTTAACCAATTTTCTATCCATGTACAAATGTGACTCCCCAGACCAACAGACCTTAGCTTATTCATTTCGCCTATGTGGGACTGTATCAAAGCCTTGTGCAAAATCCAGTAAACTACATCTACTGCTATACCAGAGTCAAATTTCTACTTACTTCCTCATAAACAGCCAAGCAAGTTAGTTTGACAATCTATTCCCCCTAAATCCATGCTGGTTTACTACTTATAATGTCATCCTTGAAACAACTCTAGAACATGTTCCTTATTAAACTCCAGGATCTTCCCCACCACTGAAGTTAACTTACAGGCCTGTAATTACCCGGCTGTGAACGACTAACCCTTTTTGAATATTGGAATAACATCAGCCTTTTTCCAATCCAGAGGCCACCACTGGACATGAGGGAATCAGCAAAATAAGAAACAATGGCCTAGATAAACTGAACTAGCTCCTTAAGTACCCGAGGATGTATTTTATCCGGTCCAGGAGATTTATTAATATTAACTTATTAGTTCTTTCTGTACATATCCTCGGTTTACCAAAGTGAACTGAATCTTGTATACCTTTATTGCTACTATACTCTATGATATCTGTACTTGGATCTTCTATAGTGTATCCAGATGGGAAAAAATTATTCAGACATTTTGCTTTATACCCATCCTCCGTAACTACCTTATCCCCATTAATTAATGGTGCCACATCTCAGTCCTCATCTTCTTACTATTAATATACTTAAAAAATGTTTATGCTTAGTGATGCTTTCTTCAGCTATCCTAACTTCTTATTATTTAGCTAGTTTGATTGCTTTCTTACACTCGTTAACACTCGTTACACTTGTTTACAAGCTTTTATAATCCCTAAAGGCCCTTTCCGTTCCCTCGGCCTTAAAGGGGAACGGCCGATAGGGTATAAAGGTTGAACTAGATTGACGTATGTCTTTAGACAACCTCCAATACTATGTTACTATGTAACTGTTATACAGACATTATAGTTAGGGTATAAAGGTTGAACTAGATGGACGTATGTCTTTATACAACCTCCAATACTATGTTACTATGTAACTGTTTGACAAACATTATGGGTAGGGTATAAAGGTTGGACTAGATGGACATATGGATTAATTAAATCTCAATTACTATGTTACTATTAACTATTAGACAGGCATTTTGGGCAGGCTATAAAGGCTAGACTAGATGGATGTATGTCTTTATACAACCTCCAATACTATGTTACTATGTAACTGTTAGACAGACATCATGAGTACGGTATAAAGGTTGGACTAGGTGGACGTATGTCTTTATACAACCTCCAATACTATGTTACTATGTAACTGTTAAACATACATTATGGGTAGGGTATAAAAGTTGGACTAGATAGACATATGTCTTTATACAACCTCCAATACTATGTTACTATGTAACTGTTAGACAGACATTATGGGTAGAGTATAAAGTTTGGATTAGATGGGCGTATGCCTTTATTCAAACTCCAATACTATGTTACCATGTAATTGTTAGACAAACGTTATGGATAGGGTATAAAGGTCGGACTAGATGGATGTATGTCTTTATACAACCTACAATACTATGTTACTATGTAAATGTTAGACAGACATTATAAGTAAGGTATAAAGTTTGGATTAGATGGGCGTATGCCTTTGTTCAAACTCCAATACTATGTTACTATGTAACTGTTAGATAGGCATTACGGGTAGGAAATACAGGTTGGACTAGATGGACATATGTATTAATTAAATTTCAATTACTATGTTACTATGTAACTGTTAGACAGGCATTATGGGTAGGCTATAAAGGTTGGACTAGATGGACGTATGTCTTTATACAACCTTCAATACTATGTTACTATGTAACTGTTAGACAGACATCATGAGTACGGTATAAAGGTTGGACTAGGTGGACGTATGTCTTTATACAACCTCCAATACTATGTTACTATGTAACTGTTAAACATACATTATGGGTAGGGTATAAAAGTTGGACTAGATAGACATATGTCTTTATACAACCTCCAATACTATGTTACTATGTAACTGTTAGACAGACATTATGGGTAGAGTATAAAGTTTGGATTAGATGGGCGTATGCCTTTATTCAAACTCCAATACTATGTTACCATGTAATTGTTAGACAAACGTTATGGATAGGGTATAAAGGCGGACTAGATGGATGTATGTCTTTATACAACCTACAATTACTATGTTACTATGTAAATGTTAGACAGACATTATAAGTAAGGTATAAAGTTTGATTAGATGGGCGTATGCCTTATTCAAACTCAATACTATGTTACATGTAACGTTAGATAGGCTCCTTTATACCCTCCAATAACTATGTTAGTATGTAACTGTTATATCAGACATTATGGGTAGGGATAAAGGTTACTGAGATGGACGTAGGTCTTTACTACAACCTCCATATCTATGTTCATGTAACTGTTAACAGACATTAAGTAAGGAATAAAGTTTTGGATTAATGGCGTAATGCCTTTAATTCAAACTCCATACTATGTTACTATGTACCTGTTATACAGACATTATGGGTAGGGCTATAAGGTTGGACTGGATGATATGTCTTTATACAACCTCCATCTATGTTCTATGTAACTGTTATGACAATGATTATGGGTAGGGTATAAAGGTTGGACTAGATGGATGTATGTCCTTTATTCAAACTCAAATACATGTTCTATGTAATGTTAGACAACATTATGGTAGGGTATAAAGGTTGCAGAGTATTGTGTCTTTATACAACCTCCATACTATGTTACTATGTACTGTTAACAGACATTATGGGTAGGTATAAAGGTTGGACTGGTTGACGTAGTGTCTTTATAACAACCTCCAATACTATGTTACTATGTAACTGGTTATACAGACATTATGGGTAGGGTATAAAGGTTGGACTAGATTGTGTATGTCTGTTATTCAAACTCCACTACTATGTTACTATGTAAGTTAGACAAAAACATTATGGTGGGTATAAGGTTGGACAGATGGATGATGCCTTTATACACTTCCAATACTATGTTACTAATGTAACTGTTATACAGACATTATGGGTAGGTGTATAAAGGTTGGACTAGATGGACGTATGCCTTTATACAACCTCCAATACTATGTTACTATGTAACTGTTATATACATACTTATGGTAGGTATAAAGGTTGGAATATGGATGTATGTCTTATACAACCTCCAATACTCTGTTACTATGTAGACTGTTAGTAGTAGAGAAATTGACCATTGTTAGCCGATAGATGAAAGTGAAGACACTTTGGTATAAGTTAATACCTTTTATGGCATACTAAAAGGATTGAAAATGCAAGCTTCTCGAGCCCTTAGGCTCTTCACTCAGGCATGAATACAATACTGAAATTCTTGGTAAAGTGCTGCTTCTATTTTATACATACTAGAGCAAAGGACTTTCTGACATTACACAGGTTATTCTTTTGCCGCCATGCCTGATTGCATGGCTGTCGTAAATAAAACAGTAAATAACAATTGAAATGGAGCACAGGCAGTAAGTAAAAAGAGGATTAGCAGGGGTTAAAAAACAGTCGAATCACGTTTTTGGCACCTTAGTGTCCATGGAGGTTCGTATAAATGAGATCATTAGGGGTTTGGGTGGTTAAGGAATTAAGTGATTAATCTACATGACATTAAGGATTAGAGAAACATAGTGACCATATAAAGTTTTTAGATGCTTTGTTGAGTCAGAGTCCCACAATTTTTGTATAAGTTTACATTCCCATTATAAACCTTTCCTTTTGGGATCTGATTTCCCATGAGCACTGTGACTTTTAGGTGCTTGTCGGCTGTGTCCTTGGCTGCAGAAATGGCACCCACAGGGACATCTTGTTTATTGTTGTTAATTGTGATCGATGAGAGGTTCATCCTTTGCCTCAGGGTCTGTCCAGTCCTCTCCTACATAAAATCCTGAGGGGCACCTAGAACATGAAATCAGGTATACCACATTGAATGATTTGCAGGAGAAGGTTCCTTTTATTTTAAACCTATGTTGGGTTCAGGGGGGCAAAAGATAACCTCTGTGTAATGTCAGAAAGTCTTTGTTCTAGTATGTATAAAATACAGTGCTTTACAAGATTCAGTATTGTATCATGCCTGAGGAAGAAGCCTAGTGCTTCGAAAGCTTGCATTTTCAATCATTTTAGTTAGCCAATAAAATGTAGATTTTAGACTAGATGGACGTATGTCTTTATTCAAACTCCAATACTATGTTACTATGTAATTGTTAGACAAACATTATGGGTAGGGTATAAAGGTTGGAATAGATGGATGTATGTCTTTATACAGCCTACAATACTATGTTACTATATAACTGTTAGACAGGCATTACGGGTAGGGTATAAAGGTTGGACTAGATGGACATATGTATTAATTAAATTTCAATTGCTATGTTACTATGTAACTGTTAGACAGGCATTATGGGTAGCTATAGGTTGGACTAGATGGACGTATGTCTTTATACAACCTTCAATAATATGTTACTATGTAACTGTTAGACAGACATTTTGGGTAGTATAGTATTTTGAGGTTGAATAAAGACATACGTCCATCCAGTCCAACCCATCTAGCAATATCCTCATTTCCTGCCTAACTGTTGATCCAGAGGAAGACAAAAAAAACCCACCACAAATTTATGAAGGGGAAAAAATTCCTTCCTGACTCCAAGTGGCAATCGGAAATTTCCCTGGATCAACTCTACTTTATGTGTAACGTAAACATAACTCGACATTCTTGTTGCAGAAACTCATCCGCTTTTTTTGAAAATGACCATGAACCTGCCATAACAACATCCACTGGAGAACAGTTCCATAGCCTTACCGTTCTCACAGTGAAAAACCCTTTCCGAGCTTGAAGCCTAAACCTTTTTTCTTCAAGTCTTAAGGTGTGCCCTCGTGTCCTTTGACATGTTCTATTGGTGAACAATGCCCCAGATAGTTATTGTATGCCCGTTATGTATTTATACACAGTATCATTCCCCACCAAGCGCTTTTCTCCCAGCGTACATAATTGTAACTTTTCCAGTCTCTCTTCATATTCAAGCTCCCCCAATCCCCTTATTATTTGTTGCCCTTCTCTGAACCCTTTCCATTTCAAAGATGTCCTTTTTGTCACAGGATTCCAAAATTGCACTGCATATTCCAATGAAGGCTTACCAATGCTTTGTAAAGGGGAGAATTACATTTCCTCCCTTGAATCCATACCTCGCTTTATACAAGACAATCCCATGCTGGCTCTGGCTGTTGCCGCCGGCACTGCTTGCTACTTTAAGTTTGTTATCCACCAAAACTCCAAGATCCCTTTCCAACAGGGATTCACTTACACCGAGCCATTTATAGTATAAGTACACAAGTATTTTTAAGTCCAAATGATCACCTTACATTTATCAAACATTGATTTCATCTGCCACTTAGCAGCCCCATGTGATAATCTATCTAGATCCCCCCTTGCAAGATTGCCATTCGGGAGAAGCGGTTCCGGAGGATCCAAGGAACATCACGTGAGCCCTCGGTCGGGTAAGTAATATCTCTAGATGTATGGACACCTTAAGTTAAAAGCTAAATAGGCAAGCCGAATGGATGGGGGGGGGGGGGGGTGAAGGGCAAAGAACCAAGGAAATGCGTACTAGGGAAAAAAGAAGAAAGAAGAACCTAATTAAGCAAAAATAAAACTTTGAGGAGGAAGCTGGACACAATTCCTGACCTTTGCTAGGTCTTGGGATATATGAAGCGGATATGTTGGAATAGAAACTCGAAGTATTGGAAAGAGAGAGAAGGAGAAGCCTACAATGAGTTAGCAATCCTATCAAGAAAAAAGTTTGGAACTAAGATGTGGACTTCGTAAAACATCAGTCGCTGTAAAAGTTGAAAAAGTAAAAAATAGAAATGAACGTATCTCTCGAGTGTAATGAAACCCAAACTAAAATACTGGGTATAGGAAAGAACATACTTCAAAGATACAGTATCTCCTTATCTTAGTTTGCATAGAGTACAGAACACGAGGATGGAACGTAATTGGTCAGTATGGGAAATAAATGGGATAATATACTTTGATTATCATTACTCACAAACCTTTCCAGCCTGAGAGAGAAAAGTGGCTTGAGAATTCTTAAAAAGGAAGGTTCTTAGTCTTCAAAGGTTTTTGAAAATAGATGTAACATGATTCAAAAGTTATAATTCATAAAATGAATAGCTAATCCTTTTAATTAGGCTTTGAATCCACAGAGCCTAAATACCATGACAGATCTTTGAATAAGGAATGATTTACTCGTAACACAGGGTTTTATCTGGTATCCCAGCAGAGATAAAATAGACCAAATTCCCCATGGTGCTAAGAGAACGATGAACGTTGCTCCTCTATTGGGCTGGCTTGATTGTGTTCAAAAATACTTTATGTTCTTGTTTTTATACTTTCACACAACAAATCATATTTAAGGCAAAATATAAAAGTAGAACATACACAGAGCCCACTCATTAAAAGTTGCTGACATTTATTAACAGTAGCTGTCAAAGGAGATAATGTTTGGGAGCTCCTCCCCTCCTAGGGTCTCCTGGCACATTTAGAAAGAGAAAGAGCCCCTTGAAATGTATTTTGTTTTTTAAATCTATAAATATTCTAATGCCATTATCCACACAGTTCCACCGGGTCCTCTAAATGGTATGATTGGATGACACACCTATCGTTTTTATCCAGCTACTCCTGAGTAGGATGAAACAAACACTAGAGTTGCTTGCTAGTTTATAGGTAGGGTCAAAGAGAGTGTAAAAGGTTGGACTGGATGACGTATGCCTTTATACACTCCAATATATATGTACTATGACCGTTAGACGAATTATAGGTAGGGTATAAAGGTTGGAGAGACGTCTTTATACAACTCCAATACTTGTTACTATGTAAACTATAAGCAAATTATATTGGGTGGGTTATAATAGTGGACGAGATGGTGGGACGTATGTCTTATACACCTCCATACTCATGTTCACGATGTAACTGTTATTACAGACATTGCCGGATTATAGGGGACGTAGATGGTCTACACGCTCCACTGGGACGTACGCTGGCAAACGTAACTACATCCTTTTATACAACCTCCAATACTATGTTAACTATGTAACTGTTAGACAGACATTATGGGTAGGGTATAAAGGTTGGACTAGATGGACGTATGTCTTATACAACCCCAATACTATGTAGTATGTAACTGTTAGACAGACATTATGGGTAGGGTATAAGATGGACTAGATGGACGTATGCTTTATACAACTTCCAATATAATGTTATATGTAACCGTAGCAGACATTATAGGTAGGGTATAAAGGTTGGAGTAGATGTCTTTATACAACCTCCAATACTATGTTACTATGTAACTGTTATACAGACATTATGGGTAGGGTATAAAGGTTGGACGAGATGGACGTATGTCTTTATAAAACCTCCAATACTATGTTCTATGTAACTGTTATACAGACATTATGGGTGGAGGTATAAAGTTGGACTAGATGGACGTATGTCTTTATACAACTCCAATCTATGTTACTATGTAACTGTTAGACAGACATTATGGGTAGGGTATAAAGGTTTGACTAGATGGACGTATGTCTTTATACAACCTCCAATACTATGTTAGTATGTAACTGTTAGACAGACATTATGGGTAGGGTATAAAGATTGGACTAGATGGATGTATGCCTTTATACAACTTCCAATACTATGTTATATGTAACGTGTAGGCAGGACATTATAGGAAGGGTTATAAAGGTTGGAGTGATGGATGTATGTCTTAATACAACCTCCAATACTATGTAGTATGTAACTGTTAGACAGACATTAGGGGTAGGGTATAAAGGTTGAACTAGATGGGACGTGTCTTTATACAACCTCCAATACCATGTTAGTATGTAACTGTTATACAGACATATGGGTAGGGTATAAAGGTTGGACTAGATGGACGTATGTCTTTATACAACCTCCAATACTATGTTAGTATGTAAATGTTATTACAGACAATTATGGGTAGGGATATAAAGGTTGGACAGATGATGTATGTCTTTATACAACTCCAATACTATGTTACTATGTAACTGTTAGACAGGACATATAGTAAGGAATAAAGTTTGGATTAGATGGGGTATGCCTTTATTCAAACTCCAATACTATGTTACTAGTAAACTGTTTACAGACATTAGGTAGGGTAGGTATAAAGGTTGGACTGGATGGACGTATGTCTTTATACAACCTCCAATACTATGTTACTATGTAATTGTTAGACAACTTATGGTAGGGTATAAAGGTTGGACAGAGGATGTATGTCTTTATACAACCTCCAATACTATGTACTATGTAACTGTTATACAGACATATGGGTAGGGTATAAGGTTGGACTGGATGGACTATGTCTATACAACTCCAATACTATGTTACTATGTAACTGTTTACAATTTATGGGTAGGTGTATAAAGGTTGGACTAGATGGTATGTATGTCTTTATTCAAACTATACTATGTTACTATGTAATTGTTAGACAAACATTATGGGTAGGTATTAGGTTGGACAAGATGGATGTAGCCTTTATACAACCTCCAATACTATGTTACTAGTAACTGTTATTTACGACATTATGGGTAGGGTATAAGGTTGGAACAGATGGATGTATGCCTTTATACAACTTCCAATACTATGTTACTATGTAAACTGTTATACAGACATTATGGGTAGTGTATAAAGGTTGGACTAGATGGACGTATGTTTTAGACAAACCTCCAATACTATGTACTATGTAACTGTTATAAGACATTATAGTTAGGTATAAAGGTTGAACTAGATGGACGTATGTCTTTATACAAAACTCCAATACTATGTACTATGTAACTGGTATACAGACTTATGGGTAGGGTATAAAGGTTGGACTGGAAATTAAATCTCAATTACATCTTAATATGTAACTATTGACAGGCATTTGGGCAGGCTTATAAAGGCTAGACTAGATGGATGTAGGTCTTTATACAACCTCCAATACTATGTACTCTTGTAAATGTTAGACAGACATCATGAGTACGGTATAAAGGTTGGACTAGGTGGACGTATGTTTATACAAACTCCAATACTATGTTGACTATGAACTGTTAAACATACATTATGGGTAGGGTATAAAAGTGGACTAGATAGACATAGTCTTATACAACCTCCAATACTATGTTACTATGTAACTGTTAGACAGACATTATGGGTGAGTATAAAGTTTGGATTAGATGGGCGTATGCCTTTATTCAAACTCCAATACTATGTTACCATGTAATTGTTAGACAAACGTTATGGATAGGGTATAAAGGTCGGACTAGATGGATGTATGTCTTATACAACCTACAATTACTATGTTACTATGTAAATGTTAGACAGAATATAAGTAAGGTATAAAGTTTTGATTAGATGGGCGTGCCTTTATTCAACTCCAATACTATGTTACTATGTAACGTTAGATAGGCATTACGGGTAGGGAATACGGTTGACTAGATGGACATAGTATAATTAAATTTCAATTACTATGTACTATGTAACTGTAGACAGGCATTATGGGTAGGGTAAAAGGTTGGACTAGATGGACGTTATGTCTTATACAACCTTCCAATACTATTACTATGTAAACTGTTAGACGACATTATGGGTAGGGTATAAGGTTGGACTAGATGGACGTAGTCTTTATACAACCTCCAATACTATGTTACTATGGACTGTTATAAGACATTATGGGTAGGGTATAAAGGTTGGACTAGATGGACGTATGTCTTTATACAACCTCCAATACTATGTTACTATGTAACTGTTGTACAGACATTATGGTAGGGTATAAAGGTTGGACGGATGGACGTATGTCTTTTATACAACTCCAATTACTATGTTACTATGTAATGTTGTACAGACATTTGGGTAGGGTATAAAGGTTGGACTAGTGGACGTATGTCATATACAAACCTCCAATACTATGTTATATGTAACTGTATACAGACATTATGGGTAGGGTATAAAGGTGTAGGACTAGATGGAGTATGTTCTTTATACAACCTCCAATACTATGTTACTATGTACTGTTATACAGACATTATGGGTAGGGTATAAAGGTTGGACTAGATGGAGTATGTCTTTATACAACCCCAATACTATGTACTATGTAACTGTATACAGACCTTATGGGTAGGGTAGGTATAAAGGTTGGACTAGATGGACGTATGTCTTTATACAAACTCCAATTACTATGTTACTATGTAATTGTTATAAGACATTATGGGTAGGGTTATAAAGGTTGGACTAGATGGACCTATGTCTTTTTACAACCTCCAATACTATGTTACTATGTAACTGTATACAGACATTATGGGTAGGGTATAAAGGTTGGACTAGATGGACGTATGTCTTATACAACCTCCAATACTATGTTACTATGTAACGTTGAGACAGACATTAGGGTAGGGGATAAAGGTTGGACTAGATGGACGAATGTCTTATACAACTCCCAATACATGTACTATGTAACTGTTATACAGACATTATGGGTAGGGTATAAAGGTTGAATAGATGGACATATGTCTTTATACAACCTCCAATACTATGTTAAATGTAACTGTTAACAGACATTATGGGTAGGGTTATAAAGGTGTTACAGATGGACGTATGTCTTATACAACCTCCAATACATGTTACTATGTAACTGTTAGAAGACATTATGGGTGGTCGGTATAAAGGTGGACAAGATGGACGTATGGCTTATACAACCTCAATACATGTTATATGTAACTGTTATACAGACATTATGGGTAGGGTATAAAAGGTTGGACTAGTGGAAGTATGTCTTTAACAACCTCCAATACTAAGTTACTATGTAAATGTATACAGACATTAGGGTAGGGTATAAAGGTTCGGGCTAGAGGACATATGTCTTTATACAAACCTCCAAATACTAGTACTAGTAATTGTTATACAGACATTTGGGTAGGGTATAAAAGGTCGGGCTAGATGGACATATGTCTTTATACAACTCCAAACTATGTTACTATGTAAACTGTTAGACAGAATTATGGGTAGGGTATAAAGGTAGGGACTAGATGGACGTATGTCTTTATACAACCTCTACTATGTTACTATGAAACCTTATACAGACATTATGGGTAGGGTATAAAGGTTGGAATAGATGGACGTATGTCTTTATACAACCTCCAATACTATGTTACTATGTAACTGTTATCACAGACATTAGTGGGAATTAGGGTATAAAGGTTGGACTAGATGGACGTTGTCTTTATAAAACCCAAAATTGTACTATGACTGTTAGAACAGACATTATTAGGTAGGTATAAAGGTTGTGGACTAGATGGATGTAGTCTTATACAACCTCCAATACATGTTACTATGTAACCGTTATACAGGACATTATGGGTAGGGGAATAAAGGTTGGATAGATGGACGTATGTCTTTATAAAACCTCCAAATATGTTCTATGTAACTGTTATACAGACATTATGGGTAGGGTATAAAGGTTGACTAGAGGACGTATGTCTTTTATACAACCTCCAATACTATGTTACTATGTAACTGTTATACAGACATTATGGGTAGGGTATAAAGGTTGGACTAGATGACGTATGTCTTTATACAACCTCCAATACTATGTTACTATGTAAACGTTATACGACATTATGGGTAGGGTATAAAGGTTGGACTAGATGGACGTATGTCTTTATACAACTCCAATACTATGTTACTATGTAAACTGTTATACAGGACATTATGGGTAGGGTATAAAGGTTGTACTAGATGGATGTATGTCTTTATACAAACCTCCAATACTATGTACTATGTAACTGTTATACAGACATTATGGGTAGGGTTAAAGGTTGGAACTAGAGGGACGTATGTTCTTTATAAAACCTCCAATATTGTTACTATGTAACTGTTATACAGACATTATTGGTAGGGTATAAAGGTTGGACTAGATGGACGTATGTCTTTATAAAACCTCCAAATATGTTACTATGTAACTGTTATACAGACATTATTGGTAGGGTATAAAGGTTGAACTAGATGGACGTATGTCTTTATAAACCTCCAAATATGTTACTATGAAATGTTATACAGACATTTTGGTAGGGTATAAGGTTGGACTAGATGAACGTATGTCTTTATACAACCTCAATACTATGTTAATATGTCTGTTATACACGACATTTGGGTAGGATATTAAAGATTGAACTAGATGGACGTATGTCTTTATAACCTCAATACTATGTACTATGTAACTGAATACAGAACTTATGGGTAGGGTATAAATGTTGGACTAGTGGATGTAGTCTTTATAACAACCTCCAATACTATGTTACTATGTAAATGTTATACAGACATTATGGGTAGGGTATAAAGGTTGGACTAGATGGACGTATGTCTTTATAAAACCTCCAAATATGTTACTATGTAACTGTTATACAGACATTATTGGTAGGGTTGTCCAAAATTGAAAAGCTTACATCAAAATTCAACATGCTATGTTGAAAAAACAAATCTCTATTTGAAAGTCTGTGGAAGGGCTGGCAGACTGAAACCCTCTAATGTCTAATTTTAATATAATTTTACTACTTTTAAATAACACTGTCTTGTTAGGCCACAAGCCTAAAAATATTTTTTCTTATCTCCCTTAGGTATCTGTGTGACTGTCAAGTTAGGGAGAGAAGAAAAATATTTTTAGGCTTGTGGCTAGTTTTAAAAATGATTTAGATGTTTGGGATCGGGAGACAGAACTTATGAAGTTCTGTCTCACTAGTAAGCATCTCCCAACCTTAGGCTTGATCTTCCAACCTAAGGCTTGGGGGAAGTGGTGCTGGTGATGTCACAGCTCACATACTTTATAATGCTGTAACTTTGGATAGACTGCAGCTACAAGCATGATTCTGGAGTCATTTTAAAGGTAGGCATGTTCTCCTTTTAATAAAGGTCACTTGTATGGAGACTAGATTTCCCCTTTAAATTAAATATTCAATGTTTTATCCAAAACACATTTTAAACCTGCCAATTATGTGCTATTGTTATGTACAGCAAACCTTTCCAGGAATATTTAGAATTTTCAGTAGGATTTGAAAATCACTTTTCCTTGTTTTAGGGCTGGGCCACACTACTGCGATTTTTCTGCATTTGCTCCTGCGTTTTTTTTCCAAATCATTGGAATCGAGGCAACACACCAAAAATGCGCGTTTTCTGGTGCAATGCGATTGCGCTTGCGATTTGCGTTCCGCATTTTAAATCGCAATCGCACGCATTTTCCAATACTTAATGAAAAAACGCATGCGCAAACGCAACGAAATCGTACATCGTTTCCGTGTGTGATTGCATTGCAGTGTGGCCGTGCCCTTAATCATTTAAAGGTTTTCAGCAAAAGCAATGCTTTCCTTTGGTATTGTACTGTAAAATGAAATGCTGTCTCTACCCCAGGGATTCTCTATCAAGGGTTGAAAGATTGACAGTGTCAAAGTTGCATCTGTGATGGACCTCATACAAGTTTTATTTGCAACCAAGGACTGGCAGGGAATATAGCAACATGCACTTATTTAATCTACTCCTATGGAAAAAATCCAGATAAGCTTGCCTTGGGCTGCAGAAATGGCTATATCATCTCTATGTAGGAAATGTATTTAAAATGCTTTCCAAAACAAGGAAGACCCTGTAAATCGAAAAACAATAATTAATAAAACAACAAAAAACATGTAGTAAATCATGATTATTTGCCCTTTACATACACCGTGTGTACTACTTGTAGGCAGGGGCGCATCTAATTGCTTGTTAGATGGAAAAGTAATTATTTTACTCTACAGAGAAATTTCTTAGGAAAACATTCAGCACCAGAGTTACCCCATCATTTTCAGAAAATTATATACAGGTAAAACCCATTTCCTTGACTGTTATTGTATCTTGACTTGATATTAGAGATTTAGAAAAACTCAAAATCGGTCTGAATTAAGCCAAATTTGAGCAGATTTTATACATTTTCAGTATAAAGATTCCAACACCGATTTTTGAAACTTTTCAACATTGAAAAGTTTCAGCAAAAAATTTTGAATAATCAATATCTAATAGAAATTCTGCAAAGTAGCCAGATACATAATTTGTTGAAAAGCTCAGTTCTGCCTTTAAACATGGTTTGGTATGAGACATGACCAATTGACCATTCATACTGGTCTATATTAAAACAGGAAATTGTTTGAGAACTACCAAGTTTTTTTCTGTCATGTTTTGTAGCATAATTCACCACCCTTAAAACAAAAAACTGGTGACTTGTCAGTTATCTGCCCTCAACGCCAACTGCTATTTTTGCCAGTTTATAAGTATTAGTAACCAGATATTTAATGATGAATTCTCCTGTATTCTGGCAAAGGTATTTGCTTCCTCCCTCTGCTCAATGAGCTTTTTATAAGCTTGAGCATGTGCAGAGGAAACAGCAGGTGAGACAGCATTCAATCATTGGTTGTGATGACAGTTGTCACATCCTTGTTGTCACATCCTTGATTGACTGCATGGAGGGAGGGGCCAGATTACTCTGCCTGAATGGGACAATAATATCCTTAAATATCTAGTTAGTTGAAAAAATATCAGTTGGGTTGGGGGCAGTAAATGACAATTGACCAGTTTGACCAAGCATAAACCAAAAATACTTTGGTACCAGGCTACCACTGGGCATTTTGTATATGAAGATATATATGATTTATTCATTTATTAGGGGGAATAAGCGTTCCTGCACATTAAGGGTTTTTTAGGGGATTTTTCATCATTTATTCATAGGGCTAAAAAAAATGATCTTGAGGTATAGTCCAGAACATGCTGAATAAACTTGATTTCTAAGTAATTCCTATCCAAAAATCCAATTATTTTTAGTCAAGCTCTCTTCAGTCCCCTCTAATCCACCCTATACAAACCACTGGTTCACACATGCTCACGGTGATGATTCTTTAGGAAGACAGAAGAAAGCGGGTCCAATGAGCTACCTACATCTCCCTTTGCTAAATGAAGGAAAATAATGTTGAGAGTGAAAGGAAACATTTATTTAAAAACATAGGGCCCAGGAACCTGGTTAGGAATTACCCTAAAGATTTTAAAATCAGAAGCTTCTTTTGAAATAATGGACTCCATGACTGATTTCTCAGAATAAGGGACATTCTTAACCATGTATACACAGAATTGCATCCTTTTTTTAATTGTCAGGATGCTTATGAGGTTCATTCATCCAGGTCATGGTATATCTGTTGTATCAATTAGATCAACTGGACTTGAAGTTTAGTTCTTGAAGACGTTCGCTAGTGATGACTAGGAAACGTCTTCAAGAACTAAACTTCAAGTCCAGTTGATCTAATTGAATACAACAGAAATTGTCAGGATGTGTATTATAGAATCTGTAACGCTCCTCTCCTTTTATCCTCTTCACTTCTATATTTAATTAGATTTCTTAAATCTACAAAATAAGACGGAAGCTTTGACAAATAATCTTTAAGACAAATTAAAACATCCCTTTCATTATATGAGGTGTGCGCAAATTTAAAATGGAAGTCGATTAAAGAAATGGCTTCTAGCTGAACTGTTGGCAGCATTATATATGACTTCATTAAATACCAAAAGGATTTATCAAGAAAACACACACATTGTTAAAATAAAAGAGTTTAATCAGCGTTAATACTTGGAACACTCAGTTACGCACGGTGGTTAATGTATACAGTATATATAGCCATTTTATAAGCTTGAGCATGTGCAGAGGAAACAGCAGGTGAGACAGCATTCAATCATTGGTTGTGATGACAGTTGTCACATCCTTGTTGTCACATCCATCCTTGATGGACGCATGGAGGGAGGGGGCCAGATTACTCTGCTGAATGGGACAATAATATCCTTAAATATCTAGTTAGTTGAAAAAATATCAGTTGGGTTGGGGGCAGTAAATGACAATTGACCAGTTTGACCAAGCATAAACAAAAATACTTTGTGTACCAGGCTACCACTGGGCATTTTAGTATATGAAGATATATATGATTTATTCATTTATTATGGGGGAATAAGCCGTTCCTGCACATTAAGGTGTTTTTTAGGGGATTTTTCATCATTTATTCATAGGGCTAAAAAAAATGATCTTGAGGTATAGTCCAGAACATGCTGAATAACACTTGATTTCTAAGTAATTCCTATCCAAAAATCCAATTATTTTTAGTCAAGCTCTCTTCAGTCCCCTCTAATCCACTCCTATACAAACCACTGGTTCACACATGCTCACGGTGATGATTCTTTAGGAAGACAGAAGAAAGCGGGTCCAATGAGCTACCTACATCTCCCTTTGCTAAATGAAGGAAAATAATGTTGAGAGTGAAAGGAAACATTTATTTAAAAACATAGGGCCCAGGAACCTGGTTAGGAATTACCCTAAAGATTTTAAAATCAGAAGCTTCTTTTGAAATAATGGACTCCATGACTGATTTCTCAGAATAAGGGACATTCTTAACCATGTATACACAGAATTGCATCCTTTTTTTAATTGTCAGGATGCTTATGAGGTTTCATTCATCCAGGTCATGGTATATCTGTTGTATCAATTAGATCAACTGGACTTGAAGTTTAGTTCTTGAAGACGTTCGCTAGTGATGACTAGGAAACGTCTTCAAGAACTAAACTTCAAGTCCAGTTGATCTAATTGAATACAACAGAAATTGTCAGGATGTGTATTATAGAATCTGTAACGCTCCTCTCCTTTTATCCTCTTCACTTCTATATTTAATTAGATTTCTTAAATCTACAAAATAAGACGGAAGCTTTGACAAATAATCTTTAAGACAAATTAAAACATCCCTTTCATTATATGAGGTGTGCGCAAATTTAAAATGGAAGTCGATTAAAGAAATGGCTTCTAGCTGAACTGTTGGCAGCATTATATATGACTTCATTAAATACCAAAAGGATTTATCAAGAAAACACACACATTGTTAAAATAAAAGAGTTTAATCAGCGTTAATACCTTGTAACACTCAGTTACGCACGGTGGATTATGTATACAGTATATATAGCCAGTGATGACAGTTGTCACATCCTTGTTGTCACATCCTTGATTGACTGCATGGAGGGAGGGGCCAGATTACTCTGCCTGAATGGGAACAATAATTATCCTTAAATATCTAGTTAGTTGAAAAAATATCAGTTGGGGTTGGGGGCAGGTAAATGACAATTGACCAGTTTTGACCAAGCATAAACAAAAATACTTTGTGTACCAGGCTACCACTGGGCATTTTAGTTATATGAAGATATATATGATTTATTCATTTATTTATGGGGGAATAAGCAGTTCCTGCACATTTAAGGTGTTTTTTAGGGGATTTTTTCATCATTTATTCATAGGGCTAAAAAAAATGATCTTGAGGTATAGTCCAGAACATGCTGAATAAAACTTGATTTTCTAAGTAATTCCTATCCAAAAATCCAATTATTTTTAGTCAAGCTCTCTTCAGTCCCCTCTAATCCCACCTCCTATACAAACCACTGGTTCACACATGCTCACGGTGATTCTTTTAGGAAGACAGAAAGAAACGCGGTCCAATGAGCTACCCTACATCTCCCTTTGCTAAATGAAGGAAAATAATGTTGAGAGTGAAAGGAAACACATTTATTTAAAAAACATAGGGCCCAGGAACCTGGTTAGGAATTACCGCTAAAGGATTTTTTAAAATCAGAAGCTTCTTCTTGAAATAATGGACTCCATGTACTGAATTTCTCAGAATAATGGGACATTCTTAACCATGTATACACAGAATTGCATCCTTTTTTTAATTGTCAGGATGCTTATGAAGGTTCTTATTCATCCAGGTCATGGTATATCTGTTGTATTCAATTAGATCAACTGGACTTGAAGTTTAGTTCTTGAAGACGTTTCGCTAGTCATCAGACTAGCTTTCTCAATTCAGAATGACTTGTACAAGTTTTTCTCCAGATATGCCTCCAGGATCCCTATTTATTCAGCACCATCTCCTGCCTCCTGTCTATGATGGTCATACTATGACATTTAAGTTAAAATGTTAAAAGTCATGCATATTTCCTTTATATTCTAATGCAAAGAGTGTTGTAAAAACTGAACATCTCTACAAACATATTTGAATATTTCATATACAATAAAAATCTAGATATTGTGTTGCAATATAATTTATAAAAAAACCCTATACAATTAAATGAAAACTATGCTACCATTAAGACGGACCCCTCCATAACAAGGCCACAGTGCGTACAGACGTCTAATCACAGAATGTGTAATCATTTTGCACATGGCCAAAACAAAGTTAACCTTTCTCATAAGCAATTGCAAAATAATGTGATTTTTGTCTGTTTCTTTTACTGGAAGCTCTGTTTACTTATCGCAGTGGGTAGTACTATGTTATGAAACCCTATGGGTGACATGCTGACCATAAAAGAATGAGGAGGCATCTATTTAAGCAGGTATACATAACATTCCCTGGCATAATCCAATACACATTCAATCTGGGACTTTAAAATGAAACTTTTCCTGTTGTGCCTACTGGGACTGCTCCATTTTCCCTGTGCTGTGGCTAAAGACAGGATATATTACATAGCTATTAGAGAAACTAGCTGGGATTATGCTCCACGTGGAATTAATATTATATCTGGCAAATCCATAAAAGACGACGAGTAAGTAAGGTTTAATTTTTTTTTTTATCTTACATTACTTTAGAACATATTTTATATATAAACTTTCAATATGTTTATTTTTTTCTATATAGAAAGGCAAACTTAAAACTAAAAAGATATTGGCCCATCTAAATGATTTTTCATTTGTTTGAAATGGTTATTGCATTGTTATGTCTTTTGTAATTATGACCCACGTCATTATGTCACAGGGATGCGCGAACCTTCCTTTTAAACGGACCTAACAGAATAGGAAGAGTTTATAAGAAAGCTGTATACCTGCAATACACTAACGACTCTTATACTGAAGAAATAAAAAAACCTCATTGGCTGGGATTTCTTGGGCCTATCCTAAGAGCTGAAGTTGGAGATAAAATTATTGTCCATCTTAAAAACTTTGCATCTAGACCATACAGTTTACATCCACATGGAGTTCAGTACACAAAGGACAATGAAGGTAAAAGGGAATTTTTAAAATTGATTACATGATCAACCAATGCATTATCTTCAATGTGTTAGTGTTTTCGTAACTCTAAAAACTGTAATAATGCAGGTTTGGTCATTTTAAATATAATTTCATAATAAATAAAATTACCGTTTCTATTGGTCATCTATCTAATTTTTCAAAATTAACCAATGGTAATTCAAAAGCCGTTAATGTACCTGCGTTGCCTGTATTGAAGATAACCAGCTGGAGTTGTCATTATTATTCTTATTATTAAGTATCACATAATTAGAGTGCACACATCCAACCTGTTGACTCTAAAACTTACTGGACAAACTGGTGGCTCAGTGGTTCATAATGATGCATTGCTGCTAAAGGCTCATACACATGCCCGATCTGTGCTCAGAGCCACGATACATTCACTAAAATTAAATAACGATACATTCGATTAACATTAAATAACTCTGGCATTAATAATGTGTTCTTCTCAGGTTTTTTTGCATTTTGATTTTTGTAAAAGTGCAATTTGGTCACAAAAGTATCGTTGCTACATAAAATGACAGATATTAATATTTATTAACTTTTATTTGCAGGTGCTTTGTACCCAGATAATACACCTGGTGGACACAAAGGGAATAGCATCGAACCTGGTAAATCATATACTTACAAGTGGGAAGCAGTCAGTGATCAAGGCCCATATCAAAAGGATGAGGATTGTGTAACAAGGATTTACCACTCACACATTGATGGCCCAAAGGATATTTACTCTGGTCTTATTGGACCTTTGATTGTCTGTAAGCAAGGTAAGTGGTACATTTGATTATTGATAAAAGAATATTGGGATTTCTTGCCAAATATTTCCTAGCTACTGTATATGAGCATTGTTAAGTATGACTTAACAATGCCTGTGTCCCTGCTTAAATAATTGTTTTTATTGTATTGTATCAGCAAACGTAGTACAAAAAGGGGGTTGTTAAAAAGAAGTTAATAGCTTCACCTCTAAACACCCCCCTCCTTTAAAAGCTGTGCAGAGCACAAAGAGATTTGTATATGCTCAGACTAGGACACCCCAGGTAGACCCCTGCAGTGATTGGCCATTACATCATTAGTCATGGCCGTGGCTGATGGCTCTAGCATGAAGAACTGGGAAATATGCTTGAGAGGCGGAAAACACTGGAGACACTTGGGGGATGTATGAGCATCATGATCTTGGGATTGTTGGTAGTGCTTTAAAAAATTAAGTTGAGGGGTACGCATCCCATTAAGCCAAACTTATTTTAATTATTAGCCATTAGGTTTAAACAATGAATACACACAATTTGATTCTATAAATATATCCCACTATTTATATGAGGGGGAAATTCTTACATAACAAATATTTGCATAAGAAATATGGGAGGTTGTATTCATACAACAAGACAAAAATACCAGGTTGAGTTAACTGTTTCAATTACTTGCATTTGCTAATCTCTCTACATTGTTTTTACCAGGAACTAAAAAGACAGAAAACCAAAAGGAACATGAGGAATTTATATTGATGTTTTCAGTGGTAGATGAAAATCTGAGTTGGTATCTGGATGAAAATATTAAAACACATTGCACCGATCCAACCACAGTTGAGAAAGAAGATGAGGATTTTCAAGAAAGCAATAAAATGCACTGTAAGGTCCTTTCTAAAACATGTTTGTTATGCAGTGCAGTCATACTTGCCTAGATTCCTACATGCATGTTAAAAACAGTTCACACTATCACTAACTATATTACTAACAGGCTATTTATTATCTGATTTGGTGCATTAGTACATATTTTACACGGCTTGACAAAAAAAATGGGGAAAAAATGGCAAACATCAATTTTAAGCAGGCCACACATGGCATTGAGGCTAATTATGAACATTTCTCAACAATGATTGTATTAATTATTATAGTGTCTGTCCCCATTATCCAAACAATGCAATATCCCAAAAAAACTCCTCCTGCAATAAACATTCAAGGTTAATGTAATCAGTGGTCGTCAGTTTATTATTATCACGCAATCCAGAAACATGTCATGGACTGCAGTGAGAAAAAGGCCCACATGAGATTTCCACTTTCCAAGTTTTTTCTGTAGTGTCATGGTGACCATTTTTCCTGTTTCCCAAACAGCAATCAATGGGTACATGTTTGGAAACCTGCCAGGTCTTACAATGTGTGCTCATAAAGATATTCACTGGTACCTCTTTGGAATGGGAAATGAAGTTGATATCCATTCAGCATATTTTCATGGGCAAGTCTTAACCTACCAGACATATCGGGTTGACACTATTAGTCTTTTCCCCGCAACAATGGCTGAAGGTCATATGGTAGCCAGGAATTCTGGAAAATGGCTCCTTACTTGCCAAGTCAATGACCACTTAACAGGTAAGAAATTCTATTCCCATTAAAATGCCTAACACAACCCCTACCACCATCAAGGCACTGTTACTGGATTATTGTTAAATAAATTTTGAATCTCACTCTCTCTAAATCTATCTATCTATCTACAGTATCTTTCTACACAGCCTATACTGTGGGGGCCAATTGCAAAGTCTCCTGCTGTGTGGGAGAACAATTTGATCAGTATTGGGGAGTGATACATCAGGATTGATTTCAGGATCTATTTTATTTCAGCTGAAAATTATCCAATGTATGTACATGCCATGCCTTTAGACACTACTATATATATACACACACACACACAAACACACATATGTAGAAGAGTTTGGAGTACAACATATTAAATATGTTTCAGTCCTTCAGTCCATATTCTGATGATGTACAGAACCAAAACGTTATTAAAGGAAAGTTTGATTTAATACTGTGTGCTTGGAACTCTTCTATATATATGAATTGATACAAGACAGATTGGGGCATCTGTGTTCCTTCAAGCACCCTGTTTTTTTGTGAATACTGACCTTATATGTGACATGGCTGCATGGAGGAATCTATCAGGGAGATTCGATTAAAGTTTTTATAATTTAAAATGGTGCTAATTTTGCCCCAACAATCAGAACTTATTTAACATTTGAAAGCTAACATCTGATTGGTTGGGGCAAAATTAGCACACTTTTATTAAAATAACCCTGAAAGTGTATTAAATGCACTGCATTGGCACATACTATCGGGAAGATCCAATAACTGCGCTCGCGTTACTTACCTTAGCCCGATCCCGCGATACAATAACTGACGTAAACGAGATTACGTCAGTTATTGCATCGCGGGATTGGGCTAAGGTAAGGAGTGCGAACTTAAGGCTCCACAGCCTTTACCGTTAAGTTTCGCGCTACAAGGTAGCCTTATGGCTATTGTAGGATGCAAGTGGTATAAAATACATTTTAATGAAATTGCTGCACTGCACTATTTGTTTCCTGGCAATGGTAATAAAGGTGGTATGCAAGCAATTTATGAAGTGAAGAGTTGCTCAACACACAACGAAAACCAAAGAAGGTTGAGGGAAAACCAGATCAGGCACTATTATATTGCTGCAGAAGAAATTGTTTGGAATTATGCCCCAACAGAAACAAACCAAATGACGGGAAAGAAAATAGATCACCCAGACACGTGAGTAGTTTTAAAGTGTGTTGTAGAGTACATTGATTCCTTGGGTTACAGAATTGGTTAGATAATGCCCTTAAATAAAGACTGAAGATCAATAACAATCAATCTTTTTACTGCTTGAATGTCTGATGATATAGCAGGTAGAAAGACAAATATGGTCTATTTTTGCAGCAACATCCAGTATTTAGACCAGAACAACTACTGTGATATTATAATATAATGCAATATCTAAAAACATGTAATATAGAGTAAACAGTAACCACAGAAATAGTAGAAATAATGCAGATTAGAAAAAGGTGATATACCATGACATTGGCATGATCTGAGATGTCAAGCAGGAAATTTGTAAATTACCCTCCCATTTGCTTATGAAGGTTCTCATTCATCCAGGTCATGGTATATCTGTTGTATTCAATTAGATCAACTGGACTTGAAGTTTAGTTCTTGAAGACGTTTCGCTAGTCGGATGACTAGCGAAACGTCTTCAAGAACTAAACTTCAAGTCCAGTTGATCTAATTGAATACAACAGATAATTGTCAGGATGTGTATTTATAGAATCTGTAACGCTCCCTCTCCTTTTATCCTCTTCACTTCTATATTTAATTAGATTTCTTAAATCTACAAAATAAGACCGGAAGCTTTGAACAAATAATCTTTAAGAAAATTAAACATCCCTTTCATTATATGAGGTGTGCGCAAATTTAAAATGGAAGTCGATTAAAAGAAATGGCTTCTAGCTGAACTGTTGGCAGCATTATATATGACTTCAATTAAAATACCAAAAGGATTTATCAAGAAAACACACACATTTGTTAAAATAAAAGAGTTTAATCAGCGTTATATACCTTGTAACACCTCAGTTACCGCACGGTGGATTAATGTATACAGTATATATTTAACAATGGGCTCAAAAGAAAACCTAACTAATCCTAAAATAAGATGAGAGTCTTGATGGGTAAATAATCCTGAAGGTCCCATTGTAACCCACCACTTGTAGGGATTTCCAGAGAAGAAGTCTTTGTTCATTGGACATGGTGGGATTTATGGAACAGTGAGCAAAATCTACACCATCTTGAATTACTGAATAGTAAATGATAACATAAGGTAAGGCTAGATGATACACAAACTGCTGTATTCTCCATGACCCATTGGTTAGGAAGAAAAATGGTTTGTTCAGCTGCAATCGGCAGTATAGACCAAGAATACATTAGTAATCACTGGAGCTATCATTCAGCTGAAAGTATAGATGGCAGTTGCATAATCTAATGCTTAAAGTGACAGAGAAAGGGTTTCCTCTAGCGGCTGCACCATAATAGAAGATTATAGAATACATACATATGTGCTCAATTAAGGGGAATCACTGTGGAAGAATTTGGAGTTAAAGTCATGCTAACCGATCCAATAAAGACATCCTCGCAGTCGGTACAATCTATTAAATTTAGCAGTTGAGCTGCTTTTTTGCACAAATTCTAATTCCAACAAATAGCTGGTGTTAAAATTCATGCCAGTTTGCTTTTAACCTAGAGCTGCAACCACTGTATTAAATTGAGAGAGACCAGCGACTGTGGCTTCCGGTAATTCCAGGTGCTAGCCTTTAGGAAAACAGGGGCCTCCATTGGCTGTATAATGATAGAAAATCATAAAAAACAAGCGTGGCTATGACAGAAATGATCATTTAACCTTCACAAGAATACTCTATCTACCTAAATGTAGAATTGATATGTTCCTCCTCCACAACAGTAACACAATAAATAAAATAACATTGCATTGATCCCCATAAACAGGAGATAAACCACAAATCCTGGAAGAACCTTGATGACCTCAAGAAGAGATCCAATATTGTAAACCAATGATAGGTATCACCTGCACGTTACTGTATGTTACTAATGGCTAACTATTATTTGTAATAATTAGAAGGTAGTACTTATTTTAAAGTAATGTGTCCTGATCACACATAGTCAATAGCTTTAAAAGTGGGCTAGATAAGTTTCTAAAACCTAAAAATATTGAGAATTGCTGTTATTAACACATACATATACTCTATATTTATTAACACATACATATAACTACAACTATATTGTAGTTCTGGTTGGTACAGGGATACTATATAATATTGAGAATTACTGGCATTAATACATATACTGTAGTTTTGGTTGGTACGGGATACTATATAATATTGAGAATTATTGGTATTAATACATATACTGTAGTTCTGGTTGGTACGACTGTTAGTTTCTGGGGTTGTAGCAGTGATACTATATAATATTGAGAATTACTGGTTATTAATCAACATAACTGTAGTTTCCTGGTTTGGTACGGGATACTATATAATATTGAGAATTACTGGTATTAATACATATACTGTAATTCTGGTTGGTACGGGATACTATTATAATGTGAGAATTACTGGCTATTAATACATACTTAGTTCGGTTTGGTACAGGGATTTTTACTATTAATATTTGAGAATTACTGTGTATTAAATTACATATAACTGTAGTTCTGGTTGGTAAGGGGATACTATATAATATTGAGATTACTGGTATTAATACATATACTGTAGTTCTGGTTGGTACGGAGTACTATAAATATTGAGAATTACTGGTATTAATACATATACTGTATTCTGGTTGGTACGGGGATCTATATAATATGGAGAATTACGGTATTAATACATATACTATTCTGGTTGGTCCGGGTAACTATATAATATTGTAGAATTACTGTATTATACATACTACTCACTAGTATCTGGTTACAGGGATTACTATAATATAGTTGGGAATTACTGGATATTATACATATACTATATGTTCTGTTGGTACAGGGATACATATAATATTGAGAAATTACTGGCATTAAT
Organism: Hymenochirus boettgeri; assembly: GCA_019447015.1. Classification (NCBI taxonomy): domain Eukaryota; kingdom Metazoa; phylum Chordata; class Amphibia; order Anura; family Pipidae; genus Hymenochirus; species Hymenochirus boettgeri. Next base: position 278,137,512 of record CM033474.1, read on the forward strand.
ACATATACTGTAGTCTGGTTGGTACGGCTCCATATATATATGAGAATTACTGGTTAATCCATATACTGTAGTTCTGGTTGGTACGGGATACATATAATATGAGAATTACTGTATAATTACATATACTGTAGTTTCCTGGTGGTAACGGGATACAATATATATTGAAATTACTGGTATTAATATAATACTGTAGTTCTGGTTGTACAGGGATACTATATAAATATTGAGAGATTACTGGTATTAATACATATACTGTAGTTCAGTTGTTCGGGGATAACTATATATATTGAGAATTACTGGTATTAATACATTACTGTATTCTGGTTGGTACTGGGGATACTATTAAAATTGAGAATACTGGATTAATACATATACTGTGTTCTGGTTGGTACAGGGATACACTATAATATTGAGAATTACTGTAAAATTCAATACTTATGTGTTCTGTTGGTAGAGGGATACTATAATCTATTGAGAATTTGGTATAATATCATACTGTAGTTCTGGTTGGTACAGGGATACTATATCTATTGAGAATATTACTGGTATTAATACATATACTGTAATTCTGGTTGGTACGGGATACTATAAATATTGAGAATACTGGTATTAATACTATACTGTAGTTCTGGTTGTGTACGGGGATCTATTAATATTGAGAATTAGCTTACGGCATTAATAATCTACTGTAGTTCTGGTTGGTACGGGATATTATATAATATTGAGAATTACTGGTATTAATACCATACTGTCTTTCTGGTTGTACGGTAAATACAGTCTATAATATATTGAGAATTACTGGTATTAATACATTATCTTTGTTCTGGTTTGGTACATGATCCTATATATATTGATATTACGTTTTAATACATATACTGTGTCTGGTTGGACAGGGATACTATATATATATTTGAGAATCTGGTATTAATACATATACTAGAGTTTCTGGTTTGGTCAGGGATACTATTTAATATTGAGAATACTGGTATTAATAATATACTGTAGTTCTGTTGGTACGGGTACTATATATATTGAATACTGTTTAACTTCTGGTAGTTCTGTGGTTACGGGGATACTTTCCGATTGCCATTTGGAGTCAGGAGGAATCCCCCCCCCCCCTTTTTTTAGCTTGTTTTTTTTTTGGCCTTTAGACTTGATAGACCGTATGTCTTTATTCAACCTTAATTACTGGTGTTACTATGTATACTGAAGTGAGAGCCGGGAATTTATATTATTAAATTGAGTACTGATTAGTTTTTGTATTTTTTTCTATCTCAAGTATCTAATGCAAAAAAATATTTTCCAATTAAAAAGCAGTTCAAACATTGCATAAGCTCAGTACGGATCCTATTTAAAATTCTAAGAGAATTAGGACATGTTGCACAGTAAAAAAGGAAAAGTAATTTACCAGACGGGTTAGAAATCGACCATCATTCAATGACTGGCTATGTCCTATTATTGCATATACAAGTCAGCCTTACCCCGTCTTTGTTACTGATTTACTGAACATTAATCTGCCTTGCACCTCTTACAAGAAGTTTCTGTCACTGAATCTAATAGGTGTCACCGGCCAATGTCAGCATCGTTATTAAAACATTCCATCAGATTGAGCTATTAGATTCTGGGCTAGGGGCCAATAGATAATCTGCTAGTAGAATAATGTGTCAATTCCCTAATGTAATGAATCCCCTAAAATAGACTATGTTTAAAACCTTCCTTAGCAAGTTTATCACTTAAGAGAACTCTGTCCTTGGCTAGATATACCGAATAAAAGGGCTCTGATGTGTCAAATAGCTGGCAAGATATTTACACCAATCAGAGGGATGTGTAATCTCTTTCACGGCATCTGTTTAGACAGAACCGGTGAGGTTTTGGAGAATTCAAAATAGAAGTTGAGACCATCTAATAAAAACCAAGCAAACAATCCAAAACACGCTAAACACTTTGTAAATACAGTTGTGCCAGGTAAAACCTCTGAATAATTCAAAAGTAACTTGGAAGCTGTTGCTTGTTTTAGACTTCTTGCAATCTCAGAACTGGCAAACGTTATGATAAGTTTCATTTTGACCACCATTCCCGACGAGGACAATGCAAAATCGGAAAGGCCAATGAGGCATTTATATTGTAATTAAGTGCTTCACAGTTAATGATGGCCAACCCGAACTACAGTATATGTATTAATACCAGTAATCTCAATATATTATAGTATCCTGTACCAAACCAAGAACCTACCAGTATTATGTATTAATACCAATATTACTCAAATTATATGTAAGCACGTTACCAAACCAGGAAAACTACAAGTTATATGTATTACTACCCCAAGTAATTCTCAATATTATATAGTACTTCCTTACCAACGCAGGAAAACTACCAAATATAGTGTGTAGGTTATATGTAGTTGTTAATAGTATGAGAGTATATGTATGTGTTTAATAACAGCCAATTCCAATATTTTTAGGGTTTTAGACAACTTATCTAGACCCACTTTTTAAAGCTATTGACTAATGTGTGATCAGGACACATTACTTTAAAAAATAAAAGTTTTACTTTACCGTCTAATTATTACAAAAATAATAGTTGGAGCCATAGAAACTACGGTAAGTGCAGGTGATAACCTATCATTGGTTTACAATATTGGATCTGTTGTTGAGGTGTCATCAAGGTTTCTTTCCAGGATTGGTGGGTTTATCTCCGTGTTTATGGGGATCAATGCAATTGGTATTTTATTTATTGTGTTACTGTTGTGGAGGAGTAACATATCGCAATTCTACATTTAGGTTAGATAGAGCTATTCTTGGAAGGTTAAATGTCATTCGGTCCACTAAAGCCACGCGTGTTTTGTTATGATTTTCTATTCATATTACAGCCAAATGGGCTTGGCCAACTGTTTGTCCTAAAGCCTAAGCACCTGGAATTACCGGAAGCCACAGCGCTGGTCGGTCTCTTTCAATTTAAATACAGGTGGTTGCAAGCTCTAGGTTTTAAAGCACAAAAACTGGCATGAATTTTTAAACCACCAGCTTAATTTGTTGGAATGGAATTAGAATTTGGTGCAAAAAAGCAAGCTCCAATGCTAATTTAATAGATTTGTTTACCCGAAACTGCCGACGATTTATTTGCTTAGTTGACCCATATTGGATCGGTTAGCATGACTTCTTAACTCCAAATTCTTCCACAGTGAGTTTCCCTTATTGAGCACATATGTTAGGTATTCTATAATCTTCTTATTATGGTGCAGCCGCTAGAGGGAGGAAAGGTCAAACCTTTCTCTGTAGTAGATTTAGCAACTTGCCACTATACTTTCGGCTGAATGATAAGCTCCAGTGATGACTAATGAATTCTTGGTATATACTGCCGATGGCAGATGAACAAACCATTTTTTCTTCCTAAAAACCAATGGGTCATGGAGGAATACAGCAGTTTGTGTAATCATCTAGCTTACCTATGTAATCATTACTATTCAGGAATTCAAGATGGTGTATGATTTGGCTCACTGTTCAATTAATCCCACCATGTCCAAATGAACCCAAAAGGGACTTCTTTTTCTCGTGGAATGGAAAAATCCCTACAAGTTGGTGGTGAACAATGGGTAACCTTCAGGCTTAATTACCCATCAAGACTCTCATCTTATTTGAGGATTTTTAGTTAGGTTTTCTTTGAGGCCAATTGTTTAATATATGCTGTATACCTTCATCACCGTGGGTGGTTAACTGGGTTACAAGGTATTATAACGCTGATTAAAACTTCTTTTGATTTTAACAAAATGTGTGTGTTTTCTGTAAATCCTTTGTATTTTAATTGAAGTATATATATGCTTCCAAACCAGTTTCAGCTAGAAGCCATTTCTTTTAATCGGGACTTACATTTTATATTTGCGCACACCTCATATAATGAAAAAGGGAGTTTAATTTTCTTAAAAGATTTATTTGTTTTTGGGTGGTGGTTTGTTCCGCCCCCTTTTCGTGGTCGTAATTATTTGTTCAAAGCTTCGGTCTTAGTTTTGTAGAGATTTAAGGGAAATCTAATTAAATATTAGAAGTGAAGCGGATTTAAAAAGGAGATAAAAAGGAGAGGGAAGCGTTACAGATTCTATAAAATTACCACATCCTGTGACAATTATCTGTTGTATTCATTAGGATAACTGGGACTGAAGTTAGTCGTGAAGACGCTTCGCTTAGTTCCATCCGGCCTAGCGAAAAGTCTTCAAGGAACTAAACTTCAAGTTCAGTTGATCTAATGGAATACAAACAGATATACCATGACTGGCATGAATAAGAAACCTCATAAGCATCCATGACAAATTAAAAAAAAGGATGCAATTTAGGCAAAGGGAGAGTTAGGGTAGGCTATTGGACCGCGTTTCTTTCTGTCTCCTAAAAAAGAAATCACGTGAGCATTTGGTGAACCAGTGGTTTGTATTGGCTGGTGGGAGATTGAGGGGGACTGAAGACGAGGCTTGACTTAACAAATTAATTGGGTTTTTGGGATAGGAATTTACTAGAAAATCCAAGTTTTATCAGGCATGTTCTGACTATACCTCAGATTCATTTGTTTTAGCCCTTGAAAAAATGTGATGAAAAAAAATCCCCTAAAAAACCACCTCAATGTGCAGGAAACTTGCTTATTCACCCATAAATAAATGAATAAACATCCTATTATATCGTCATGAACTAAAATGCCCAGTGGTTTAGCATGGTACACAAAGTATTTTTTGTATGGCTGGTCAAAAAATGGTTCAATTTGTATTTGACCTGCCCCCAACCCAAAAATGATATTTTCAAACTAAACCAGGATATGTGAAGGATAATTATTTGTTCCCATTAGGTGCAGAGTAAATTCTGGCCCCCTCCCCATGCCAGGTCAATCAAGGATCCTTTGGGGTATGTGACCAACAATGGATGTGACAACTGTCATCACAACCAATGATTGGATGCTGTTCACCTGCTGTTTTCTCTGCACATGCTCAAGCTTTTAAAAAGCTCATTGAGCAGGGGGAAGGAAGCATAGCAAAGCAAATACCTTTGCCAGAATGTACAGGGAAGAATTCAAAAAAACATCATTAAATATCTGGTTTACTATTACTTATTAAACTGGCCAAAAATAGCAGTGGCGTTTGAGGCAGAATTAGATAACCTGGACAAGTCACCATAGTTTTTTGTTTTAAGGGGAGGTGGGAAGTATTGCACAAAAACATGACCCAGAAAAAAAAAAAATTGGTAGTCCTCAAAAAACAAATTTATGTTTTTTAAAGGGACCATGTAAGAATGGTCAAATTGGTCACGTACCTACCCACACAATGTTTAAAACGGAGGGATACTTATAATATTGAGTAATTACCTGGGTAGTTACTACATTACTGTATTAACACTTCTTGGTGGTACAGGGCATACTATATAATTTGAGATTACTGGTATTAATACATATACTGTAAGTTCTGGTTGGTACAGGGATTCACTAATAAATATTGAGAATTACTGGTATTATACATATTAACTTTAGTTCTTGGTTGGTTCAGGGATACTATATTAATAGTGATAATTCGGTTAATTAATACATATACTGTAGTTCTTGGTGGTACAGGCAGATACCTATAATAATATTGAGAATTTACTGTATATAATACATAACTGTAATTTGGTTGTAACGGGATACTATATAATATTGAGAAATACTGGGTTATTAAACATATACCACTGTAATTCCTGGTTGGTACGGGGGATCCATTAATATTGAGAAATTCTGGTATACATACACTATATAGTAGTTCTGGTTGGTAAAGGGTAACTAATAATATTGGGAATACCTGGTATTAATACATCATATACTATAGTTTGGTGGTACGAGGGACTCTATATAAATTGAGAATAACTGCATTAATACATGATACTGTAGTTGCTGGTTGGTACAGGGATACTGATAAATAGTTGAGAATTAACTGGCATTACATATACTGTAGTTTTCCTGGTGTTTACACGGGATACCACTATAATATTGAGAATATACTGGTATTTAATAACATTATACTGTAGGTTGCTGGTCGGGTATAAACGGGATACATCAATATATTAAGAATTTACTGGTATTAAATATATACTGTAGTTATCGGGTTGGTACAGGGGATACTATATAATATTGAGAATTAATGGTATTAATACATTATATGTACGCTTCTGTTGGTACGGGGGATATATATAGAATATTTGAGAATTACTGTATTAATACAGTATACTGTAATTCTGGTTGGGTACGGGGAATCTACTATAGTAATATTGAAATGACTGGCATTAATACATTACTGTAGTTTCTGTTTGGTACAGGGACTACATATAATATTGAGAATTACTGGTAATTAATTACATATACTGTAGTTTCTGGTTGGTACGGGATACTATATAATATTGAGAATTATTGGTATTAATACATATACTGTAGTTCTGGTTGGATACAGGGATACTATATAATATTGCAGAATTACTGGTATTTAATACATATACTGTAATTCTGGTTGGTACGGGGATTACTATATAATATTGAGGAAATACTGGTATTAATACATATACTGTAATTCTGGTTGGTACGGGGATACTATATAATTGAGAATATGGCATTAATACATACTGTATTGGTTGGTACAGGGATTATATAATATTGAGAATTACTGGTATTAATACATTACTGTAGTTCTGGTTTGGTAACGGGGATTACTATATAATATTGAGAATTACTGGTATTAATACATATACTATAGTTCTGGTTGGTACAAGGGATACTATAATATATTGAGAATTACTGCGTATAATACATATCTGTAGTTATGGTTGGTACCGGGATACTATATAATATTGAGAATTACTGGCTTAATACATATACTATAGTTCTGGTTGGTACAGGGATACTAATATAATATTGAGAATACTGGTATTAATACATTACTGTAGTTTTCTGGTTGGTAAACAGGGATACTATATAATATTGAGGAATTACTGTGTATTAATATACATATACTGTAGTTCTGGTGGGTACGGGATACTTTTCCGATTGATCCATTTGGAAGTCAGGAAGGAAATCCCCCACCACCCTTTTTTTTAGCTTGTTTGTTTTGCCTTAGACCTTGATAGACGTAGTTTCTTTATTCAAACCTTATTAACTGTGTATCCTATGATATACTGAAGTGAGAGGAGGCCGGAAATTTATATTATTAAACTTGAGTACTCGGTTTAGGGTTTGTTTCTGATATCTCAAAGTTCTAATGCAAAAAAAAAAATATTTTCTCAATATAAAAAGCAGTTCAAACAGTTGATAAGGCTAGTACGGGATCCTATTTAAAATTCTTAAGAGAATAGGGACAATGTTGCCCAGTAAAAAAAAAGGAAAGTAAATTAACAGACGGGTTATAAAATCTGACCATCATTCAATGAACGTGCGTTATGGTCCTAGTAATTGGCATATAACACGTGCAGCCTACCCCGCCAGTCTTTGTACCTGATTACTGACCATTTAATCTGCCTTGACCTCGTAACAAGAGAAAAGTTTTCTTTGTCACTGATCTTAATATGTGTCACGGACCAAAATGTAAGGCATATGTTATAAGAATTCCATCCGATTGAGCTATAGAGTCTGGTGCTAGGCCCAATGAGATAATCGCTAGTGATAATGGATTCAATTCCCCCTAATGTAATGCAATCCCCTAAAATAGACTATGTTTAAAATTCCTTCCTAGCAAGTTATTCACTTAAGAAGAAAGGCTCTGTCCTTGGCTAGCATATACCAATAAAAGGGCCCTCTGTGATGGTTAATAGTCTCAAGATATTTACAACAACACCAATCAAAGGGATGGTGTAATCTCTTTTTCCATGCATCTGTTTTAAACAGAAACGGTGAGTTTTGGAATGAGATTCAAAATTAGAAGTGGACCACAATTAAAACCAAGCAACAAACAAAACACACCCTAAAACTTTGTAAAATACAGTTTGTGCCAGGTCAAAAACACTGAGATAATCAAAAGTAAACTTGGAAAAGTGATTGTCTGTTTTAGACTTCTTGGCAATTCTCAGACTGGCGAACGTTATGATAAGTTTCTTTTGACCAACATTCCGCCGAGGAGGACAATGCAAAAGTCGAAGAAGCCAATGAGGCATTTATATTATTAAAGTGCCTTCACTTAATGATGGAAACACTCATTCTAAACTGTTATTGTGATTGGTGATATTTTCGGTGTCCAACCATGAAGGCCAAAATTATAAAGCCAAAAATATACCAAATCCAAGGACCCAGTTTAAAGTAATTAAAAGTCAGTGGGGGCTCCTTGATAGAGCAATTTTAGTAAATATGTTGAGGCCCCCCCACAATCCCTACAACCATTTTACAGAACAAACTTTGGTTTTTTATTATTCGTATTACTTGGTGCCTGTCCCTTGCCTATAGATGGGTATTCCACTACTGTTTGGTAATCTATTTGTAGTGCTATTCAGGAATGTCATAGTCATTAAACAAAAAATAGGGACACAAAATTGTCCTTGGTTAGCAGGGCCTGCTAATATAAAAGATGATATAAATATGGAATGAGAAACAGAATCTACATATCATTAGTATGTGTTTATTATCTGGTTTTCATTGGTTTCCTCAGTTGGTAAATCAAACTTCTTAAATTCCACCTTTGTCACCACTCATCTAGTTTCATTTACAATCATGTAGAATATAATATTGTGAACATTAAAGACTACTTACAGTTTCCCCTCCACATTAATCTATAATATAGGGAGTGTTTATATATTCTCTTTTGTTTTCCCTGGTCTAGATACGTTGTTATCATGGTAGATGGTCAGCAAAGCATAGAGTGGACTACATGTGCACTATGAAGAAGTGGATCTCTCCCTCCACACAAACCATTGGTATCTAACATTACCCGTATCATAGCCAAGACAATTCGGAAAATTGTTTTTATTCAATGACCAATAGTCATGATAATTTTTTCCATATACTGTTAGATCTCTACTATTTCTTAACTTTCCTACAAGTCTCGAATGTTTTCTTTATCATTGCTAAAATTACAAATTATAAAGTAACATATAACTTTAATATATATTTTTGTACATATACTTATTTAGAGATGGCCACATTTGTTCTAAAGTTTGTTGAGGTTAAAACTATAGAACTTCAGTTAAACGTTCAAGTTATATAGTTTGGAAACAAAATAACATTAAAGTCAACTGGGGAAACAGTTTTGATAAATACAGTTTAAAATATCAAAATGGTTAAACGTACTGTTAAATGTGCTCTAGGACCTGGAAATGGTACTGGGGAAATCTTACTACTCACCAAAACTTGTTTTAAAACCTAACTTTTTAATTTCCCAAATCCGGGCAATTGCTGGGCTTCCACGATTGATTTTTGCTACATTCGAGGGTTTTTTTCCGTATTCGAGGGTTACCGACATGCTACCATTCGAGGGAAGGCCAAAGTTCAAGTGTTACGGCTCATTGGAGGGATAGTGGAAGGTTACTGAAGGGTTTATCGCCGAGTTTCTAGACCAATCCCTAATTATATATATTACCAAGGAATAACTGAATGGTGGACCTGAAACTCCCCTATAAGTTAAGTTATATACAAGTTAAGGGTTTTTTTTACTACAGTAACGCCCTTCCACTTTCCGTGGTCTCGGTATTCAGATGTATGATTCTCAATAGGGAGGTTTGCACGCTTATCTGATATTCAGTTAGATCAACTGGACTTAAAATGAGTTATTTCAAGACATTTTTCGCTGTTGGCAAAAATGTGTGGCAATTAAGTACCCTTGGAAGTCCCAATTAGTCAAAGTCCCAAGGTGTTGATTACATTGAGGCATAAGAGGGTGTAGTCGAAACTGACCAGGTTTAAGGTCTAACAGACAACACACTTGTACATGGTAGACAGTTGGTGTTGAACCCCACTCACCACCACCCTATATAATATTGAGAATTACTGGTATTAATACATATACTGTAGTTCTGGTTGGTACAGGGATACTATATAATATTGAGAATTACTGGCATTAATACATATACTGTAGTTCTGGTTGGTACAGGGATATTATATAATATTGAGAATTACTGGTATTAATACATATACTGTAGTTCTGGTTGGTACAGCCTGTACCAACCATAACTACAGTAATATCTTAATCCAGTCTTCTTAATAGTATATTGTCCCCCCTATATAACCGCCCAGACCTACAGTATATGTATTATACGCAGTAAATTCTCAATATTATATTGTATCTCCTGTTACC
>CM033474.1:278151156-278176129 GCA_019447015.1 Hymenochirus boettgeri
ATCCCATGTGACACTCACACCCTAAAGCACCGAGATGTCACTACCAGTATTGATGACAGACGTATATTGTCAAGGGCCAGGCAGGAAGAACATGTGACATGTAGTGTGGCTAAGTACTATATAACAATTAGAATTACTGGTATTAATACATATACTGTAGTTTTGGTTGGTAGGAGGATACTATTTAATATTGAGAATTACAGGTATTAATACATATACTGTGGTTCTGGTTGGTATGGGGATACTGCATAATATTGAGAATTACTGGTATTAATATATATACTGTAGTTCTAGTTGATACAGGGATATGGTGGCTCAGTGGTTAGCACTGATGCCTTGCTGCGCTGAGGTCCTGAGTTCAATTCCACCCTTGGACACATCTGCAAGGAGTTTGTATGTTCTCCCCGTGCTTGTGTGGGTTTCCCCCGGGCACTCCGGTTTCCCCCACAATCATAAAGACATACTGATAGGCCTGATGTGAATGTATACATGTAATTGTAAAGCGCTACGGAAGATGTTAGCGCTATATAAATACACAATAATAATAATAATAATTGAGAATTACTGGTATTAATACATATACTGTTGTTCTCATTGGTACAGGGATACTATATAATATTGAGAATTACTGGTATTAATACATATACTGTAGTTCTGGTTGGTACGGGGATACAATATACTATTAAGAATTACTGGTATTAAGATATATACTGTAGTTCTGGTTTGTACAGGGATACTATATAAATATTGAGAGTTACTGGTATTAATACATATACTTGTAGTTCAGGTTGGTTCGGGGATAACTATATATATTGAGAATTACTGGTATTATACATTACTGTATTCTGGTTGGTACGGGGATACTATATAAAATTGAGAATTACTGGCATTAATACATATACTGTGTTCTGGTTGGTACAGGGATACATATAATATTGGAATACTGGTAAAAAATTAATACTTATGTGTTCTGTTGGTATGGGGATACTATATATTGAGAATTTGGTATAATACATTACTGTAGTTCTGGTTGGTACGGGATACTATATATATTGAGAATTTACTGGTATTAATACATATACTGTAATTCTGTTGGTACGGGATACTAATAAATATTGAGAATTACTGGTATTAATACATATACTGTAGTTCTGGTTGTACGGGGATCTATATAATATTGAGAATTACTTCGGCATAATAATCTACTGTAGTTCTGGTTGGTACGGGATATTATATAATATTGGAGAATTACTGGTATTAAACCATACTGTCATTTCTGGTTGTACGGTATACTCATATAATATTGAGAATTACTGGTATTAATACATTATACTATAGTTCTGGTTGGTACAGGATCCTATATATATTGAATTACGTTTTAATACATATACTGTGTTCTGGTTGGTACAGGGATACTATATATATTGAGAATCTGGTATTAATACATATACTGAGTTCTGGTTGGTCAGGGATACTATTATATTGAGAATACTGGTATTAATACATATACTGTAGTTCTGGTTGGTACGGGGATACTATATATATTGAAATACTGTATTAATACATATACTGGTATGTTCTGTGGTTACGGGGATACTTTCCGATTGCCATTTGGAGTCAGGAAGGAATCCCCCCCCCCCCCTTTTTTTAGCTTGTTTTTTTTTGCCTTTAGACTTGATAGACGTATGTCTTTATTCAACCTTAATTACTGTGTTACTATGTAATACTAAGTGAGGAGGCCGGGAATTTAATATTATTAAATTGAGTACTGAGTTAGGGTTTTCTGATATCAAAGTATCTAATGCAAAAAAAATATTTTCCAATATAAAAAGCAGTTCAAACAGTGATAAGGCTCAGTACGGATCCTATTTAAAATTCTAAGAGAATAGGACATGTTGCACAGTAAAAAAAAAGGAAAGTAAATTTAACAGACGGGTTATAAATCTGACCATCATTCAATGACGTGCGTTATGTCCTATTATTGCATATACAAGGCAGCCTTACCCAGTCTTTGTTACTGATTTACTGAACATTAATCTGCCTTTGCACCTCGTACAAGAAAAGTTTCTGTCACTGAATCTTAATATGTGTCACCGGCCAAATGTCAGGCATCGTTATTAAAGACATTCCATCAGATTGAGCTATTAAGAGTCTGGTGCTAGGGCCAATGAGATAATCTGCTAGTAGAATAATGGATTCAATTCCCTAATGTAATGAAATCCCTAAAATAGACTATGTTTAAAATTCCTTCCTTAGCAAGTTATCACTTCAAGAAGAAAGGCTCTGTCCTTGGCTAGCATATACCGAATAAAAGGGCTCTGTGATGTGTAATAGCTGCAAGATATTTACACCAATCAAGAGGGATGTGTAATCTCTTTCATGCATCTGTTTAAGACAAGAACCGGTGAGGTTTTGGAGAGAATTCAAAATTAGAAGTTGACCATCTAATGAAAACCAAGCAAACAAATCAAAACACACTAAACACTTTGTAAATACAGTTTGTGCCAGGTAAAACATCTGAGATAATTCAAAAGTAAACTTGGAAAAGCTGATTGCTTGTTTAGACTTCTTGGCAATCTCAGAACTGGCAGAACGTATGATAAAGTTTCATTTTGACCACCATTCCCGAGGAGGACAATGCAAAATCGAAAGAAGCCAATGAGGCATTTATATTTAATTAAAGTGCTTCACAGTTAATGATGGAACCACCAATTCTAAATGTTATTGTGATTGTGATATTTTCGGTGTCCACCATGAGGGCCAAAATTATAAAGCCAAAATATTACCAAAGGCCAGTTTAAAGTATTAAAAGTCAGTGGGGCTCCTTGATAGAGCATTTAGTATGTTGAGGTCCCCCCACAATCCCTCAACCATTTACAGCCTTTTGGTTTTATTATTACCTTATTACTTGGTGCCCTGCCCTTGCCTATAGCATTGGGTATTCCACTACTGTTGTATATTTGTAGTGCTATTCCTAGGAATGTCATAGTATTAACAAAAAATAGGGACACAAATATTTCCATTGGTTAGCAGGTGCTAATATAAAGATGATATAAAGATGGAATAGAGAACAGAATCTACATTATTCTATTAGTATGTGTTTTTCTTCATTGGTTTCCTCAGTTGGCATCAAACTTCTTAAAATTCCACACTTTTCACCACTCATCTAGGTTTATTCAATCAATGTAGAATATAATATTGTGAACATTAAAGGACTACTACAGTTTCCCCTCCACCATTAATCTATAAATATAGGGGAGTGTTTTATAATTCCTTTTCCTTTTTCCCTTCTAGTATACGTTGTATCATGGTAGATGGATTCAGCAAAGAAGATGGACTACAGATGTGCATATTGAAGAAGGTGGATCTCTCCCACACTAACCAGTGTATTACAATATACCCGTATACAATGGAAAATTTATTGTCAAATGACCAATGATCATGATAATTTTTTCCATATACTTTCATGATCTTCTACTATTTCTAACTTTCTACAAGTCTGAATGTTTCTTTCTATCTCTAAAATTACATTACATTATAAAGTAACATGATAACTGTAACTATATATTTTTGTACATATAATTATTAGAGATGGCCAAATTTCCTAAAGTTTGTTGAGTTTTAAAACTATAGAACTTCAGTTAAAGTTCTAAAGTTCTATAGTTTGGAAACAAAACCATTAAAGTCAACTGGGGAAAAAGTTTTGATAAAATACAGTTAAAATAGCAATGGTAACTTACTGTAAATGGCTCTAGGACCTGGAAAATGGTCTGGGGAACACGTATATATCACAAAAACTTGTTTAAACACTAACTTTATTCACAATCGGGCAATTGCTGGGCTTCCACGTTGATTTTTGCTACATTCGAGGGTTATTTCCGTATTCGAGGGTTACCGAATGCTACATTCGAGGGTTATGGCCAAAGTCAAGTGTTACGGCTCAATTGGAGGGATAGTGGAAGGTACTCGAAGGTTATCGCCGAGTTCTAGACCATCCCTAATTATTATATTACCAAGGAAATAACTGTAATGGTGACCTGAAACTCTATAAGTAGTTATATAAAAGTTAAGGGTTTTTATTACCTACAGTACACCCTTCCACTTTTCCGTGGTCTCGGATATCTAGATATGATTCTCATAGGAGGTTGCATCGCTTATCTGTATTCAGTTAGATCAACTGGACTTAAAATGTAGTTATTCAAGACATTTCGCTGTTGGCAAGAAACTGTTGGCAATTAAGTACCCTGGAAAGTCCCAATTAGCAAAGTCCCAAGGTGTGATTACATTGAGGCTAAGAGGTGTATTCGAAACTGACCAGGTTAAGGTGTCTAACAGCACTGTACATGGTAGACAGTTGGTGTTGAACCCCATCACCACCACCACCTCTTGAATTGAGAAAGCAAGTCGGATGACTAGCGAAACATCTTTAAGAACGAAACTTTAAGTCCAGTTGATCTAACTGAATAGAACAAATATACCATGACCTGGATGAATGAATATTACAGATATACCATGACCTGGATGAATAAATATTACAGATATACCGTGACCTGGATGGATGAATATTACAGATATACCATGATCTGGATGAATGAATATTACAGATATACCATGACCAGGATGAATGAATATTACAGATATACCATGACCTGGATGGATGAATATTACAGATATGCCATGACCTGGATGGATGAATATTACAGATATACCATGACCTGGATGAATGAATATTACAGATATACCATGACCTGGATGAATGAATATTACAGATATACCATGACCTGGATGAATGAATATTACAGATATACCATGACCTGGATGGATGAATATTACAGATATACCATGATCTGGATGAATGAATATTACAGATATACCATGACCAGGATGAATGAATATTACAGATATACCATGACCTGGATGATTGAATATCACAGATATGCCATGACCCTTGAGATGAATATTACAGAATACCACATGTGACCTGGATGAATAAATTAACAGATATACCATGACCTGGATGAATGAATATTACGATATACCATGATCGGATGATGAATATTACAGATATACCATGACCTGGATGAATGAATATATACAGATATACCATGACCTGGATGAATGAATTTACAGATATACCTGACCTGGATAATTATATTACAGATATACCATGACCTGGATGAATGAATTTACAGATATACCATGACCTGGATGAATAATATTACAGATATACCATGACCTGGATGGATGAATATTACAGATATACCATGACCTGGATGAATGAAATACACAGATTACCATGACCTGGATGAATGAATATTACAGATATATACCATGATCTGGATGAATGAATATTACAGATATACCTGACCTGGATGAATGAATATACAGATATACCATGACTGGATGATGAAATATTACATATACCATGACCTGGAGATGATAATATTACAGATATACCATGACCTGGATGAAGAATATTACAGATATACCATGACCTGGTATAATATTACAATATACCTGACCTGGATGGTGAAGATTACAGATATCCATGACCTGGATGAATGAATATTACAGATATACCATGACCTGGATGGAGAATATTACAGATATACCATGACCTGGATGGATGAATATTACAGATACCATGACCTGGATGGATGAATATTACAGATATCCATGACCTGGATGATGAATATTCAAGATATACCATGACCGGGATGATTGAATATCACAGATATCCATGACCTGGATGGAGAACATGACCTGGATGGATGAATATTACAGATATACCATGACCTGGATGGAATAATTTACATGATACCATGACCTGATGATTGAATATTACAGATATGCCCATGACCTGGATGGATGAATATACAGATATACCTGACCTGGATGAAGAATATTACAGATATACCATGACCTGGATGATGAATATTACAGATATACCATGATCTGGATGAATGAATATTACAGATATACATGACCAGGATGAATGAATATTACAGAATATACATGACCTGGATGATGATATTACAGATTCCATGACCTGGATGGATGAATATTACAGATATACCATGACCTGGATGATGAATATCACAGATATGCCATGACCTGGATGGATAACATGACCTGGATGGTGATGAATATTACAGATATACCATGACCTGGTAGAATGAATATTACAGATATACCATGACCTGGATGGATGAATATTACAGATATACCATGACCTGGATGAATGAATATTACAGATATACCATGACCTGGATGGATGAATATTACAGATTACCATGACCTGGATGAATAATATTACAGATATACCATGACCTGGATGAATGAATTTACAGATATACCATGACCTGGTGAATAAATTACAGATTATACCATGACATGGATAAGTGAATATTACAGATATACCATGACCTGGATGAATGAATATTACAGATATACCGTGGCCTGGATGAATGAATATACAATATACATGACCTGGTGATAGATATTACAGATATACCATGATTGGATGAATGAATATTACAGATATCCATGACCAGGATGAATGAATAAACAGCATTGTACATGGCAGACAGATGGAAGAGGAAACAAAACAACAAACTGGCTTTCTTGGACTGCTTGGTAAAGTTAAGGAGAATGGTAAACTGGAAGTAGAGGTTTACAGAAAACCAACACACACAGATCAGTATTTGATTTTATACTCCCCCCACCCTTTAGATCACAAGCTGGGGGTCATCAGAACCCTGCAACACAAAGCTGAGAACATCCCCACTAGCACAGAGGCGAAGGCTAAAGAAATGAAACATCTCAGAGGAGCCCTTAAAACTTGTGGATATCCAGACTGGGCCTTTGTCAAAAGAAGCAGAAGGAAAGAAAAGAGCACAAATACCAACAGTGAAGGGGAAAAGCAAGACAGGAGAAAGAACATAATCATCCCATATGTAGCAGGGGTCTCCGAGAAACTAAGAAGAGTTTTCAAAAAACACTGTATCCCTGTCTGCTTTAAACACGCTGAGGCAGCAATTGGTACATCCGAAAGACCCAATACCGAAACACAAGAAAAGCGACATCATATATGCAGTGCAGTGCAGTGAAGAATGCTCTGATTTGTATGTGGGGGAGACCAAACAGCAACTGCATCAACGTATGGCACAGCATAGATGCCAATTCCTCGGGTCAGGACTCAGCCGTGTACCTGCATCTTAAGGATAAAGGACATACCTTTGAAGACTGTAATGTTAACATATTGGCAAAGGAACGTGACTGGTTCAAGAGAGGTGTTAAGGAGGCCATTTATGTGAAAATAAAGAAACTAAGCCTAAATAGAGGTGGGGGGGTTCGACACCATCTGTCTGCCATGTACAATGCTGTTTTGACACCTTACTCTGGGCGTTCCGAAAATGCTAATTGGGATTTTCCAGGGTACATAATTGCCACAGATTCTTGTACAAGTCATTCTGAATTGAGAAAGCCAGTCGGATGACTAGCGAAACGTCTTCAAGAACTAAACTTCAAGTCCGGTTGATCTAATTGAATACAACAGATATTTAATTTTAATGTAATTATAGCAGTTTAGACACTGATGAGATGAATCACTTTAATATATGTTTACTTTTAATTCTACATAGCACAAACATGGCTACTTGCAAAACATTGATTGGAGTAATAATTGCCTAATTTTATCAATATTTACTAATGAGATGGACATGATGTGTTCACCATCAAAGCTACAGTATCAAGAGGAGATTCTCTGTGCTGTTGAAAGCCAAGTCTTCTATTTCCATAGCAATGGAACATTTCATTAAATACATTCCCTGTTGAACAACAAGGTTTGTTTTTTTGTTTTTTTGCAGAAAGGAGAGAAAATCAGGAATGGAACTTGATTTGAGTAAAGTGGACAGACTATTTCTCATCATCAGCCTGAAGCTGAGAAGGTCCGTGTCACATGTAAACAGTTTGCCACTAAATGCATTCAGCTAAATTGAATTAAATGGATAGGTTTGTGCATTGCTATTTAAAAGTACAAGTCCCTGAAGTGATAATGAAAATCTATGAAGAAAATACTGAGAGCAGACATGGTAGATATTGGCACAGACGTGTACCAATACTTACCATGTGTACGCCAATAAAGGAATTTTATTTTGTTTATTTGTTGTTATTTTATAGTCTGTTCAGCCTGTTCAAGTTTAATGTATTTAGGGTCACAAAACCAGGAAGATTATGAGAATAAATAGGTGCATGCTGGGTCGCTAAGCTCCTGACAAAAAGCCCATCCTCGCCATTAACTTTTACAAGCAGGTTAAGGACAAACACTTCCCACCCCGAAAAACAAACTCCTCTATATTTACGTTTAAGAAAAATCTTTCTATCATTACTTACCCTTACTACGGCTCTGCATTATGGCCAATTGCTGACTTCCATTCCCAAAGCTGCAAAAAAAAAGCCTCCTCTGCTGCTGTGCGGCCATATTGAATACATACAGCAGCAGAGGAGGTCTCTACCATCCGGTGAGGGATTGCTCCGTGTAAGTAATGATAGTAGCATTTTTGGTTAAGGTAAATATAGGGAAAATAGTGTGTGTGTGGGCTTTACCTGCTTGTAAACGTTGGCTGTAAGGATGGACATTTAAATTAACAATAGTTATAATACAGTATTTATGTAGGAATCTTCTGACCAGATGACACGCCCATCAGTGGGAGACACCTAGCACATGACTTATGGCAGGATACAGTATGGCTTTAAGTTTGGTGAAACAACATGGAATCAAATACCAGTGTCCGATGTGACATTTACTGGTCTGGATGAACCTGCTTCATAAGCTTCTCAGCTAAGACTCTTAGAGAACTTCACCATTTCATTAAGATACTTATTAGTCGTTTAGTTAAAGCTCCGGATATATCTCCCTCTACTAATTCAATGTGCATTTTCACACATAAGGTTGGGTACACACCAGCTAATATTTGCGACTGACCGACCGATTCACGGCACTTTCGGTTGATCTGCCAAAAAATAACGGCTGGTGTGGGGCGGGCGGACGTGACTAACATCGATCAGACGAACGAATGATTGGGCATGTTGGAAAATTCCGATCGATTGTACAGTTCCCTATGGGAATTCGGCCTAAGCCGAATTTGCCGCGACCGATGGACACTTGTCCCGGCTGAGCGCTCGCTCGTAGCAAGCGCTCGGTCAGGACGAAAAGTCCCTCCGTGTGTTCCCAGCCTTAGCAAATCCCTAAAAGAATTTCCTCACGGTGCGACTTTAACCCCTAGCTATAGCTTTAAATAGTCGCACAAAAATATGTGCAAATCGCATATTGAATTTCTAGTGCCTGGTTTGTTGTGTCTTTTCCAATGCTGCCAGTGCTGCCACTACAATGAAGGAGTTAAAGTTGCGCTAACTGATATGGAATCGGTTGGCGTAACTTTAACTCCTAAGAACTTTGCACTGCCTCCCTGTAAATCTGGCTGTACACATTTTAAAAGGCTAAGCATATTTTCCTTAGTTCGCTGATAAAAACAATATCTCACTTTGCCCTACGCAAAATGGGATTTTTTTTTCCTGTTGAAAATCGCGACTCTCCAGACTTTTGTGTATAAATAACGTTTGGTAAAAACTTACAGGGAGATTCAATAAAAGTTCTTATCGTTTAAAATGGTGCTAATTTTGCCCCAACCAATCAGATCTTATTTAACATTTGAAAGCTAACATCTGATTGGTTGGGGCAGAATTAGCACCATTTTAAATGATAAGAACTTTTATTGAATAACCCTGTTAGTTTGAAGTAAAACGCCTGGGGAATCAGATGTGAATATGGCTGCTGTGAGCTATAAAGTTTGTAAGATTTCTTTTATCGTCCGTGCCTCGGAGAGACTGTTGCACGTTTAGGATGTTGGCTGTGCTTCCCTGTGCTGCGTGCTACTTTCTACTTAGGTCACAGCAAGACAGAAGGTAATGCTAATCTCTATGGTTTTTCTTTCCAGTATATATGTAGGTTTCTCGTACGGGTCTCAAAAGAAGTGATTTAATTTCATCTTGCTTCGCTGTAGAAAATAAACCAAATAAAGCATTAAATAAATAAGCAGCATTAAATATTATCTATAATATTCTATATATTTGCGTGAGCTTTTTTCTTTTTTAATTCAAATTCGGTAGAGGAAACTTTACAAAATATGTTCCGCACATCTTTGTCAACGCAAAATTGAATTTCACGAGTATGATCAGAGACGGCCGAACTCACTGAAATCCATTCCACTTGCAGATTTGTGGAATAGTATAGTATCTGAGGTTGAATAAAGACATACGTCCATCCAGCCCAACCCATCTAGCAATATCCTCATTTCCTGCCTAACTGTTGATCCAAAGGAAGGTAAAAAACCCACCAAATTTATGAAGGGGAAAAATGGAATGTTTGGAAAAATTAGAAAAATTTCAATAGCCTTAAGTAAAGGTATAAATAGCAATGGTAACTTACTGTAAATAACTCAGGAACCTGGGAAATGGTCTAGGAAACACGTATCAATGCCTAAAAAATACCGCCCAGTACCGGAAACTTCATGCGCTTCCTGTTTTGGCATTTTGCGTAGTATTTTGGAGATTTCTAAATTGTCGATTTGTAAATTTGAAATTTCTCAAACGGTCGATAATTATCGAAAACAGTTTTGCAGTCTGGAAAAATCTGAGAAAGTCAGAAATCTGCAAAATCCGAGTTCCGGGGGATCCATGAAATCCACTTCAGAACCGGGTTAGGGTCCACCTCAAATTGTGATAAAGTATCAGACAAACCACAAAAACAATCAACTGGGCCCTAAAAGGAACTATGGGAGTGGACATACCTTTGATCTTTATTGTTATGGATTAAAAAAAAAGGGTTAAACTTGATGGACATTTATTCAACTATTCTGGGTGTTATTAAAAGGTTTTTTAAGTTTGAGTTTTTAGAATCTGCAGATTTTCTGTAAATCAGATAAAAATTTGAATATTAAAAAATACTGTTGCAAATGACTGTTTCAGCCCTAGACTTGCATTGCACACAGGGAGTTGGGAATACTCAATCCTACCTTCCTGTGAATTATAGTCTACTGGTACGAAGATTTTTCCCACTAAACTGTTCCTGCTCAGATCTCTTCATCTTAAAAACACGTCTACCTTTTAATTGCGGACTAACAGTGAGATGTAATAAATGTTCTTATTGTTAAAAATAGTGCTAATTTTGCCCCAGCCAATCAGATGTTATTTAACATTTGAAAGCTAACATCTGATTGGTTTGGGCAAAATTAGCACCATTTTTAACAATGAGAACATTTATTACATCTCATCTCATCATTGTTCATTGTTCTTCTTATTGTTCATTGTTATCCTTGTATTTTTGTCTTTTTAATGTCTTCCAGTTCCTGTTCAGCTCCATTGGTGTTCCGGTGTTCCACAGTATACCCGGTCTCAACGTCTATACTTTGCACTCTAAGAACTGGGGGTAACCATGTACAGCAAGGTGCAACAAGTCTCCTGATGATCGGGGGCTTGTCTATAGGTGAAGACAGGAGCTGTAGATTGGGGTATAGGCACTGAAGGTATACTCGGGGACTCTGGGCATCACATGGTATATGTGAATTGTATGGTGGGAAATTCTCTCTACCATTGCTGCCTTGTAGTGATTACTGAGCATGTTTGCTCTCACAGATAGTCTGGTCTAATAAAGGGGGCTTCGGTTAAGAGAGGGTGGGGGGATACTGTGTATGAGCAAAACAAGTACTGGATAAAGGCGTGCAGAAACACACACTTCTCAGAAAAAGGGTACTCTCATTTATTTAATTATAGGTTGGGGGAGAGTCAAGGTAATTTTTTCAGTGCACATACCCTATAAGAGCTGTGACCAGAATACACACAGTATTACTGGGGATGGTGGCAAAGCTGATACAATCCTAAAGAAAGGCAACAGAAAGGCTAAAGCTAGGTACACACAGTACAGATTTCTGAAAGATGACAGACAGGATCTGCAAGATTGCGCGCTCGTTCGGGAAACAAAGGTAGACCCATAACGATAAAGCCCCGATACCGTCGGATCCAACAGTATCGGGGCTTTATCGTTACTGTGTGTACCCAGCTTAAGTCCTTTATCAGAGAACAAAGTTCAATTAGGCTACTGTAGATACAAACAAGGCAATATTTCGAACCAACCAACTGCCATTGTGGCATTCAGTCAATTTGGTCAAAATATATGAGTACTTTTCCTGCCACAATCGACCAATTTTAGTTGTTCTTTCATCCAAACCAGCCAAACGTTCGATAGGACATGCTGGTACAAAAATGTCTATTATGATGAAATTATTGTTCATTTTACATTTGCTCCAGGAAACAGATTTATTACATTGCAGTCAACAGTAAATCATTGGTAATGGTTCTTTGTCCTGTTTCATGATACACACTATTGGTAGTAGCAATTCAATAGGGTGTCCACTACTGTCTGGCTGCCTAGATGTTTTTTGTGCAATCTCTTATAATATCCCCAATCCAATTATCCTCCAAATAGTCATAGAGATGTTATGTGGGTTCGAATAGAACCCAGATCAAATCAAATCTGAGGGTTTCGAAGACCCGACGAAACTTTCGGAACTCCCGGATTTGACGGAACCCGGATTTTTTTAATTTTTGATTTTTATCTACCTACAGTAGAAAGACGCTTATGAAAGTAGCTAACTAACAGACAACAAAGCTACTGTATATGTTTTGGCTATGAACGTGTACCCTTCAGCAATTGGTTTTCCTAACCTTTATATTATTAATAACCTTCTTCTGCATTATACTAAACCAAGCTTGCATAGAGATATCCTACCTTGAATGAAGACCTACCCTACCTTGCATGAGAGATTTCCTACTTTGCATTAGAGATTTCCTACCTTGCATGAGAGATATCCTACCTTGCATGAGAGATTTCCTACTTTGCATTAGAGATTTCCTACCTTGCATGAGAGATATCCTACTTTGCATTAGAATTTTCCCTACTTGCATGAGAGATTTGCTACCTTGCATAGAGATTTCCTACTTGCATTAGAGATTTCCTACCTTGCAATGAGAGATATCCTACCTTGCATGAAGAGTTCCTACTTTGATTAAGATTTCCTACCTTGCATGAGAGATACTCTACCTTGCATAGATTCCTACTTTGCATTAGGATTTCCTACTTGCATGAGATTTCCTACCTTGCATAGAGATACCCTCACCTTGCATGAGAGATTTCCTACTTTGCATTAGAGATTTCCTACCTTGCTGAGAGATTCTACCTTCATGAGAGTCCTATTTGCATTAGAGATTTCCTCCTGCATGAGAGATATCCTACCTTGCATGAGAGATTTCCTACTTTGCATTAGAGATTTCCTACCTTGCATGAGAGATTTCCTACTTTGCATTAGAGATTTCCTACCTTGCATGAGAGATTTGCTACCTTGCATAGGTACCTACCTTGCTGGAGATTTCCTACTTTGCATTAGAGATTTGCATGAGAGATTTCCTACCTTGCATGAGAGATTTCCTACTTTGCATTAGAGATTTCCTATCTTGCATGAGAGATTTCCTACCTTGCATGAGAGACACCCTACCTTGCATGAGAGATTTCCTACCTTGCATTAGAGATTTCCTACCTTGCATGAGAGATTTCCTACCTTGCATGAGAGATTTCCTACCTTGCATGAGAGATTTCCTACCTTGCATGAGAGATTCCCTACCTTGCACAAGAGATCATCCATGACTAAGGGGGTGTTCCCCGAAACGCATCGGATGACGACCATATGATGTGTTGTAAGCAATAAAGTTGGTTTTATGGGAACCGGAAGTGCTGTTCGTCTTCTTGGAGTCTTGCACGAGAGATATCCTACCTTGCATGAGAGATTCCCTACTTTGCATAAGATTTCCTACCTTGCATGAGAGATTTCCTACCTTGCATGAGAGATTTCCTAACTTGCACAAGAGATATTCTACCTTGTATGAGAGATTTCCTAACTTGCACAAGAGATATTCTACCTTGTATGAGAGATTCCCTACCTTGCATGAGGGAACATTTTATTTATTTTTTCTCCATTTTTCCAGTGACGGTATTTAATTACTGGGAACGTAATAAAATGAACATAAAGTATTTATTTGTATTGTAATTTACACAGTGTCAGGTGACACCCCGGTAACATAATCCTGCTACATCATTTAGAGGCGCCTTGGTTCCTCATAGCATTTCCTGTTATTTTCTTTAAAACATTGGAGGTGATAAACTGCTTTACTTTCGGTGTTTGCTTGGAACATTAAATCAGAATCTCAATGTGAATAATAAAACACATGGGAGTAGCGTTTTACTGCATCCTAATCAATCGGAAAGTTTATTTGCCTGGAAGGGTTATAGCACATTTAGCCATTTTCTCTGAGTTTTGGAATTTTAGGAGTATATTCTCTGGCTAAAAGATTTTCTGTTACAAATCTCTGCAAAGAAAATAACAATTTTTGTTTTCTGGAACTATTTCTAGAAAGTCAATGAATCGAATGAATCAGTTATCGAGAAAACTGTACGAGCTGGTGCTTCTCAACGAAATAATATTGGACCAGACCTGGATGAATGAATATACAGAATACCGTGGCCTTGATGAATGAAGATTACAGATATACCATGACTGAATGTATGAATTTACAGATAACATGACCTGGAGATGAAATTACAGATATACCGTGCTGATTGAACGAAATGACAGATATACCATGACCGGTGGATGATATTACAGAATACCATGATCTGGATTGAATGAATATTACAGATATACCATGACCAGGATGAATGATATTTACAGATATGCCACTGACCTGGATGGATGGCATATTACAGATATAACATGACCTGGATGAATGAATTTACAGTGTACATGACCTGGATGATGAATATTACAGATATACCATGCCTGGATGAATAAAGATTACAGATATACCCTGACCGGATGAATGAATATTACAGATATACCATGACGGATGATGAATATACAGATACCATGACCTGGATGAAAAATATAAATATACCATGACTGGATAATGAATATTACAGATATACCATGACCTGGATGAATGAATATTACAGATATACCATGACCTGGATGGATGAATATTACAGTATACCCATGATCTGGATGAATGAATATTACAGATATACCATGACCAGGATGAATGAATATTACAGATATACCATGACCGGATGGATGAATATTACAGATATGCCATGAACTGGATGGAATGAATATTACAGATATGCCATGACCTGGATGATGAATATTTACAGAATAACCATGACCTGAGATGAATAATATACAGATATGCTGACCTGGATGATGAACATGACGGGATGGATGAATATTACAGATATACCATGACCTGGATGAATGAAATTACGATATACCATGACCTGGATGAATGAATTTAAAGATCATACTGATGCATGAATATACAGATATACGACCTGGATGAAGATCGAATATTACAGATATACCATGACCTGGATGGATGAATATACAGATATTCCATGATCTGTGATGAATGAATATTACAGATTACCATGACCAGGATGACATTGAATATTACAGATTAGCCATGACCTGGATGGATGGATATTACAGATATACCATGGGACCTGGATGAATGGAATATATCCAGATACCATGACCTGGATGGATGAATATTACAGATTAACCATGACCTGGTGAATAAATATTACAGATCTACATGACCTGGATGATGAATACTTACAGATATACCATGACCTGGATGGATGAATATTACAGATATACCATGACCTGGAGAGATATACAGTACCATGACATGGATAAGTGAAATTTACAGGATATACCCTGACTGATGAATGAAATACAGATATACCTGGCTGGATGAATGAATATTTAAAATATACCATGACCTGAATGATGAATATTAAGATATACCATGACCTGGATGGAGAATATTACAGAATATCGACGGATGATGAATTACAGATATACCATGACGGACGGATGGAATATACAGATATACCATGACCTGGATGAATGAATATTACGATATACCATGACCTGGGAGGATGAATATTACAGATATACCATGTACTGGATGGATGAATATAAGATATACAATGACCCGGATGGATGAATCTTACAGAGATACCATGACCGGAGAATGAATATTAAGATACCATGACCTGGATGAAGAATATTACAGATTAACCATGACGTATGAATGAATATTACAGATATACCATGACTGGATGAATGAATATTACAGATACCATGACCTGGACTGGATGAAATTAAGATAACCATGACCTGGTGATGAACATAACAGATATATACAATGCCCTGGATGAATTTTACAGATATACCAGGACCGGATGAATGAATATTACAGATATACCATGACCTGGATGAATGAATATTACAGATAAACCATGACCTGGGATGATGATATACAGAATACCATGACTGGAGAATGAATATTACAGATATACCATGACTGGATGAATAATATTACAGATATACCATGACTGGATGATGATTAGCAGATATACCATGACCTGGATGAATGAATTATTACAGATATACCTGACCTGGATGGATGAATATTACAGTATCCATGACCTGGATGGATGAATATTACAGATATACATGACCATGGATATACAGATATACCGGACTGATATGATACAGATATACCATGACCTGGATGAATGAATATTACGATATACCGACCGAATGAATATTACATAACTGACCTGGATGAATGAATATTACAGATATACCATGACCGGGGAGATGAATATTACAGATATACCGTGACCTGGATAAATGAATATTACAGATATACCGTGACCTGAAGGATGAATATTACGATATACATGACTGGATGAATGAATATTACAGATATACCATGACCGGATGGAGTGAATATTTACAGAATATACCATGACCTGGATGAATGAATATACAGATATACCGTGACCTGGATGAATGAATATTACAGATATACCATGACCTGGATTAATGAATATTACAGATATACCATGACCAGGATGAATGAATAACAGCATTGTACATGGCAGACAGATGGAAGAGGAAACAAAACAACAAACTGGCTTTCTTGGACTGCTTGGTACAAGTCAGGGGAGAATGGTAAACTGGAAGTAGAGTTACAAGAAAACCAACACACACAGATCAGTATTTGATGTTTGACTCCCACCACCCTTTAGATCACAAGCTGGTGGGTCATCAGAATGCAACACAAAGCTGAGAACATCCCCATAGCACAGAGGCGAAGGCTAAGAAATGGAAACATTCAGAGGAGCCCTTAAAACTTGTGGATACCAGACTGGGCCTTTGTCAAAAGAAGCAGAAGGAAAGAAAAGAGCACAAATACCAAACGTGAAGGGGAAAAGCAAGACAGGAGAAAGACACATAATCATCCCATATGTAGCAGGGGTCTCCGAGAAACTAAGAGAGTTTTCAAAAAAACACTGTATCCCTGTCTGCTTAAACACGCGTGAGGCAGGGAGCAATTGGTACATCCGAAAGACCCAATACGAAACACAAGAAAAGCGACATCATATATGCAGTGCAGTGCCGTGAAGATGCTCTGATTTGTAGTGGGGAGACAAACAACAACTGCATCAACATATGGCAGCACAGAAGAGCAATCCTGGGTCAGGACTCAGCCGTTGTTGTACCTGCATCTAAGGATAAAGGACATACCTTTGAAGACGTAATGTAACATTGGCAAAGGACGTGACGGTTCAAGAGAGGTGTTAAGGAGGCCATTTATGTGAAAATAAAGAAAACTAAGCCAAATAGAGGTGGGGGGGTCGACACCATCGTTGCATTTCGATGCTGTTTTGACACCTTACTTGGGCGTTTCCATAACACCTCTTAGCCCTATAATACACCTAACACGGTGTGAAGCTAATCGGGATTTCCAGGGTACATATTGCCACCGATTTTGTACAAGTCATTCTGAATTGAGAGAATCCAGTCGGATGACTAGCGAAACGTCTTCAAGAACTAAACTCAAGTCCGGTTGATCTAATTGAATACAACAGATATTTAATTTTAATGTAATTATAGCAGTTTAGACACTGATGAGATGAATCACTTTAATATATGTTTACTTTTAATTCTACAAGCACAAACATGGTACTTGCAAAACATTGATGGAGTAATAATTGCCTAATTTTATCATATTTACTAATGAGATGGACATGATGTGTTCACCATCAAAGCTTCAGTATCAAGAGGAGATTCTCTTGCTGTTGAAAGCCAAGTCTTCTATTTCCATAGCAATGGAACATTTCATTAAATACATTCCCTGTTGAACAACAAGGTTTTGTTTTTGTGTTTTTGCAGAAAGGAGAGAAAATCAGGAATGGAACTTGATTGAGTAAAGTGGACAGATATTTCTCATCATCAGCCTGAAGCTGAGAAGGTCCGTGTCACATGTAAACAGTTTGCCACTAAATGCATTCAGCTAAATTGAATTAAATGGATAGGTTGTGCTGCTATTTAAAAGTACAAGTCCCTGAAGTGATAATGAAAATCTATGAAGATAAGAAAATAATGAGAGCAGAAATGGTAGATATTGGCACAGACGTGTACCAATACTTACCATGTGTACGCCAATAAAGGAATTTATTTTGTTTATTTGTTGTTATTTTATAGTCTGTTCAGCCTGTTCAAGTTTAATGTATTAGGGTCACAAAACAGGAAGATATGAGAATAATAGGGGCATGCTGGGTCGATAGCCTCCTGACAAAAAGCCCATCCTCGCCATTAACTTTTACAAGCAGGTAAGGACAAACACTTCCCACCCCGAAAAACAAACTCCTCTATATTTACGTTTAAGAAAAATCTTTCTATCATTACTTACCTTACTACGGCTCTGCATTATGGCCAATTGCTGACTTCCATTCCCAAAGCCTGACAAAAAAAAGCCTCCTCTGCTGGTGCTGTGCCATATTGAATACATACAGCCAGCAGAGGAGGGTCTCTACCATCCGGTGAGGGATTGCTCCGTGTAAGTAATGATAGTAGATTTTTGGTTAAGGTAATATGGGAAAATAGTGTGTGTGTGGCTTTACCTGCTTGTAAACGTTGGCTGTAAGGATGGACATTTAAATTAACAATGATTATAATACAGTATTTATGTAGGAATCTTCTGACCAGATGACACGCCCATTCAGTGGGAGACACCTAGCACATGACTTTGGCAGGATACAGTATGGCTTTAAGTTTGGTGAAACAACATGGAATCAAATACCAGTGTCCGATGTGACATTTACTGGTCTGGATGAACCTGCTCATAAGCTTCCAGCTAAGACTCTTAGAGAACTTCACCATTTCATTAAGATACTTATTAGTCGTTTAGTTAAAGCTCCGGATATATCTCCCTCTTAATTCAATGTGCATTTCACACATAAGGTTGGGTACACACCAGCTAATTTTGGACTGACCGACCGATTCACGGCACTTTCGGTTGATCTGCCAAAAATAACGGCTGGTGTGGGGGGCGCGGACGTGACTAACATCGATCAGACGAACGAATGATTGGGCATGTTGGAAAAATCCGATCGATTGTACAGTTCCCTAGGGAATTCGGCCTAAGCCGAATTTGCCGCGACCGATGGACACTTGTCCCGGCTGAGCGCTCGCTCGTAGCAAGCGCTCGGTAAGGACGAAAAGTCCCTCCGTGTGTTCCCAGCCTTAGCAAATCCCTAAAGAATTTCCTCACGGTGCGACTTTAACCTAGCTATAGCTTTAAATAGTCGCACAAAAATATGTGCAAATCATATTGAATTTCTAGTGCCGGTTGTTGTGTTCTTTTCCAATGCTGCCAGTGCTGCCATACAATGAAGGAGTTAAAGTTGCGCTAAATGATATGGAATCGGTTGGCGTAACTTTAACTCCTAAGAACTTTGCACTGGCTCCCTGTAAAATCTGGCTGTACATATTTAAAAGGCTAAGCATATTTTCCTTAGTTCGCTGAATAAAAACAATATCTCACTTGCCCTACGCAAAATGGGATTTTTTTTTCCTGTTGAAAATCGCGACTCTCCAGACTTTTGTGTATAAATAACGTTTGGTAAAAACTTACAGGGAGATTCAATAAAAAGTTCTTATCGTGTAAAATGGTGCTAATTTTGCCCCAAACCAATCAGATTATTTAACATTTGAAAGTAACATCTGATTGGTTGGGGCAGAATTGCACCATTTTAAATGATAAGAACTTTTATTGAATAACCCTGTTAGTTTGAAGTAAAACGCCTGGGGAATCAGATGTGAATATGGCTGCTGTGAGCTATAAAGTTTGTAAGATTTCTTTTATCGTCCGTGGCCTCGGAGAGACTGTTGCACGGTAGGATGTTGGCTGTGCTTCCCTGTGCTGCGTGCTATTTCTACTTAGGTCACAGCAGAAGACGAAGGTAATGCTAATCTCTATGGTTTTTCTTTCCAGTATATAGTAGGTTTCTGTAGGGTCTCAAAGAAGTGATTTAATTCATCTTGCTTCGCTGTAGAAAATAAACCAATAAAGCATTAAATAAAATATGCAGCATTAAATATTATCTATAATATTCTATAATTTGCGTGAGCTTTTTTTCTTTTTAATTCAAATCGGTAGAGGAAAACTTTACAAAATATGTTCCGCACATCTTTGTCAACGCAAAATTGAATTTACGAGTATGATCAGAGACGGCCGAAACTCACTGAAATCCATTCCACTTGCAGATTTGTGGAATAGTATAGTATCTGAGGTTGAATAAAGACATACGTCCATCCAGCCAACCCATCTAGCAATATCCTCATTTCCTCCTAACATGTGATCCAAAGGAAGGTAAAAAACCCACCAAATTATGAAGGGAAAAATGGAATGTTTGGAAAAATTAGAAAAATTTCAATAGCCTAAGTAAAGGTATAAATAGCAATGGTAACTACTGTAAAATAACTCAGGAACCTGGGAAATGGTCTAGGAAACACGTATCAATGCCAAAAAACACCGTCAGTAACGGAAACTTCATGCGCTTCTGTTTTGGCATTTGCGTAGTATTTGGAGATTTCTAAATTGTCGATTTGTAAATTTGAAATTTCTCAAACGGTCGATAATTATCGAAAACAGTTTTGCAGTCTGGAAAAATCTGAGAAAAGTCAGAAATCTGCAAAATCCGAGTTCCGGGGGATCCATGAAATCCACTTCGGAACCGGGTTCGGGTCCACCTCAAATTGTGATAAAGTATCAGACAAACCACAAAAACCATCAACTGGGCCCTAAAAGGAACTATGGGAGTGGACATACTTGATCTTTATTGTTATGATTAAAAAAAGGGGTAAACTGATGGACATTTATTCAACTATCTGGGTGTTATTAAAAGGTTTTTTAAGTTTGAGTTTTTAGAATCTGCAGATTTTCTGTAAATCAGATAAAAATTTGAATATTAAAAAATACTGTTGCAAAGACTGTTTCAGCCCTAGACTTGCATTGCACACAGGGAGTTGGGAATACCAATCCTACCTTCCTGTGAATTATAGTCTACTGGTACGAAGATTTTTCCCACTAAACTGTTCCTGCTCAGATCTCTTCATCTTAAAAACACGTCTACCTTTTATTGCGGACTAACAGTGAGATGTAATAAATGTCTTATTGTTAAAAATAGTGCTAATTTTGCCCCAGCCAATCAGATGTTATTTAACATTTGAAAGCTAACATCTATTGGTTTGGGCGCAAAATTAGCACCATTTTTAACAATGAGAACATTATTACATCTCATCTCATCATGTTCAATTGTTCTTCTTATTGTTCATTGTTATCCTTGTATTTTTGTCTTTTTTAATGTCTTCCAGTTCCTGTTCAGCTCCATTGGTGTCCGGTGTTCCACAGTATACGGTCTCAACGTCTATACTTTGCACTCTAAGAACTGGGGTAACCATGTACAGCAAGGTGAACAAGTCTCCTGATGATCGGGGGCTTGTTATAGGTGAAGACAGGAGCTGGAGATTGGGGTATAGGCATGAAGGTATACTCGGGGACTCTGGGCATCACATGGTATATGTGAATTGTATGGTGGGAAATTCTCTCTACCATTGCTGCCTTTAGTGTGATTACTGAGCATGTTTGCTCTCACAGATAGTTGGTCTAATAAAGGGGGCTTCGGTTAAGAGAGGGTGGGGGGATACTGTGTATGAGCAAAACAAGTAATGGATAAAGGCGTGCAGAAACACACACTTCTCAGAGAAAGGGTACTCTCATTTATTAATTATAGGTTGGGGGAGAGTCAAGGTAATTTTTCAGTGCACATACCCTATAAGAGCTGGTGACCGAATACACACAGTATTACTGGGGATGGTGGCAAAGCTGATACAATCCTAAAGAAAGGCAACAAGAAGGCTAAAGCTAGGTACACACAGTACAGATTTCTGAAAGATGACAGACAGGATCTGCAAGATTGCGCGCTCGTTCGGGAAACAAAGGTAGACCCATAACGATAAAGCCCGATAACGTCGGATCCAACAGTATCGGGGCTTTATCGTTACTGTTGGACCCAGCTTAAGTCCTTTATCAGAGAACAAAGTTCCATTAGGCTACTGTAGATAAAACAAGGCAATATTCGAAACAACCAACTGCCATTGTGGCATTCAGTCAATTTGGTCAAAATATATGAGTACTTTTCCTGCCACAATCGACCAATTTTAGTTGTTCTTTCATCCAAAACAGCCAAACGTTCGATAGGACATGCTGGTACAAAAATGTCTATATGATGAAATTATTGTTCATTTTACATTTGCTCCAGGAAACAGATTATAAATTGCAGTCAACAGTAAATAATTGGTAATGGTCTTCTTTGTCCTGTTTCATGATACACACTATTGGTAGTAGCAATTCATATAGGGTGTCCACACTGTCGCTGCCTAGATGTTTTTTTTTTGGGGTTTGTGCAATCTCTATAATATCCCCAATCCAATTATCTCCAAATAGTCATAGAGATGTAGTGGGTTCGAATAGAACCCAGTTTCAATCGAATCTGAGGGTTTCGAAGTCCCGACGAAACTTTCGGAATCCCGGATTTGACGGAACCTGGATTTTTAATTTTTGATTTTTAGACGCTTATGAAAGTAGCTAACTACAGACAACAAAGCTACTGTATATGTATTGGCTATGAACGTGTACCCTTCATCACAATTGGTTTTCCTGCCCTATTATATTATCAATAACCTTCTTCTGCATTATACTAAACCAACCTTGCATGAGAGATTTCCTACCTTGCATGAGAGATACCCTACCTTGCATGAGAGATTTCCTACTTTGCATTAGAGATTTCCTACCTTGCATGAGAGATATCCTACCTTGCATGAGAGATTTCCTACTTTGCATTAGAGATTTCCTACCTTGCATGAGGGATTCCTATTGCATTAGAGCTTTCCTATCTTGCATGAGAGATTTCCTATATTGCATTAGAGATTTCCTACTCGCATGAGAGATATCCTACTGCATGAGAGATTCCTACTTGCATTAAGAGATTTCCTACCTTGCATGAGAGATTTCCATACGTTGCATTAGAGATTTACCTATCTTGCATGAGAGATTCCTACTTTGCATTAGAGATTTCCTTCTTGCATGAGAGTTCCTACCTTGCATGAGAGATATCCTACCTTGCTGAGAGATTTCCTACTTGATTAGAGATTCATACCTTGCATGATAGGCTATCCTACCTTGCATGAGAAGATTTTCCTACTTTAGAATTAGAGGATTTCCTATCTTGCATGAGAGATTTCCTACCTTGAATGAGAGACACCCTACCTTGCATGAGAGATTTCCTACTTGCATGAGAGATTTCCTACGATGCGAGATTTCCTACTTGCATGAGAGATTTCTACCTTGCATGAGAGATTCCCTACCTTGCACAAGAGATCATCCAGACTAAGGGGGTGTTCCCGAAATGCATCGGATGACGACCATATGTGTGTTGTAAGCAATAAAGTGGTTTTATGGGCGGACGAAGTGCTGTTCGTCTTCTTGGAGTCTTGCACGAGAGATACCCTACCTTGCATGAGAGATTCCACTTTGCATAAGATTTCCTACCTTGCATGAGAATTTCCTACTTGCATGAGAGATTCCTAACTTGCACAAGAGATATTCTACCTTGTAGAGAGTTCCTAACTTGCACAAGAGATATTCTACCTTGTATGAGAGATTCCCTACCTTGCGAGGGAACATTTTATTATTTTCTCCATTTTCCAGGGACGGTATTTAATACTGGGAACGTAATAAAAATGAACATAAAGTATTTATTTGTATGTAATTTACACAGTGTCAGGTGACACCCGGTAACATAATCTGCTACATCATTTAGAGGCGCTTGGTTCTCATAGCATTCCTGTTATTTCTTTAAAACATTGGAGGTGATAAACTGCTTTACTTTCGGTGTTTGCTTGGAACATTAAATCAGAATCTCAATGTGAATAATAAAACACATGGGAGTAGCGTTTTACTGCATCCTAATCAATCGGAAAGTTTATTTGCCTGGAAGGGTTATAGCACATTTAGCCATTTTCTCTGAGTTTTGGAATTTTAGGAGTATATTCTCTGGCTAAAAGATTTCTGTTACAAATCTCTGCAAAGAAATAACAATTTTTGTTTTCTGGAACTATTTCTAGAAAGTCAATGAATCGAATGAATCAGTATCGAGGAAAACGTACGAGCTGGTGCTTCTCAACGAAATAATATTGGGAGGCAGAAATTATCAATCCTTCCTTACATGCCCCAGCACTTTAAATTTTTTAATTGGTAATATTTACAGTGCACTTTTCCTTTAAAAACATATGCATCTAGTCTAGCCAGGCTCCACAAGCCTTTGAAGTAGGGACACCTACAGATTTTATGCATGTAGCAACTAAATCTGAGATAAATAATAACC
>CM033474.1:278176167-278521904 GCA_019447015.1 Hymenochirus boettgeri
AGTACAGGAATTCGAAACCGGGGATTTTCGAAATTTAGATTTTTTTTTGAATTTTAGAAATTTTGAAAAAGTTCAAAATTCCAAAAAAATTCATAACAAAACCCATAGAATTCAGTGGGAGAAAAAAATTGAAAAGACTGATTCGATTTAAGGCAGAATATAGTAGTATAGTATAGTAGTATAAAGGCTCAGGGACCTGGGAAAGGATTTGGGGAACATGTACAAAACCAAAACTATTTTAAAAGCAAACTTTTTTCACAATGTTTTCTAGATTTCACATTTTATTTTCGACGGGTCTACCGAAATTGTTTCCAAATTTGAAGGGTTACTGATATTGTGAATTTGGGGTAACCAAAATCTACTTGCATATTGAGAGGTCACTGAAATCGATAATTCTTAATTCGAGAGTTACCAAAACGATCACCCATAATTGAGGGTTACCAAAATCGTAAATTCTGATTTCATGGGTTACGAAATTTGAAGTTTTTAACGTTTTGAAAAAAAAAAATAGAAAGTCAAAAAAAATTTGAGCTTCTAAAGTTTGTTGGAACTTCGAACCCTTATGTGAGGGCGCGGACACTCGTTGTTGCGCTCCCGCGGCGGCCCTCTCCGCCGACCTCGGAATTTTCGTGCATCTTTGCAGTGCCTCCTCCTTCGACGTTACTTCATCACGTCATTCATCCGGCGTCGGTTCACGCGTGCTCTTTGTGCCTGCACCTCTCCTTCTGGTGCGGTGGGAAACGCACAGGCACCTCTTTCTATCACCTCTGTTCCTGCAAGCACTAGTAAAGGACAGGGAGGATCCAATAGATTCAAACTCTGCCCTGTTAAGCCAATCCTGCATCAGACTTCGGTCATATCTTCCCCATGGTTTCTTTGCCTATATTAGCCCCATTTTGGTGTGTTCCTCATTGCCTGTTATAGTTTGTGGTTATCCAAGGCTAGTGGTCTGCTATTTCTTATAGTAGCCAAGGTTGATTTTGTAGCCTAGTTTGTTCATTGTTCTTCTCATTGTTCATTATTATCCATGTATTCATGTAATTTTATTTGTCTTCAGTTCCTGTGATTTCCATGGTGTTCTGGTTTTCCGAAGTACCCGGCTCAGAGCTCTACCTTGCACTCTAGAGCCTGGGGGAAAACCAGTACAGCAAGCTCAACAAGTCTCATGACGATCAGGGGCGTGTCTATAGGTGAAGACAGCTGCTGTGATTGGGGTATAGGCACTGAAGGTATACTCGCGGACTCCAGCATAACACTTAGATTGATATGAAAACAGATTTTATTGTTGGATGGCTATATTGTAGGAATACATACAATATAGTAGTATAAAAGATTGTTCTATTTTGCCTTAAAATGAAATTTTTTTAATATCAGCCCTCCAACTGCCAAGCAGTTAATTTCCTGTAAATCATTGTGGGAGGGACTCAACTGACTATTTAGCACTTAATTTCCTGCATTTGAATTACCTGAGTACAGATATTCGAAACCGGTGATTTTCGAAATTTTAGATTTTTTTTTTGAATTTTAGAAATTTTGAAAAAGTTCAAAATTCCAAAAAAATTCATAACAAACCCATAGAATTCAGTGGGAGAAAAAAAATTGAAAGACCTGATTGAATTTAAGGCAGAAATATAGTATAGTATAGTATATTAGTATAAATGGCTCAGGGACCTGGGAAAGGATTTGGGGAACATGTACAAAACCAAAACTTATTTAAAAGCAAACTTTTTTCACAATGTTTTCTAGCTTTCACATTTTATTTTCGAGGGTTACCGAAATTGTCTTCCAAATTTGAGGGTTACTGATATTGTGAATTTGTGGGTAACCAAAATCTACTTGCATATTTGAGAGTCACTGAAATCGATAATTCTTAATTCGAGAGTTACCAAAATCGATCTCCATATTTGAGGGTTACCAAAATCGTAAATTCTGATTTCATGGGTTACCGAAATTTGAAGTTTTTAGATTTTTGAAAAAAATAGAAAGTCAAAAAAAATTTGAGCTTCTAAAGTTTAGTTGGAACTTCGAAACCCTTATGTGAGGTCGCCGGCACTTACGTGTCTCGCGCTCCCGCGGCGGCCCTCTCCGCCGACCTCGGGAATCTTCGTGCATCTTTGCAGTGTCCTCCTCCTTCGACGTTACTTCATCCGACGTCATCATCCGGCGTCGGGTTCATGCGTGCCTCTTTGTGCCTGCGCCTCTCCTTCTGGTGCGGTGCGGACACGCACAGGCACCTCTTCTTATCACCTCTGTTCCTGCAGACACTAGAAAGGACAGAGGAGATCCACTCAGATTCAAACTTGCCCTGTTAGCCAATCCTGCATCAGACTTCGGTCATCCTCTTCCCCATTGGTCCTTCTGCCTATTTAAGCCCATTTTGGTTGTTCCCTCATTGCCTGTTATAGTTTTGGTTATCCAAGCTAGTGGTCCCTGCTATTTCTTATAGTAGCCAAAGGTTGATTCTTGTAGCCTAGTCTTGTTCATTGTTCTTCTCATTGTTCATTATTATCCTTGTATTCATGTAATTTTATTTGTCTTCCAGTTCCTGTGATTTCCATTGGTGTTCTGGTTTTCCAGAGTATACCCGGCTCAGAGTCTATACCTTGCACTCTAAGACCTGGGGGAAACCATGTACAGCAAGGCTCAACAAGTCTCCTGACGATCAGGGGCGTGTCTATAGGTGAAGACAGCTGCTGTAGATTGGGGTATAGGCACTGAAGGTATACTCGCGGACTCCGGGCATAACACCTTAGATCTGATATGAAAACAGATTTTATTTGATGGATGGCTATATTGTAGGAATACATACAATATAGTAGTATAAAAGATTTTCTATTTTGCCTTAAAATGAAATTTTTTTTTTAATATCAGTCCCTCCAACTGCCAAGCAGTTAATTTCCTGTAAATCATTGTGGGAGGGACTCCAACTGACATATTTGTATCAGCAGCAATTGCCCAATCATAAACACACAGCCGTCAATCTTGTTGACATTGCAGATTCAGCCATGGGGCCTGTGACTTAAGCATCATACACACGTGCGATACACGTTCGAACATTAAGGGACAGGGTCTTGGACAATTGCACATATGCACATTTACTTTATTACCGTTTACTGAATAAAAATAGGGGGCTGGTGCTCCTTTATTTATTTTA
The DNA here is from genome assembly GCA_019447015.1 of Hymenochirus boettgeri. NCBI lineage: Eukaryota > Metazoa > Chordata > Amphibia > Anura > Pipidae > Hymenochirus > Hymenochirus boettgeri. Next base: position 278,179,322 of record CM033474.1, read on the forward strand.
ACATAAGAGAAGACATCCTTTTGAAATGTTCATGTTAATTCATTTGTGGCTTGACAAACACATCCACAGACTGCCAACAGCCAGGTAATAGCAATTGAACGTTTTAAACTATAAAAATTATAACTAAAAAACAGAATGAATTATGAAACCGAAGGGCCAAAAATAAGTCATAGCAAAGCACGGCTGCCAGAAGTGTCCCCAAGATGTCAAGATTTAAACGCACCACTGCCTTTGATGTCTCTCTCGGGCCTACCATGCCTGTTCAGTCTAGAAAGCTGTATCCGAGGAGTCAAATTGTGCTAACCATTAACTTTTTCCAGAACACCGGTAACAGAATTCTGTTTTTTTTAAAGAATTGGCCCCATCCCAGAGAGAAAAATTGGCTGGAGGTTTTAAATCCTGCCTACGCCATCTTGTTACTACTCTCTGCCACTAGGACTTCTACTGATGCCACAATTAAGCTCCTGTCAGAGAAGAAGAAGACTGTACAGGTAGATATTCATCATTATCTTTCTGTGCATATTCAGGTTTAATAGGTTGAGTTAAATAATGTATTAAATATGGATATAAAAGGAGACAATGGCAGTTTATCATGTTTACATGAAAGGAGAGAAAAAGGTGTCCAACATTTGGCAGTGGAAGTTGTAAACAAGTGAATTTTAAAAAAAAGGATGTAATTTGATTATTTTATCATCAACCAAGGGAGTCAATGTCCGGATCAGTACTGATTTCCTGTGGCTAAAATTTTCTTTCTGGTCTTACACCCGTGGGTGAAAGAAATTGGTGTGTTAGAGATTTGAATGTGATTTGAGTTCACCCAACAGTCAATGAAGTAAAAATTACTGTTAGAAAACTAACGGACAGGTAGGAAACCAAAATTAGGGGCTAGTTACCGAAAGCTGGCAAACTGCTCTTTTAATGTCTAAAGTCACGTGTAACCCATGACCAAGAGTAACGTGACTTAAACTGTACTGTGGTGCCAAACGTACGCAAAAGTGTGTCGTTGCAAACCACCGCAAAGCTGATGTACAATCCGATAAGGGTCTCTTTAAGACATTAAAACTTTAAACGCCAGCAGATAGCTGATGTTAAAGGACTCGGAATGGGAAGACCATTCACTATGATGAGAGCGTTAGTGCATGCCTAATGCGAGGCAATAAAGAGCAACAAATGCTTTTGGTAATTAGCCCTATATGTGTGATAAAAAATAATTTAAAAAAATTTAATATTATTTTAATTACCTAAAATGTATTTTACTAAATAGTCTCAAACTGTATTTACTTCATATGTACAATTGTTAAAAACATAAATAAGATATCTCATTTAGCCCCTGTTAGAAATCCACCTGAATCACATTATTAGACTTATATCCAATGACTTTTAGTAGTTGCATAGTGCTGTGATCCTCAATAGTTGGCCCCAAGCTGACTGATCTCTGTTTGGTGCTACACTACGACCATAGGACTGTTTGAAAAATCTGACATGTGGTGAATCTGGGGTTAGTAGGAAGGGGTGGAGTCTGGTTTGCCAGGGCTGCGAACTAACAGTAGTGGCCCAGTCAGTGATGTCTGTGTATCTTCAAGCAAGTCTCGAAACCTGGCACTTGAGTTTTTTTCCTTCTGAAAGCCTCAGTAATGGTGTCAATCTTTACTAATGATTAAATGACATGGATTTTACAGAAGATTGATACTTTTGGGAATGAGAAAAGGAATTGTTATTAAAGTTCATTTTCCCTGGCAGTTCTGGGAATGTGACCAAAATTCCTTGTAAATTTAAAGTAAACCCAATGTAATCAATGGGAGAGAAATTAACACCGAATTTCACATTTTCAACACCCTATTTGAATTTTGAATTTAACAAACCACATTTTAAATTTTCACCACTGGATTTTTTTTCAACATAGCATTTCGGATTCTTATGACCTATCATTGCCTCTCTTTTTTGGATGTGGCTTTGGATGGTTTTTGCCTTCCTGTATGTTTATAGAGTAACCTATTTGAAGTTTTAATTAAGACTTTTAAAACTAAAATTAAGACATTTAAACTTTTTAACCCAAAATTATCCAGGTTCAAAATGGCTGATTAGAGTGATATAGGGCTTTATTCAATCTTGACAAACTTAGAAACTACAATATTTTATGAAATAAATATCAGAATATCAAGGGCCACAAGTGATTGGCATTTCCAGGTCGAAGGTTTTAAGTTCTGTAGCAATTTTACAAAGTTTCTGTTTATGTATAACAGAAATAAATGGTATTTAAAAATGTATAAACATAAAAATATAAAACATGTCCTTCCTTTTGTGACAAGGTGAAACCCTTGAAGTATTTTGCCCCACGAGATTGAAACTTGGTGACCTTTCATGTCACTCCCTTCACCGAAACATTGACTTACTAGCTGACAAGAACCTCTCTTTCTATCACAATAGCCTCAATGTGGTTTACTGTCGTGTTATTATCTAATGTTATTATTCTTTGACCAGAAATCATTCTTGCCTTTCTTCAGCAACCTATGGCAGTATATATCATTTTAATTAAACTTTTTGTTGTTTGCTTTTCGATTGGGTCCAAAGAAATGGTTAACTGTGTAATATGCACATGGAGTAAATGTCTAGATTATTTTTTTAATTATATATGCGTTGCTATGTAAATCTCATGATTCATTACCTGTGGATCTAAAATTTAGATTAAATAGGATGTCCAAGTGAATTATAAAGCGCAAGAGGCCATGACGCAACATAAAGGGGACAATGCTTCCGTTTAACACTAATTTTGGGCTTTAAAAAGAAAAGAACCGTGGGCAGGGAGGGTAGGATTTGTATTTTCTACCTCCCAATATCATTTCTATGAGTAGTGACAGCACAAAAAAATGCTTCTGCCAGGCTTCTGAGTGCTTAGCACTATCTTTAATCAGGAAGGCCAGGGGACAAACCCTGGCGATGAAAAACAGTGCATACGTAGCTACTCACAAAAATAATATTGGGAGGGGGGAATAATCAATCCTACCAGGTACTTTTCATTTTTAAAAAAAAAATTTTTACAGATAGTTGTCCTTTAAGTTCTGGGTGATTGGGCCAGAGCTGCATTGAAACCCACCACTCAAAATCATCAATGAATTTAGAAGTGACTCGACCGAGATTCTACAAAGCCTGGTTTTTGATGTCGAAAGTTCGTAGTTTTGATGTTGAACTTTGTTTTCGTCGGTAAACTTCAGAACGAAACTGACATTTAATTCAGTTTAACACTGACAATACAAACAGAGTGTAGTAGAGAGGTAGAAGTTAAGTAAGGGCTTTAGAATATTTTCAACTTTTTAAATAGTCTACTGGAATATGTCATTGTTCATTAATAATATGTTTACATTTTCATTCTGATCTTCGCGTTGATTAAAAGTGGTAGTCCTCGTGTTTATTCAAAGTCAATTAGTCGATTCTTGATTGAATGTGGAATGAGGTCAACTAACCTCCGAGTCTAATTCATAAACAATTAGGGGGGGGGGGGAATCAGAAAAAAAAAATGAAAGATTGTACAGCAACGTGATTTTTTCATTCTAGCCCCTGTAGTTTTCCATAATCATTATAATACAAGAAACATTAAAATCATGAATAAACGAGAAAGACACGCAATCAAGCGGATAATGGTAGCACTTAACATAAATGTCTCCATTTCTGAATAACAATAGAGATAATAAAAGGCTCAGATCTAACAAGTCTGGATTCGGAAAGCAATATTAACTGAATCAAAGAACATTAGTTTGGGGCTTTTCATAGCCATAAACAAAAGTACTGAGTTGTTTTTTAGTAGAATGGAATTGAAATGAAATGATGTCTGTGTATTTATGTTATGTGGTCTTCAACCAAGGATTAAGCACAATAACGCGGACCCGTTTCATTCAATGTATTTACGTTTAGGGAACACTTGATGCTGTTGTTTTTTTAAAAACATCATCTTACTGTAGAACACAGTAAAACAAAATGCTAACAGGGCTGCTTACAAGTGGGTTGCTAAATTCCAGAAAAATAGAAACAAAATTAATCTAAAGGATTAATGCGTCATTACTATCACATTTTCCATGTTCTTTAAAGGAAAACAAAAGTCTCAGACAACATTGTCCAGTAGACAGAGAACATTCCCAGCATGCGCAATCTGTCTCAAATCTCCCTTGCTGTGCTTCTGTGGATTGTGAAATTAGGGTCAGAGAAATTGAACCTGCAACCTCATGACTTTGCCTTAATAAATGCAAGCTTTATACCCCTAACCCAATAGATATACTTTGTTGAACACTAGAATCTTTAAATTTTGCTAGAAACATAATGGATACAAAAAATAAAAATTTATGGATTTGAACCAGTGACCTTGTGTATTGTGAGTTCTTAAACATAATGCTTAGTATAATGGGTTCATAAATGGGGCCTGGGGTAAATTTCAAGGCAAACCCTTCTAAAATGTTAGTAAAATGTTAGTAAATCGCTGAATATTTTTTATATTCCCCAGGAGGCTGTATGCAATTCACGCTGGCTATAAATATAAACTGGGACTTCCTATTGGTTTGTGGAGACATCTATATGGAAAACACTTGTGCATGAATATTCTCACAAGGCTCTGAAGTCTACCAGGCTTTAAGTTGTACTGGAAAACAACATGCATGGATGCTTCTTAGTTTCAGAAATGTTTCTAACATGTACAGTAGATAAATGTACCTTACTAGAGAGAATATAATGTAAGGTGTTTTGGTGAGGAGAGCTTTTCATATAGGATTAAAAATTAAGTTAAGTTCTTCATTAAGATAAAATTAGCAAACTCAAATGTAACTGCTGGCTGGTAAAGTGCTGTGTTCCCGTGGATGCACACTTAGACCTTTATTCTCACTTTAAGTGCTGCTATTCCATGCTATAGCCACCAGTTACAACACTAGTCCCTAATCACTTATCTGTAGGTGGAGATCGAGGGTCACATACCCTGCATCGTAAGCTTCCTATAGTATAAACTGTCCATCTTGTTACAATCTATAAACACATGGGTAACTGTTAGAATCCCCCTACTCTGGGTGGTCGGGGGCCGAAAAGCCCCAGACCCTTCGCTCAGTTCGCTCACTGGATCAACATGATAAACAGGGGATTTCCCTCTCCAGATAGACAGCAAGCTCGACAGTACATTAAAATTAGATTAGATTTAATCTACTGCCAAGCTTGCTGTCTATCTGTGAGTGGAAATCCCATTCATCCCTTTGATAAGATAAAAATTAGACTGCTGCTTCTGTTACTGTTACTATGTTACCTTTAAATAAAAGGGTGTTGTGCTAATACCACAAAGGAATCTTGTCTTCATACAGAGAACTTTGCTAAAATACTATCATAGTGCTCAATATGGTGTATAAGGTCTCTATACTGTATGTAGGCATATCAAGTGGACCGGTCCTTAATTTTTACACATTGATTTCTAGTCACATCTGGGTAATGTGTAAGAATGAACAGACGCGTAAAGTATTGATCCCCCCAAGGTGGAAATTATGATTCGGCATGAACTGGTTTCTCTAATGATTAACAAACCACCTAATCGATCAGCTTTGGATTAGGCTCCTTTGCTTTGACATGATAGATATTTCTAGGCTTTTAATGATCCAATATGTCAGGGGACTTTGGAATTTTTTTTTCTGTGTAACTTGCACTTCAGGTTAATACTTAGAAATGTGTTAAGCTAGAAAATACTAAAATAACAATCTCTTATCCAGATTTAAAACTTTCACACGGAAATGAGATATTTAGCCAGAGTGTTTTAATCTGACTAGTTGTTAAAAAAAACATTAAAGCTATTTTGATCAGATCACTAAGAAACCTTTTATGTTATTAAATGCTTTTTAAAAAATGTGCCAGATTGGCCCTTTAAATATTCTAGCAAATGAATTTTTTTTAATTCTAAATATATACTTTCACCCCTCCTTACATCTCCCGCTTTGCTGCTTCACGATCAGATTAGCAGGAGCAGGCCAGCAACGAAACGGTAGGTAGTAGTGGTAGTTATATTTGATTACGAATTGGCACTGAGTAACCTAGGTTGGTCTAGGTTTAGAGGCATTCAAGAAAATCTTTTTTTGGGGGGGGGGGGGCAGATGCCCTTATAATATAAGCTTTCCCCTTGCTGTTGCCTGCCGGTGCTTTCATTAGCTGATTGGGGGATTTTGCAGGTCCCCTAACCACTATGCTTGTCCTGGGCCTCTACACATTGAACATATATAATGTTGAGCTGATTGACCTACAGCTGCAATATTTTGGTCAATTGGGCAGATTTTTAAGGCTGCACAGTCAATCATGTCAATCATGTCACTGCCCGCTCTATATCTGTCAAGCAAGGGGGAGGGCAGGAACGTTGGGTCTGGGGCAGGGACAAGCCTTTTTTAGAAGAGCTGTGGTTTAGAGAGAGGGTTATAAAAAATGAATTAATCAAGCTGTTGTGATAGATCTGTAAAAAACCTTTATTTTATAATATGCTTGGTTACAGTCAATAAAAAAAATGTCCAGTTTTGCCCTTTTAAGTATTCGATCAAATAAAATGTGTGTGATCCCTTGTGTAATTAACTGTTAAAAAAATAATCAGTGATCCTGCCTCTCTCTTTATTCCACACGGTCATGTTAACCTCCAAAGTCATAGTACTGGTGCCTAGCGAAGGTTTTTACGCATATATAAAACTATTGTATATTAAATGTGACTGATCACAGTCACTGCCTTTCTATGTTATGTAATGCTATGAACATTCTAACATCTATACAGATATCAACAAAACTTATATTCCCTTCAAGGGTCTCTTAGTTTGTCTGTTGACTTTGAGAACTATTTATTTTTTTCTTTTTGGCATGACGAATTCCATTACATACATAGATTGTTCTTCCCACTGCCTTTATTCACAGTTAATCATCTCTTAATGTCTATAGTTTTCTTCCTTAGTTCAATCTAATGACCTGGGACTTTTGTTTGGTTGAAGCTGAATCTTTTCATTCACCACTCTACTCTCACTCATACATGTTTGTAACAAACTGCTTTAAGTCCATGTTTGTTTTATTGTTTTGTTAACTGGTCTACTCTTAAAATGCATGGACCTTTCCTATGCTTCAATTATGCTTTTTTTTAAGTATTGTCCTTGAGACCACTTATTCTCATTATTTTGTCCTATATGAATGAAATGATGTCTTTTGACCTTTAAAGGGTCATATACTCACTCAAAACAACTTTAATTATTTTTAAACTACATTTGAGAGAAGTAAAATGGTGGTACTCACATATTTATCTGTGCTAGCTTTGTCATTAATTATTAATGGTTAAGTGAGTGCTCCTAATTCCCCCACAACCACCTCCCTTACACAATGCCTTCTTGTAGTGGTGTGACACTTATAGCTCTACACAGCCTCAGCACAGACCCTGCTCTGGTTACACCATTCCTTCCTCCCCTCCATCTCCACTGCTTCCTTTCTCTGATGATTCTCTTAAAATGTTTGCAGAAAGTGTGATTTCCAATGATGATTTTATAATCTACAGATCAGATTTAGTAGGATCTAAAGGTACAATTAAAAAAAAAATGTAAACATACACTTTAGCACAACACTAAATGATAGGTAAGAGGAAACCATAACTTGCTGCTACTTATGTTTACTAATGTTGCCTTAACATACTAGGGGTATATTACCCCATATTAAACTTGGGAAAGATAAGAAATCAATCCAGCATTAATGATTTTGCTTTAACTTTTAAAAAGTTTCTTTTGTTCTAATAGGGAGTGATGCCATGAGGTACCCCACTTCTCTGGCCACCCATCCTGGGCATGTGGATATCAACTTACTTAGTACATAAGTCAAAGGAGGGGCAGGAAAACCTGATGTTACTTCTGGCTCCTCATTGCTCAGGGCAGTAGAAACAAAGGTGAGTATCTTCAATACTGTTACTTTTGGCGAGTTTTAGGTAGGACGGGGGGTGAATTCCTCTCTTTAATCTTTCCCAAAAGTTAATTTTTTAATTTTTCCTTCAAGGATTAAACTGACCCATAAATTCCTAATTGTTTTACCTTTTAGTATCCCTTTCTACTAAAAATATCTTAAAAACCTAAAGATTCAACGAGTTTGTAATGCTGGATCTGTAAGTGATTGGCACAAGTTATAGGCTTGAATCCAGACTCAAGCAGAGGAGTTTATATGTTCTGCTGACTGGTCTGGACTGGAATGTCACTATTGGTATCGGTGTTTAGATTTCAGTTAACCTACTTGAGTTTGGCCATAGACAATTGATAGACTGTTAGTGTGTGTCAAGGAAATTATATCATAAGCTCATTGAGGTCAAGCGCTTTTGTTAATGGATAAACTACGGTTATTGTACTGTGCCGTGAAAAGAAAATGATCTTTTTTAAATGTTTGCTTTAATAGATAAACGGAAACATAAATCTATTAGAATATTATTTGCATTATGAGTAGAGAACTAATGTATTATACTCTCCCTATATATCTTATTTATAATCTTAGTGATGTCTGTTAAGGCGCTCACATTGCAAATACCAGAGGACATACTCTACAATGTGATGACTCCAAAGCTGAGAACATGGTCTGTGGCTGTGTCTCTGGTTTAGATTAGCTTGTGGAAGACTCTATAAATCCTCTTGAAGGTATGGCTTTCCCCAAGGGCTATAGGAAACATGAATACCCAGAAGTATAATAGAGAATATATATATAATATATATTATATATATATATATGGATTATATATATATTTAAAATATATATATATAGTTGTTATAAAATAAGGCAACAAACCACCATTGAAAATATGTTGACTTAAAAATGGAGTATTGTGAAAATACTTTCACTTGGATGCTTCCCCAAGGAGGCGATGAATGTTTTAGCTAGTCACTGTAGGACTTTTTCACATTATTTACTGTGTAAGAAGTTCCGAATTTTGGAATCTCATAAAATTCCATGATCTGGATTTCAAAGCTTGCCAATCCAAAACAAAATCATCACAATGAAGCAGACATGAAGGAGGCCGCTTTAACTAAGATATTAGATTGCTCTTATCTTACGAAAAGATAATTTATTGGGGTAATTCCATTTTTATATGATGATCTCCTTCTTAGATTATTTATAAAAACATTCCACAAAACAACAGATTTTCTAAATTTATTAAACTTTTATTTATAATTTTATATATATACCAACCAATATGAGTGTGCACTAGAAACACAAAACATTCAATGTAAAACCACTTGGATGCCTCATGTTAGATTAGTAAGATGCTTTGGTAGAGCCGCACAGAAAAAAAATTAAACGTTGCATTATGTGCTTATTTTAATAAAACTATTTTGAGAGAAATCCTTGAGTGCTTATGAATTCTACCAAAGTCTATATATATATCTGCCCACACCAGCGACGTTCGAGAGACACAGCGCTCTCTTCTCAAGTAAATGGGCCGTGGTAATTATACTAACAATTGCTACATTTATGCACAAATCTCAATTAAATGACATCACTTAGAGGAGGGTAATAATTATTGGTTGTAATCTATATATATACTATCAATTCCTTTAATTTTTAGATATTATAGAAAAAAGATTCACAAAAACACATTTAACATTTTAAAACTTTAGTTATTTTTTTATATCATATAATAGTCTAGTAAAGATATATAATGAGTTGTAAAATATCGTCTTTTAACTTTCAATGTGGCATTATTGTTAAAAAACCATGCTTTGCCTATTAAGGCACTTAAAAAATCCTGACATTCTATTCATTAATACTGTAATCCACAGTTCCTAGTCAGGACCAATTTTAGTGGGCTGCGTGAATCAAGAGATTAATAAAAATGTCTGCAGACAATACCAGTAATTGGATTAGAGGTCTACTCTTTTTACATTATTTAAGGAGCTGGCTCCCATCTAGTTCTTGCTTAAAACTGGTTAACATTTTCTGATGCCATAAATGACTTGACGTTTATTTAAACTGGGTACAGAAATAATATTTTGGTTGATTCTAGAATTTTAACAAAATTCCCTTGTATTTAGATTTTTTAAATTATTATTGCCTTTAGAATGTATTTCGCTGTGATGTAGGGTAAATTGAAAATTTAGAAATCAAGCTACATTGTAAAAAATATAGATTGAGAAGCATGGCTTCACTTCTGATGCAAAACCCAGTGGAGATAAGACAGGGTTTAATATATTTATATTTTTCAGCATATTATCATATAAGATTCTGTCTCATTAACTATTTTGTATCATTGACATAATTGTCTCTGGAAGTGATGGGTATTCACTATGTTTTCATATCATATATTTTACAGTTAATGAATAAATATTACATGGACCATTCACTTGTGGTTGCTGAGCTGGAGGGCGACTAATAGTGGCTGATTAACTGGGGGCTGAAGGTTAGAAGCCCATGTTAGGTAGCCCTTATGTTCCTAGCCAGCATCCAGTCGGCCACTCGAGTTCACCAGCAAGTGTTAGTAGACCACCACCCACTCCACAAGCCCACACCTACCCCACAAGTCATGTCCACTTTCCCAAGGAAATTTAGTACACTTTTAGTTTAGGTTATTTATAAATTTTTTGGCCCAGGTAGCAAAAGTTTCTGATGTTCCCCTGCTTCATCGCCTTCAGAAGAGTCAAGTGTTTTAATTGGATATTAGTTCTCATAGAATGGAGGTAACAAGTTGTCCCTTCCATGCAGGGGGTTACATTGTACTGTTATGTATATCTTATTTAGTTTAGATAGTTGAAAGACGATTTTTTCTTATTATAATTACGTAACCAAAACATTCATGTTTGTAATTGTGTTATACTGTATTTAAATTGAGGTAAAGCTTTTAACCCAGTACCTGTATATAGTAGCCTCAAATAAGCACACCCCATGTGATACAACACAATTTTATTAAATGAGTGCTGAATGGATTATACAAAAAAATTAGATTGCTTTATTTTAAGTATATATAATTGCAATCTGATTAATTATATACTGTAAGTGGGAAAAACATTCTTTACCCTTTGGAAAGGCACACATCTGATGCAGCATCAACTGTGGGACCTCATTAAGGGGAGAAAAGAGTAAGTTAAATTAGGAAATAGTTTGGATAAATTGCAGATAAAAATATCAATGGGAACTACTGTAAATGGCCATGGCACCTGGGAAAATGTCTGGGGAACACGTACATATCAACCAAAATTTGTTGTTTAAAACACTTATTTCCCCATGATCGGGCAATTGTCGGGCTTCCACATGTACATTCAAGGGTTACCGTAATGGACCACTAGATTGAAGATTACCAAATGAACATTCGTACAACCAAGGGTTACAGAATCGAATGCTACTGTTTGAGGGTCACTGAAATCAAATAATACATTTGAGGGTTACTAAACCGAGGCTACATTTGAGGGTTACCAAACGCCCACTACGTCGAGGGTTACAAAACCAAAGGCGACTATGTGGGCTCCTGAAATGATCAATGATACATTCGAGGGGTAAAAAAAATCGAAGGTATATATTCAAAGGTTACCGAATTTTGAACATACATTCGGGGTATGATTTGTGAATTTAAAATGAAAATAAATCAGTGAAGTTCGGATAGTTCGAGTTCATCCAAACTTATAAAGTTGGCCTTGAAATTCGGGTTAGGTCCATCAATGTTTGCTCAAAAGAAGTTGTGTTTCTGCATCAACACACTAGACCCCCGCTAGTTGGTGCCCCTGGTATCATAACATCATCATTGAATAGCTTAAAAGGGGCTTAGCTAAGTTTCTAAAACTAAATAATACTGAGAATCATTGGATTAATACATAAACTGCAGTTCTGGTTGATCCAGGATACTTTTCCAATTACCATTTGGAGTCAGGGAGTAAACCACACACACACAACACACATACCATTTTTTTTAGTTTTTTTTTTTTTTTTTGCCTTCCTCTGGATCAAGGTTGTAGGAAGGGTGAAAGTTGGACTTTATGGCAATTTGTCTTTATTCAACCTCAATTACACAGCATGTACTAGTTACTAACATATATTCCATTTATCTATGCATGAAAGGCATCAAATATATGTCTTTATGATTCCGGGAAACATAAAAAGTTAATAGTAGAGATGGAATAGATCTTGAACCGAGTTCGAACCAAACTTTATTGAGTTCGAACAGACTAAATCTTTTCAAACTATCCTGGACCCAGATTCTCGTACTTAGAACTTTCCAGACTTTTGAAATTTTCTAATTTGAAAAATCGAACAATCTTCGAATCGGTATGGAATATTTATCAAAAATCGAATGTGAGAGCTCGAGAGTACCGCGCGTGAGTATAAAATAGATTTTTGGAAAGTCTGGATATCGAACATGTTCCCCAGACCTTTTCCCGGTCCCACAGCCATTACATTAAGTTACCATTGATATTTTAATTGGATTTCATTTGAACTGTTCAACTGTTTGACTCCCATTGATTTAATGGGTCAGTTTTCGAACTTTCGAACTTTCATATAGTGCGAACGTTCGAAAACGGACCGAATTCAGAAGTTTGGCCGTCTCTTGTAAATGGAGAGCATGCAAACTTCTCGCAAATGTTGCTAATGGTGGATTTGATCCATGATTAAAGGTCATCTATAGTTTGAAAAAATAATTTTCCCCCTTTCTATTGTGTTCTATAATTCCCCCACCCCCAGAGGACCTTTATTTCTTCAGATTCCACCTTTGTTCTGAGATATATAAGTTAAAATAAGTGAAGATTTCCATATACCCCTCCTGCTTGAGCTGTCCAATCAAATCCACTAACAGCATGCCAGTTGTAGTGTGTAGGCTACACAAGATTTACAGCAAGTCTCCAATGATTCATTCCTTTTCAAAAATTCTTGGGTAATATATGGGTAAAAACAGAAGTAAAGGGAACGAGAAGTCCACCTCCTCCGCAGCTTTCCACAAGATTTATTGCTTGCCAAAAGGGGACTGGGCTGCAGGATTCAGGACTCCAAGTCTCTCATAAGTCTCCTCCAAACTCCCTCCCTTCCCCCTCCTCCCATTCTTACGTAGCACTATCTGTCAGAACATGGAGAAACTTCCTTTCTACAGACTTACATACCAAGGTTTGTTTTATTTTTTGTTTACAAAGTTTCAGAGTGATGTGTCATGTGTAGGAGGATATTAATGCGCATGAGTGGCTTGTTTCACAGCGGACTAAATGACGGGGGAATGACCAGAGAGGGGAGGGGGGAGTGGGGAGACCTGCAGTAAATCAGACAGTGTGCAAACATGAGCCACAGAGGAAGGTAAGAATAAGGCAGGATACACTAACCTTTTATTATGTCTGGATTGGAGCAATGTATAAAATTTCACTATAGAGGGCCTTTAAGTCTTGCAAGGCATCAGTGTGAAGAGCTGGGAGATACTATTACGTAGATAAAGAATTAGTTATTTTTTATATACTATGTTACCATAAAGATGGCATAAATGCTTGCCATCAATTCGCTATCCTCCATCAATCTTAATAAAGTAATGATATCATACAACATTTGTTCTTATGAACAACTACTTATCATTCAACAGGAAATCTCTACCTCCAACTGAGTGGGACTGCCAATTTTTTATGGCCAACTTAGAGAACAGATTTCTGACACCTGACACTATAACAGAGATTATCGGTACATCAATAAAATATATATATAGGCAGAAGGTGAAGAAAACCTAATAAATGTCACTATACAGGCTCACAAATTTTCATCAACCATCAACTGAAAATCAATTTCCTGGACACTACAGTTGTATAAGAATAGAAAAACTTCTCACTTCCTATACAAGAAACCTACTGACAGATGCAGCTACCTCCACACCCCAAGTTTTCCACCCCAACACACCGAAAGACTGTAATACCCAGCCAGGCCATCAGATATAACAGAATTTGGTCAGAGACACAACAGTCGTAGACATCTTAAAAACTCATGCAAACTGCCCAAGGTAACCAACCCTCTTGCACACTTATCAGACACCACCCCTGGCAAGAAATCCATGTCAGGGCCCAGATGAAAGCAGCCGGGCTATGCCTGTTTGGGCTTTGATTATTTTATAAACTAGTTTCTTCCATGTATGTAATAATATAATGCTTCTATGTCAGTACTTTTCATAAAGTTTGATTTGCAGTTATAATCTATGTTTTTTTTTTGTTTTAATATTTTTGCACTCTATAAATAAGTTGCCCTGTATAAAGTGTGAATGTGCAGGCACCCAAGAAACAGCCAACAAATCCTAACATTTCTGTTGTTAAGGTCCAGACTATGTGCCTTATTCATTAACACATAGAGAGTCGAACTTCGCAACATCCGGTTACTCAAGGATCCGCGAATTTTCGGAAAAAATTCGAAAATTCAAAAATCCGCAAGCGGAACCATTAAACCTATTAAAATCAAAGTTCGGCAAAATCCGTTTCGAAAATAAGAGGATTCTTCGAAAATACAATGATTCTTCGAAAATACGGGATTTTTCGAAAATACGTACCCGAAAATGTGGCTTTCTCCGTCAAGAAATTTTGAATTTACGAGGATTTCTCGTATTTTCCCGTATTTTCGGAAAATACCAGAAAATCCTCGTAATTTCGACATTTTTGAAAATGCGGTTCGGAAAAGTTCGGAAGGCTGGAACCGGAAAATCCTGCGATATCCGCCGTTCGCAAACGAGGCAAATCCGACGCGGATCCGGGTTTGGATCCACGAACTGGGCCTCACTATTAACACAAAAACTCATTCCTGGGGAGTCGGGAAGTACACTATCACCTTGCTGTGAGCTCACCATTTCCAATTAGGACCAATAATTGGAATAGGAGTAGGTCTTTCCCTGGAAATGGGTTCATGTAAAAAAAGAATCCTTATTTTTCTTCATAGCATTTATATTGTAAGTTCCACTCTAGTTGTAGTATCCATCATTAGGCAAGTTGGATAAATGGCATTTTGTGATCTATGAAATTCAGCAAAATTGGAGATTTTGTCTGTAAAACGGATTTTGCTGCCAATTTTGGACGTACTCTATATGCAAACTAGGTCATTAGTTTTTCAAAACCCAGGAAAAAAAATTAACCCCTTTCAATTCTAAGCTTTACCCTTTCAATTGCCAAGAAATTGGTTTGGCTTGGGCAGTCAGTTCAAACATGTTCATCATTTTTTTATTGCCTCCTGTTTATATTTAATAGGCATATCCTGTTGATGCAGCTTTCAACAACCTAATTGAATTTAAATTAAAATAGTTAATCCATTCCCCAAGTATCTGAAAAGTAAAAAAAAATAAAATAAAAAGCAACAGAGGCGTATTCACAAAAAGGCTGTCAGTACGCCAGACACTACCTTAATGGCTCAAGTTTTTAATGGAAAATTTAAATAATTTGGTTATCCGCGGAGCTATTCAGGGAAAAATCTGCTGCCATAGAAGGATAATTAGTTATCTGTTTCCTTTTACACGCCGGTACAATGAATATTAAAGATTAATTAAGCACGGAAAGACAATGTTTATATATAAAAATAACTTCACGTCGCATAATTTGCGGCTGTCATTTATGATTAATTTGTAAATGATGAGGTTTATACTCCTTAAAAATTGTATGTGTGTTGTATATATAATTATTTTTGGTTGTTAAGAGCTTAGCATTTACCATAGATTACAATTCTCTGTCAATTGTATCTTAACAGAAACACCTGCGTATGTATTTTGCAAAATATGAACTAATTAGGCAACAGCACAACTGATACTGTTCTTAGATTTCGCTAAGGACGGGATAGGTATGTGAACTAAACAGATAAGAAACAAACATTTGGAAAGAATTTCCAATGTGTTGAGAGTCCTAAGGCAATTATTCTTTACAAACTAAGTATATTTGCCATTTCCGACAATTTATTTGCAATGTAAATATATATTAACAGGTGTTATGGGGAATTCCAATAATACTGCGAATATAAAGCATCTGCAGAATTATAGCATGTTTGACACTATTTAGTTTGTGGAATTTGCCCACCCAAAATAAAAAATGATTTATAAATTAGCATATAAAAATCATGTGCCTTAATTCTGTAGTGGATGGGAGGTAGGATTGTTAATCCTACTTCTATTTATTTTTGGGGATGATCACCATTGAAGTTATCAGTATGGATGGCCGGTTCGTAGATCCGAACCGCGATCCGCCGCGGATTCATCCCTTCGTGACGGCGGATTTTTCCGGATTTTCCGCCCTTCCGAATTCCGATTCGCGGATTTTTCATATTTTCGAAATTTCGAAATTACAAAGTTTCCACGTATTTTCGAAAATACAGTAAAACATGTAATTTTCGCAAATTTCCGAAAATACAAGGATTTCTCTAATCCATACATACATATTTCGAAAATACATGAAAATCGTAATTTCGAAAATTCCCAAAAATACGTGAAAACTCGGACCGGATTTGTGAAGTTCGGACATCTCTTAGTTATCACTAGAGATGTCCGAACTTCGCAAAATCTGGTCCGCTCGAGGATCCGAGAATTTTCGAAAAATTCAAAAAATCCGCGAGTGGACCTTTAAACCTGTTAAAATGAAAAGTTCGGCAAAATCCATTCTTCGAAAATACGATGGTTCTTCGAAAATAAGGACCCGAAAATGTGGCTTGCTCCTTCCAAAAGTGATGAAAATCCGCGAAAATTTCGAATTACGAGGATTGCTCGTATTTTCCCGTTTTCGAAATATGAGAAATCCCCGTAATTTCGAAAGTTTTCGAAAACGCAGTTCGGAAGGCGGAAAACAGGAAAATCTGTGATATCCACCGTTCGCGAACGAGGAAATCCGCCGCGGATCAGGTTTGGATCCGCGGAACAGGGCCATCACTAGGTTATTCAGGCAAGCCCTTGTAGGTCTTCTTTTTATTATGCATGCAGAGCACATTCATAGAAAGGAGAGAAGCTGAAAGCTAATTTTATATGGCTGTGTGCAGATACGTATTATCTACTTCAAACAAATTTTACCTGACGAGTTAAGCTCGAGTGACGAGTTAAACAGGTGATTGTACCCTTCCTTACCCCCCAAGAATAGCGATAAATATAAACAATAATTTTTACAAACTTCTCGGAATTCTGTTTTACATTTCATAATTTCATTTTGCTGCATTTCCATTGTTCATTATTTAATCCGTAGAATCCAAAAAGGACACCTATACCAGGCAGTAAAAGGACACCACACGGGCAGTATAAAGGACACTACATGGGCAGTAAAAGGACACCACAACGGCAGTAAAAGGACACCTACACGGGCAGTAAAATGCTGTTAACAATCCAAAGGAATAGACTTGTAAAATCTATTTTTCCACTCTGTGTGGACAGGCATGTGTTATGGGCTGCGCTTAAACTCACCCAAAATCAATATTTTTCTGAAGCTAGTTACACTCTTGCAATCAATATATGTATCTGCCTATGGCACATAGGGAGGGATTTTATTTTGTTTTTAACTTGTGGCTAGCTTGAAAACCATGAAGACGTTAGTGAGTAGGGATTAATGCAGGATGATGCCTCTGTTCCAGCAGTAGGATACAGTGGGCATGTCAAGCCAGGGCTTGGAAGATGTAAAGGAGCATGAGTAAATATAAACTGTGAAAACTTAAGAAAAGAATAAATAATAAGATGATCAACAAAATGAGGGGGGAAAAAACATCTTAGGCTGTTGTGTCCTCTTTAAATCTCACTTATAAATAAAGTAGTCAACAAGGTTGTTACCCAACACAATGGCGGCATATTATAAAGGTTCAGTGATTTTTCTTGCCGTTGTTCCCGCCATTTTCGCAAAAATCATGTTTTCCGCGATTTATAAATGGGTGAAAAAAGGCTGTGAAAAGTTAAACGAATCGTTACCTTTTGCGCTATCGGAACAGTTACCGTGCTTTATTATAAAACGGCCGAGATTCCCCTTGGACTCGGCGGGTGGTCGCACCCGCCCCAGGTGGCACGCTCACCTCGCTGTGGTGGACGCCGCTGCGAATGGGGTGGGGGGCATTCGCCCCCCTCTCCTGCGGCGAGGGCATGGGCATACGGCCTTACCCCGCCCCGCCCCCGCAGCGGTGACCACACCCACCGCCACCCCTTCCCAGCAGCCCCTCCCAACCCCATCCCCGTTGTGGCAACATATGGAACAGGAGACTAAAGGGCTGCTGGGAAGGGGCCGAGCAGGTGGTCACGACCACGCTGCACACCCCTCCCCAGCACCCCTCAAGCCCCTGCCCCGCCGCTGGCGGGGAGGGGAAGGGCCCGCTGGGAGGGTGGAGGACCCTCCAGCGGGGGCCCCTGAGAAGGGTTTGGGGCTTAAGGGGGTCCCGCAGCTCGAAACCGGCCATCAGGGCCTTTGCGGCACTTACAAGTGCCCTTGAGCTTAACAAGAGCCCTTTGGGGTTAAGGGGTCGCCAGCTCGAACCGGCCCCTTCTTCCCCAGCCCTATCAGGGCCTAACAAGAGCCTTTGGGACTTAGGGGTCCCGCAGCTCAAACCAGGACCCCCTTCCCAGGCCCTATCAGGGCCCTTGTGGCACTTACAAGTGCACCTTGCGGCCCTAAGAAGGGCCTTTGGAGATTAAGGGGTCCCGCAGCTCGAATCGGGACCCCCCTCCCCGGCCCTTGTAAGGGCCCTTTCGGCACTGAGAAGTGCCTTTGGCGGGGGTCCCGCAGCCCAAACTGGGCCCCCCCAGTGAGCGGCTCTTAAAAAGAACCCTTGGGCGGCGTCTTCTTTCTTCCAGCCCTGGCGACACCAGCTCCGCTGAGGCCGCGGACCCCCAATAGGTACCCCTGTGGCTGCCAGGGGTACCCCCGCGGGCACCGGCGACCTCAACAGGCCGATGTTGCCAGTGTCTTGATCTCGCGACGTCTTCGGCTGGGGACACCAGCCCCACTGAGGTCGCGATGCCAGGCAGGCTCACCGAGGCCGCCAGTGAGCCGCTGGCACTGCCTGCTTCAGCGGAGCCGTTGTTCCAGCCGCTTCTTTCTTCAGCCATCTACTGCGATGGCATCTGAGGTCCGTGGTGGAGTGCACCTCTTTATATAGGTTTGCAAGAAAACCCAATCCGTTTCTGATTGGTCAATTTTTAAATGCTTCGTTTACATGCTTTACATAAACCGATTTCGGAAAATCTGATGGTTCCCAGCAGCCCCTCCTAGCCTCCTGTTCCTATGTTCGCCGCGAGCGGCATGTGAGGTTAGGAGGGGCTGCTGGGTTGCGGAGGCGGAGGGGTGGTCGCCGCTGCGGGGGTCGAGGGTGGGCTTATGCCCCGCCCCTGTAGCGGAGACACCGGGAAGGGATTTTAAGTCCCTTTGCGGCTATATTGTACTTAGCACATTGCGCTAAGTGCAGTGTACCTGGGAAGGACTTAAAATTACCGCCAGACATCGTGGCCGCGATCATATAGCGCGATGGCGCTGGCCATTATAAAGACGGCGATAGGGCTATTTTCGTGGCCGTGATGTGCGGCGTAATTTTTGGGGCTATGTTTCGCCCCTTTAAATATGCCCCAGTTTTGGCTGAATAACAGACTTAGTTACTGGCACTTATAAAAGAAGCTAATGAAATAAGTTTTATTCTAACATTCTAACACTAATCTTGTAAACTATCATCAACTCCTTAAAGGGCATGTCCACCCCAAACTAAAATTTAACCCACTACTGCCCCACTGTGTAGTGTTCCAAATCATTATCTTTCTCCCCACTCCTTATGGTTTTCCTGCAGTGCTTTCCAAGTCTCAGAAAGTGAAGAGTAGGAGCTGTCTTGAGTCAAACTGGTCCTGCTGCTTCCTTGTCCTCCTGGAGGACTCTGGCATGCACAGGGGAACCCCACCCCCACCAGGATCTAGATCTAATCTCCTCTGTAGTTTCTCTAGTGTGTAGTTGAGATTTGCTGTAGTGTCCTATCCCTCTATAACTAACATGTAATGCCAAATACGTAACTGTTGTATGTCTGAAATGTGTTACCAGATGCAAAGGAGACAAGTGAGAATATGTGTAATCCACAATCATATTAATTTTAGGTAAGTTGATTTTTATTTTTTTTATTTAGTATTTTGGGATTTTTTATATATGATCCAGGATGATTTGTTTAAAAATACAGATGGGAAATGTTATTGTTTTAAACACCTTCAAAAAAGGCAGTTCATTTACATGCAGCTATGTAAAGTGAAGCAAAATATTGTAGGGAAAACTAAAAGAAAAGGGAATACGTCAGAGTACTGGAAATACCAAACACATACAGAACAAAAAAAATTAAAATCAAATATTTTTTCCTTTAGGGTAAAACAACAGGTAAAGATAAGTCAACGTGGAGGAACCATAGAAAGCATGGGAATTGTTTATTTTAAACAGAATCCCCTAAAGGGCTTGTGAAAATATTAATTATGCACTCCTCCACTGCATCCTCTGACAGGTCCTTACAGACTTAGTACGCGATGAGGACGTGGCAGAGAAGCGAGAGACTGGGTTAGTTCCAAATCTTCTTTCCTGGCTCCTGCAGGTTTATTGAGGAAAAGGAAGGTAAGACACAGCTCCTAACCTCCTGTTCTTCAATAAAAACTGAATAGTTAAACATTTATTTTACCAGTGGAGATTTAAAGCAATTGAACTAACAGCAATTCAAGGTCTTATAGTCGAGGAACCACCTGAATCATCGTCTTTAAAAAGCCTGTCAAGCATTTAAAATGTGTTCATAGACTTTTCCCTCTTTCTATCATTTTATTTCTATATAATAATAGTAGCAGAAAAATAGATGATACACCAAGACATAGATTGTCAAGCAATATAGCCAGTTGTGACCATATCAAATCTAAATTCTGTTCAAGAAAGATAAGACATTGAGAGGAGGTGGTGTGGAATAGGTTAATATAGAAGAATTTTGTGTACGTAACTGAAAGAAAGTGAGATGTAATGTGGGTTCCAATAGAACCCGGTTTCGAATCGAACTGCATTTCGGAACTCTCGAAAACAGAATGCAGAAGCTATGAAAACAGCCCGATCGCGTTAGAACGATAGTTTTAAACAAGTTTTGGTTCTATTTACGGGTTCCCCAGACCATTCCCAGGTCTCTGTTGTCATTTCAGTAACCTACTATTACTATTTATCCCTCAATATGGACAGAAACCTTCCCATTCCCCAGGTCTCTGTGTTATTTACAGTAACCTACTATTACTATTTATCCCTCAATATGGACAGAAACCTTCCCATTCCCCAGTCTCTGTGTCATTACAGTAACCTACTATTACTATTTATCCCTCAATATGGACAGAAAACCTTCCCATTCCCCAGGTCTCTGTGTCATTTACAGTAACCTACTAGTTACTATTTATCCCTCAATATGGACAGAAAACCTTCCCATTCCCAGGTCTCTGTGTCATTTACAGTAACCTACTATACTATTTATCCTTCAATATGGACAGAAACTTCCCATTCCCCAGGTCTCGTGTGCCATTTACAGTAACACTACTATTACTATTTGTCCCTCAAAATGGACGAGAACTTTCACATTTTTTTCTTCCATAGATTTCTATGGGTCCGTTTTCAAAAATATGAAAACGGATGAAACTCAACAGTTTCGACATCTCTAAAAGAAAGTAGTAGAAAACATAAACTTGAACAATACATTTTTTTTTAAATCATCCATGTGCATGGGCTATCTACTGAGCTTTTAAAAGCATCAGGACCAGGGCCTTGGGGCTCCGGGGTCCTGCAGCTCAAACCAGGACCCCCCCGGCCCTTTTAAAGGGCCCATGCGGCTCTTAAAAGAGCCTTGGGGCAGCGTCTTCTGTCTACCATCCGGTGACCACCATCCGGTGGCTGAGGCACCAAACCCGAGAAGTACCCCTGTGGCCGCCAGGCCGACCCTGTGGTTGCATCTTGATCCGACGTGACAGCTTCAGGCTGTGACACCAACACCCCTGTAGTCACCCCCGAGCAGGCAGGCCAACGTGCAGGCGCACAGGAAGCCAGAAATGTGGTAGCCTCTTCTTTTTTTGCCATCTACTGCTATGACTTCTGAGCTCCGCAGAGGATTGCACCTCTTTTTATATGAGTTTGCAGAAAACAGACCTTCGGTGCGCTACGTCCAGATTTTTATGCTTTATCCCCGCGTACGGAACTGTTCCCCAGACGAGAGGCCTGTAAGGTAAGTTTACCCTGCAATAATTTCAGAAAGTTCATCTCCGGCTATTTACCCCCATTGATTTTTATGGTCCGTTTTCGGACTTTCGAAACTTCGAAAGTAGTCGCACAACTCTAGTCCTGAGTTCATGAGCGGTCTTATTTACACAAATCTACAAAATAAATATGCACAAAGAAATTGCCTGCCAAGCCCACATCACGTAAAACAAATATATTAAGAAAATCTCAACATCAAATCCATTAGGGTATCTTTTCTCCATTAAAAGCATCTGGAAGATTTATTAATTGTTATGTTTGGAGCCTGTAGAAAGAACGTGTTAGTGAAATAAAAGAAAATCAAAAAGTGGCGAGCCAGAAAATAAATGAACCAATGCAGTGTAATTTAATTGCCATGTATAGATTTATGATAAATGTTTCTGGGTGGGTTTAATTTATATGTTTGCAAAAAGCTTGTATCTCATCTGTTTTCAATGACAATTAACGATTAAAAAAAAACACAGTATTCGTGCAACAAACATACATTACCATGCATTTAGGAGAGGGCTGAATGATTTATTGGAATTATCTAGAATTTTAATAATTCGCCATGTCAGATATAATAACCAGTATGTTCCTCGGTTCAGGTTTTCCAAGCTGTTTAGATACAGGACATTATGGATGTTCGGGTCTTTTCAATTTTTATTTTCATTTTTGTTTTATTGACAAGAATGAAGGTTTATAACGGAATTAAAAAACCATCTCCCACAGTCTAATCTTGTCCTTTCGTGTGACACGGGTGTGTGAAGTCCTATAAAAAAGGCCTTTAATAGTCTACAACACAAATTGCTGCATACACAGTCCGCAAATATGTGATAACTGGATTAAAGTCATGTCCTAGAGAGACTGCAGGAATCGATCATAAGGAAGGAGACTTCTGGTAATTTCCATGGCAGCTCTCAGGAAGCTAACCTTTTAAAGGGTTTTCACAGAGGTTTTTGCAGGAAGTGATGGTTCTTTACAGCCAAAATTGTTGTTTTATTTTTTTTTATTTTTGTTTATGAACAGCTCAGAATCTAGATTTGCATAGATTGGTCGTTCCTAGTCATGTTGTGATGCCAAATAGTGTTGAGTCTGTTTTCAAACTGAACCGCGCTTCAAGGCAGAACTTTGGGGTTTCAGAAATAAGCCAGAAATTAGCAGAATTTGCGGAATTTGTCGAAATGCGATAATGAAAATTCTAATGTCAAAATTCAGTGTAAAAAAGTTCGAATTGTGTGAATGCGATATGAGAATAGAAAAAAAATGAATATCTACATTGACTTAAATGGGTTGATTTGAAAATTTCTGGCGTGGTTTTCATGTACAAGACTGTCGAGTTCTTAAGAGAGAACAGAAACTGTCTGCCATGTTGTCTTCTCTCTTCATAGATAGATGCCCTTAAGACAACAATATTTCTACTTGCATTCAGTGGACTGGAACCCTGCTATTTGTAATGTTATCCTTGTGAAACTGGCCCAAGGAATGGACAATTTCTACAAGTACAATTGTGTACCTTTTTCTATTCTTCTATTTCATAGATGAGAAATTTCACTTATTTCACTTACCAGCCTTTCAGGAAAACAATCCATATCCTTGTTTTGCTACCAGTTTCCAGCTGTACCTGAACGAGATGTACATTTGAACAATCATTTTTAACTGTCTACCTGTTATTTGTCCTAGTGACCTTTCCCATCCGTTACCATCGAAGCTCTTCAACCCATTAAGAACATTCCCCATTGAACTTTTTAATTTTTGTTTTCTCTGCCTGCAAACAAAAGAAATTCCCTTTGCTCATCCTGGGTGTCCATTTTAAATTCCAATGCCAAATTTACTCCGTCCCACAGTTTTCTTGGGTTGCTTTAAAAGGAAACCTTTAATGTCAAGACTATAGGCTGTTTCGTTAATCCTCCTTCTTATTCATTCCCTTGTATTTATTGAACAACATGTACACACATTTCTATATAGAAATATTCAAACGAACAAAAATAACCCTGGCGCTTGTTGATCAATCATCATTTTATTCAATGTCTCCAGCTTCAAGAGAGGCCTTCATCGAGGAGAGAAGAAAGTTTGTCGAACCATTGAAAGTGATAAAACAATGCCAATTCATAATTTTAAAGGATGCCTAATGGTCACTCTGCTGTAACCTTAGGTAATCATTGGCATCGTCAATTTCGCTGGCTCAATCTCTTGACCCCCACCAAGGGCATAATGGCAGTCGCCACAGCTTGTCCAGGTTCTTCCTGTCATACACGGTCCCTAGACCTAGCTCACCCCAGACACCATACAGAGGACATGCAGTAGAGTATAAAATTGTAGTGTATATTATATATATATGGATAATGCACATTGCATCCAATATACTGTTGATCATTGTGTATGTTTCCCAACAAAGCAAATGCAGACATTTTCAGAAGCTGAGCCTTGGTTTTTATTATTTATTCAGTGATGATTACAGTAAATCTTCCCTGAATATTGCTTTCAAATTATCCAACAAAGCAGCTCTGTGCGTCGGACAGCCTATGAAACCTGTCACATTGCCTGCAGCGAATTGCTTAATTGTACTGAACCACACGTTCTAGCTATGAAACTTTCCTATTATCTATATATTTTATCTATCCATAAATTTACAATAAAAATAATTTCTATTACAATCATGTTCTGGGAAATTATTGAGCATTTGTTAATGTTTTGCATTGTTAATTAACACTATCACTCAATGTTTGAAGACTGTGTTATTAAAAAGCATGTCCACTTTTACAACAAAAAACTGGTCACTAGAGATGTCCGAACTTCGCATAATTCGCCGCTCGAGGATCCGCGGATTTCAAAAAATTCGAAAATTCGAAAATCTGCAAATGGACCATTAAAATGAAAAAAATCCTCGAAAATACGAGGATTTCTTCAAAAATACGAGGATTCTTCAAAAATACGAGGATTCTTCGAAAATACGTATTTTCCTGCATTCTCGAAAATACGAGAAATCCTCGTAATTTCAAAAATTTTTCGAAAATACGTATTTTCACACATTTTTGAAAATACGTCAAATCCTAGTAATTTTTAAAATTTTCGAAAACACAGTTCGGAAAAGTTCGGAAGGCGGAAAATCCGCGATATCCGCCGTTCGCGAACGAGGTAAATCTGCCGCAGATCTGGGTTCGGATCCACGAACTGGGCCATCACTAACTACTGATCATTTGTCAGTTATCCGCCACATATTTAAAGATAAGTTTTATTCCTTTCTGGCAAAGATCTGCTCAATGAGCCTTTACAAGCCTGAGCATGTGCATAGGATGCAGGTAATTCAGTAATGCAGGAAATTAAGTGCTAAATATGTCAGTTGGAGTCCCTCCCACAATGATTTACAGGAAATTAAAGCACTTAATTTCCTGCATGACTGAATTACCTGCATCCTATGCACATGCTCGGCTTGTAAAGGCTCATTGAGCAGATACCTTTGCCAGAAAGGAATAAAACTTATCTTTAAATATGTGGCGGATAACGACAAGTGACCAGAGTAGTGATGGCCCAGTGTCGTGGATACCGAACCCAGATCTGCGGCAGATTTACCTCGTTCGCCGAACGGCGGATATGCTCGATTTTCCGCCTCCGAACTTTTCCGAACTGGTTTCGAAAATTTAAAAATTATGGATTTGACGGATTTTCAAAATGGTGAAAATACGTATTTTCGAAAATTTTTGATTACGAGGATTTCTCGTATTTTCAGGAATGCAGGAAAATACGTATTTTCGAAGAATCCTCGTATTTTTGAAGAATCCTCGTATTTCGAGGTATTTTTCATTTTAATGGGTCCATTTGCAGATTTTCGAATTTTCAAATTTTTGAGAAAATCCGCGGATCCTCGAGCGGCGAATTATGCGAAGTTCGGACATCTCTAGTGACAGTTTTTTGGTTGTAAAAGTGGACATGCTTTTTAATAACACAGTCTTCAAACATTGAGTTGATAGTGTTAATTAACAATGCAAACATTAACAAATGCTCAATAATTTCCCAAACATGATTGTAATAGAAATTATTTTATTGTAAATTTTAATGGATAGATAAAAATATATAGATAATAGGAAAGTTCATAGCTAGAACGGTGTGTTCAGTACAATTACGCAATTCTCTGGCAGGTGCAATAGTGACAGGTTTCCATACGGCTGTCCAGACGCACAGAGCTGCTTTGTTGGATAAGTTGAAAGCAATATTCAGGGAAGATTTACTGTACATCATCACTGAATAAATAATAAAAACCAAGGCTCAGCTTTGAAAGAAATGTCTGCATTTGCTTTGTTGGGGAACATACACAATGATCAACAGTATATGGATGCAATGTGCATTATCCTATATATATATACACACTAAATTAGTACTTACTTGCATGTCCTCTGTAATGTGGTCTGGGGGGTGAGCTAGGTCCTAGGACCGTGTAGCAGGAAGAACCTGGACAGCAGGTGGCACGATGCCATTATGCCCTTGGTGTGGGGGCAAGAGTGAGCCAGCAAATGGCAGATGCCAAGGTATTTACTAAGGTGACAGCAGAGTGACCATTAGACATCCTTTAAATTATGATTGCATTGTTTATCACTTTCAATGGTTCAGCAAACTTCTTCTCCTCTGATGAGGCCTTCTCTGAAGCACTGAGACATGAATAAAATGATGATTGATCAAAAGAGCGCCAGGGTTATTTTTGTGATCTTTGGATATTTCTATATAAAGTGTTGTACATTGTTGCAATAAATACAAGGGAATGAAATAGAGAAGGGGATTAAAGAAACAGCCTATAGTCTTGACAATTAAGAAGGTACTCTTTTAGCAACCCAAGAAAACTGTGGGGACGGAGAGTAAAATGGTGGCATTGGAATTAAAATGGAACACCCAGGGATGAGCAAAGGGAATTTCTTTTGTTTGCAGGCAGAGAAAACAAAAAATTAAAAAAGTTCAATGGGGATTGTTCTTAATGGTGAAGAGGTCGATAGGTACGAGGGAAAGGCAACTAGGACAAATAACAAGGGTAGACAAGTTAAAATGAATGATTTGTCAAATGTATCATCTCGTTCCAGGTACACTGGAAACTGGAGCTAAGAAACAAGTTTAATGGATGTTTCCTGAAAGGCTGGTAAGTGAAATAAGTGAAATTTCTCTCTATGAAATAGAAGAATAGAAAAAGGTACACAATGTACTGTAGAAATTGTCCATTCCTTGGGCCAGTTTCACAAGGATAACAATTACCAAAATAGCAGGGTTTCCTTCATCTGAATGCAAGTAGAAATTATTGTTGTCTTAAGGGCATCTATCTATGAAAGAGAGAAGACAACATGGCAGGACAGTTCTGTTCTCTTAAGAACTCGACAGTCGTTGACATGAAAACACGCCAGAAAATTTTCAATCAAACCCAATTTAAGTCAATGGTAGATTCATTTTTTTTCTATTCTCAATATCGCATTTCACACCAAATTCGAACTTTTTTACACTGAATTTGACATTAGAATTTCATTATCGCATTTCGACAAATTCCGCAAATTCTGCTATTTTGCTATTTTCTGAAACCCAAGTTCTGCCTTGAAGCCTGGTTCAGTTTGAAAACAGACTCAACACTATTGGCATCACAACATGACTAGGAAACGACCAATCTATGCAAAATCTAGATTCTGAGCTGTTCATAAACAAAAAAAAAAAATATAAAACAACAATTTTGCTGTAAAGAACCATCAATTCTGCAAAAACCTGCTGTGAAACCCTTTAAAGGTATAGCTTCCTGAGAGCTGCCATGGAAATTACCCGAAGTCTCCTTTCTTATGATCGATTCCTGCAGTCTCTCTAGGACATGACTTTAATACCAGTTATCACATATTTGCGGACTGTGTATGCAGCAATTTGTGTTTAGATAATTAAAGCCTTTTTATAGGACTTCACAACCCGTAGCCAAACAGAAAGACAAGATTTAGACCTGTGGGAGATGGTTTTTTATTCCGTTATAAAACATTCATTCTTGTCAAATAAAACAAAAATGAAATAAAAATTGAAAAGACCGAACGATCCATAATGTCCTGTATCTAAACAGCTTGGAAAAACTGAACCTGGAGGAGGAAATACTGTTGGTTTATTATAGATTTGTGAAACTGGCCCAAGGAATGGACAATTTCTACAGTACAATTGTGTACCTTTTTCTTTCTTCTATTTCATAGATGAGAAATTTCACTTATTTCACTTACCAGCCTTTCAGGAAACAATCCATTAACCTTGTTTCTAGCTCCAGTTTCCAGTGTACCTGGAACGAGATGATACATTTGAACAAATCATTTTATTGTCTACCTTGTTATTTGTCCTAGTTGACCTTTCCCATCCGTACCTATCGACTCTTCAACCCATTAAGAACATTCCCCATTGAACTTTTTTAATTTTTGTTTTTTCTGCCTGCAAACAAAAGAAATTCCCTTTGCTCATCCCTGGGTGTTCCATTTAAATTCCAATGCCACCATTTTACTCTCCGTCCCCACAGTTTTCTTGGGTTGCTTTAAAAGGTAACCTTCTTAATGTCAAGACTATAGGCTGTTTCTTTAATCCTCTCATTTCATTCCCTTGTATTTATTGCAACAATGTACACACATTTCTATATAGAAATATTCAAACGATCAAAAAATAACCCTGGCGCTCTGTTGATCAATCATCATTTTATTCAATGTCTCAGTGCTTCAGAGAAGGCCTTCATCAGGAGGAGAAGAAGTTTGCTGAACCATTGAAAGTGATAAAACAATGCCAATCATAATTTAAAGGATGCTAATGGTCACTCTGCTGTAACCTTAGGTAAATCATTGGCATCTGCCATTTGCTGGCTCACTCTTGACCCCACACCAAGGGCATAATGGCAGTCTGCCACCTGCTTGTCCAGGTTCTTCCTGCATACACGGTCCTAGACCTAGCTCACCCCAGACACCATTACAGAGGACATGCAAGTAGAGTACTATAAATTTAGTGTGTTATTATATATATATGGATAATGCACATTGCACCAATATACTGTTGATCATTGTGTATGTTTCCCCAACAAAGCAAATGCAGACATTTCTCGAAGCTGAGCCTTGGTTTTTATTATTTATTCAGTGATGAGTACAGAAATCTTCCCTGAATATTGCTTTCAACTTATCCAACAAAGCAGCTCTGTGCGTCTGGACAGCCGTATGAAACCTGTCACTTATTCACCTGCCAGAGAATTGCGTTAATTGTAGAACCACACGTTCTAGCTTGAAACTTTCCTATTATCTATATATTTTATATCCATTATAATTTACAATAAAATAATTCTATTACAATCATGTTTGGGAAATTATTGAGCATTTGTTAATGTTTGCATTGTTAATTAACACTATCACTCAATGTTTGAAGACTGTGTATTAAAAAGCATGTCCACTTTTACAACAAAAAACTGGTCACTAGAGATGTCCGAACTTCGCATAATTCGCCGCTCGAGGATCCGCGGATTTTCTAAAAAATTCGAAAATTCGAAAACTGCAAATGGACCCATTAAAATGAAAAAACCTCGAAAATACGAGGATTCTTCAAAAATACGAGATCTCAAAAACGGGATTCTTCGAAAATACGTATTTCCTGCATTCTGAAAATACGAGAAATCCTCGTAATTTCAAAAATTTTTCGAAAATACGTATTTTCACCATGTTTTGAAAATACGTCAAATCTAGTAATTTTTAAAATTTTCGAAAACACCAGTTCGGAAAAGTGTCGAAGGCGGAAAATCCGAGAATCCGCCGTTCGCGAACGAGGGTTAAATCTGCCGCAGATCTGGGTCGGTATCCACGAACGGGCCATCAACTACTTGGTCACTTGTCAGTTATCCGCCACATATTTAAAGATAAGTTTTATTCCTTTCTGGCAAAGGTATCTGCTCAATGAGCCTTACAAGCGCAGCATGTGCATAGGATGCAGGTAATGCAGTAATGCAGGAAATAAAGTGCAAAATATGTCAGTTGGAGTCCCTCCCACAATGATTTACAGGAAATTAACTGTTGGCAGTTGGGGACTGATATTAAAAAAAAAAAATTCATTTTAAGGCAAAAGAAAAATCTTTTATAATACTATATTGTATGTATTCCTACAATATAGCCATCCATCAAATAAAATCTGTTTTCATATCAGATCTAAGGTGTTATGCGGAGTCCGCGAGTATACCTTCAGTGCCTATACCCCAATCTACAGCAGCTGTTTCACCTATAGACACGCCCCTGATCGTCAGGAGACTGTTGAGCCTTGCTGTACATGGTTTCCCCCAGGTCTTAGAGTGCAAGGTTATGAACTCTGAGCGGGTATACTCTGGAAACCAGAACACCAATGGAAATCACAGGAACTGGAAGACAAATAAAATTACATGAATACAGGATAATAATGAACATGAGAAGAACATGAACAAGACTAGGCTACAAGAATCAACCCTTGGCTACTATAAGAAATAGCAGGGACCACTAGCTTGGAAACCAAAACTATAACAGGCAATGAGGGAACAACCAAATGGGCTTAAATAGGCAGAGGACCAATGGGGAAAGGATGACCGAAGTCTGATGCAGGATTGGCTAAAGGGCAAGTTTGAATCTGAGTGGATCTCCTCTGTCCTTTCTAGTGTCTGCAGGAACAGAGGTGATAAGAAGAGGTGCCTGTGCGTGTCCGCACCGCACCAGAAGGAAGGGCGCAGGCACAAGAGGCACGCATGAAACCCGACGCCGGATGTGAGACGTCGGATGAAGTAATGTCGAAGGACACTGCAAGATGCCCGAAGATTCCGAGGTCGGCGGAGAGGGCCGCCGCGGGAGCGCGAGACACTAAGTGCCGGCGACCTCACATAAGGGTTTCGAAGTTCCAACTAAACTTTAGAAGCTCAAATTTTTTTTGACTTTCTATTTTTTTAAAAATCTAAAAACTTCAAATTTCGGTAACCCATGAAATCAGAATTTACGATTTTGGTAACCCTCAAATATGGAGATCGTTTTGGTAACTCTCGAATTAAGAATTATCGATTTCAGTGACTCTCAAATATGCAAGTAGATTTTGGTTACCCACAAATTCACCATCAGTAACCCTCAAATTTGGAGACAATTTCGGTAACCCTCGAAATAAAATGTGAAAGCTAGAAAACATGTGAAAAAAGTTTGCTTTTAAATAACTTTTGGTTTTGTACATGTTCCCCAAATCATTTCCCAGGTCCCTGAGCCATTTATACAATTACTATACTATACTATATTTTCTGCCTTAAATTCAATCAGATCTTTCAATTTTTTCTCCCACTGAATTCTATGGGTTTTGTTATGAATTTTTTTTGGAATTTTGAACTTTTTCAAATTTCTAAAATTCCAAAAAAAAAAGTCTAAAATTCGAAAATCACCGGTTTCGAATATCTGTACTGGTTAGTTATTTCTATCTCAAGATTTAGGTTGCTACATTGCAGTAAAATCTGTAGGTGTCCCTACTTCAAGGCTTGTGGAGCCTGGCTAGACTAGATGCATATGTTTTTAAAGGAAAAGTGCACTGTAAATATTACCATTAAAAAAAAAAAAAGTGCTGGGGCGTAGTAAGGAAGGATTGATCATTTCTGCCTCCCATATTATTTCGTTGAGAAGCACCAGCTCGTACAGTTTTTCTCGATAACTGATTCATTCGATTCATTGACTTTCTAGAAATAGTTCCAGAAAAAAAAAATGTTATTTTCTTTGCAGAGATTTGTAACAGAAAATCTTTTGACCAGAGAATATACTCCCTAAAATTCCAAAACTCAGAGAAAATGGCTAAATGTGCTATAACCCTTCCAGGCAAATAAACTTTCCGATGATTAGGATGCAGTAAAACGCTACTCCCATTGTTTTATATTCACATTGAGATTCTGATTTAATGTTCCAAGCAAACACCGAAAGTAAAGCAGTTTTTCACCTCCAATGTTTTAAAGAAATAACAGGAATGCTATGAGGAACCAAGGCGCCTCTAAATGATGTAGAGGATTATGTTACAGGGGTGTCACCTGACACTGTGTAAATTACAATACAAATAAATACTTTATGTTCATTTTATTACGTTCCCAGTAATAAATACCGTACTGGAAAAATGGAGAAAAATAAATATAAAATGTTCCCTCATGCAAGGTAGGGAATCTCTCATACAAGGTAGAATATCTCTTGTGCAAGTTAGGAATTCTCATACAAGGTAGAATATCTCTTGTGCAAGTTAGGAATCTCTCATGCAAGGAGGAAATCTCTCATGCAAGGTAGGAAATCTTATGCAAAGTAGGGAATCTCTCATGCAAGGTAGGGATATCTCTGTGCAAGACCCAAGAGACGAACAGCACTTCCGGTTCCCATAAAACCAACTTTATTGCTTACAACACATCATATGGTCGTCATCGATGCGTTTCGGGGAACACCCCCTTAGTGTGGATGATCTCTTGTGCAAGGTAGGGAACTTCTCATGCAGGTAGGAAATCTCTCATGCAAGGTAGGAAATCTCTCATGCAAGGTAGGAATCTCTATGCAAGGTAGGAAATCTCAATGCAAGGTAGGAAATCTCTCATGCAAGGTAGGGTGTCTCTCATGCAAGGTAGGAAATCTCTCATGCAAGATAGGAATCTCTAATGCAAAGTAGGAAATCTCTCATGCAAGGTAGGAAATCTCTCATGCAAATCTCTAATGCAAAGTAGGAAATCTCCCATGCAAGGTAGGGTATCACTCATGCAAGGTAGCAAATCTCTCATGCAAGGGTAGGAAATCTACTGCAAAAGTAGGAAATCTCTCATGCATGGAAATCTCTAATGCAAGTAGGAAATCTCTCATGCAAGGTAGACTCTCATGCAGGAGAATCTCTAAGCAATAGAATCTCATGAAGGTAGAATCTCTCAGCAAGGTAGGAAATCTCTAATGCAAGTAGGAAATCTCTCATGCAAGTGAGGGTATCTCTAATGCAAGGTAGGATAATCTCATGCAAGTAGAAATCTCTAATGCAAAGTAGGAATCTATGCAGGTAGATATCTCCTGCAGGTAGAATCTATTCAAAGTAGGAATCTCATGCAAGGTAGATATCTCTCATGCAAGGTAGGAAATCTCTATGCAAGTAGGAATCTCTATGCAGGTAGCAAATCTCTCATGCAAGAGGAATTCTATCAAGTAGGATGACTCTCATGCAAGATAGTAATCTAATGCAAAGTAGGAAATCTCTCTGCAAGGTAGAATCTCCATGCAAGGTAGGAATCTTAATGAAATAGGAAATTGCAAGGTAGTAGGTCTCATTCAAGGTAGGATATCTCTATGCAAGCTTGGTTAGTATAATGCGAAGAAGTTTATATATAAGGTTAGAAAACCAATTGCTGAAGGGTACACGTTCATAGCCAATACATATACAGTAGCTTTGTTGTCGTGTAGTTAGCTACTTTCATAAGCGTCTTTACTGTAGGTAGATAAAATCAAAAATTAAAAAATCGGGTTCCGTCAATCCGGGAGTTCCGAAAGTTTCGTCGGGACTTCGAAACCCTCAGATTGATTTGATCTGGGTTCTATTCGAACCCAATAACATCTCTATGACTATTTGGAGGATAATTGGATTGGGGATATTATAAGAGATTGCACAAAAAACTACTAGGCAGCCAGACAGTATTGGACACCCTATGAATTGCTACTACCAATAGTGTGTATCATGAAACAGGAAAAAGAACCATTACCAATGATTTACTGTTGACTGCAATGTAATAAATCTGTTTCCTGGAGCAAATGTAAAATGAACAATAATTTCCTCTAATAGACATTTTTGTACCAGCATGTCCTATCGAACGTTTGGCTGGTTTGGATGAAAGAACAACTAAAATTGGTCGATTGTGAGGAAAAGTACTCATAATATTTGACCAATTGACTGATGCCACAATGGCAGTTGGTTGGTTCGAATATTGCGCTTGTTTGTATCTACAGTAGCCTAATTGAACTTTGTTCTCTGATAAGGACTTAAGCTGGGTACACACAGTACGATAAAAGCCCCGATACTGTTGGATCCGCGTATCGGGGCTTTATCGTTATGGGTCTACCTTTGTTTCCCGAACGAGCGCGCAATCTTGCAGATCCTGTCTGTCATCTTTCAGAAATCTGTACGTGTGTGTACCTAGCTTTAGCCTTTCTGTTGCCTTTCTTTAGGATTGTATCAGCTTTGCACCAATCCCCAGTAACCTGTGTGTATTGGTCACAGCTCTTATAGGGTATGTGCACTGAAAAAATTACTTGACTCTCCCCCAACCTATAATTAAATAAATGAGAGTACCCTTTTTCTGAGAAGTGTGTGTTTCTGCACGCCTTTATCCAGTACTTGTTTTGCTCATACACAGTATCCCCCACCCTCTTAACCGAAGCCCCTTTATTAGACCAGACTATCTGTGAGAGAGAAATGCTCAGTAATCACTACAAGGCAGCAATGGTAGAGAGAATTTTCCCACCATACAATTCACATATACCATGATGCCCAGAGTCCCCGAGTATACCTTCATGGCCTATACCCCAATCTACAAGCTCCTGTCTTCACCTATAGACAAGCCCCCGATCATCAGGAGACTTGTTGCACCTTGCTGTACATGGTTACCCCCAGTTCTTAGAGTGCAAAGTATAGACGTTGAGACCGGGTATACTGTGGAAAACCGGAACACCAATGGAGCTGAACAGGAACTGGAAGACATTAAAAAGACAAAAATACAAGGATAACAATGCAATAAGAAGAACAATGAACAATGATGAGATGAGATGTAATAATGTTCTCATTGTTAAAAATGGTGCTAATTTTGCCCAAACCATCAGAGTAGCTTTCAAATGTAATAACATTCTGATTGGCTGGGGCAAAATTAGCACTATTTTTAACAATAAGAACATTATTACATCTCACTGTTAGTCCGCAATAAAAGGTAGACGTGTTTTTTAAGGAAGAGATCTGAGCAGGAACAGTTTAGTGGGAAAAATCTTGTACCAGTAGACTATAATTCACAGGAAGGTAGGATTGGTATTCCCAAACTCCCTGTGTGCAATGCAAGTCTAGGGCTGAAACAGTCATTTGCAACAGTTTTTTTAAATATTCAAATTTTTATCTGATTTACAGAAAATCTGCAGATTCTAAAAACTCAAACTTAAAAACCTTTATAACACCCAGAATAGTTGAATAAATGTCCATCAGTTTAACCCTTTTTTTAATCCCATAACATAAAGATCAAAGGTATGTCCACTCCCATAGTTCCTTTAGGCCAGTTGATGTTTTGGGTTTGTCTGATACTTATCACAATTTGAGGTGGACCCAACCCGGTTCTGAAGTGGATTATGGACCCCCCGGAACTCGGATTTTGCAGATTTCTGACTTTCTCAGATTTTTCCAGACTGCAAAACTGTTTTCGATAATTATCGACCGTTTGAGAAATTTCAAATTTACAAATCACAATTTAGAAATCTCCCAAATACTACAAAATGCAAAACAGGAAGCGCATGAAGTTTCGCTACTGGGCGGTATTTTTTAGGCATTGATACGTGTTTCCTAGACCTTTCCCAGGTTCCTGAGTATTTACAGTAAGTTCCATTGCTATTTATACCTTTACTTAGGCTATTGAAATTTTTTCCAAACATTCCATTTTTCCCCTTCATAATTTGGTGGGTTTTTTACCTTCCTTTGGATCAAACAGTTGGCAGGAGGAGAATGATGATATTGCTGATGGGTTGCGGATGGACGTATGTCTTTATTCACCTAAGATACTTACTTTCCGCAATCTGCAAGTGGAATGGATTTCAGTGAGTTCGGCCGTTGATCTAACTCGTGAACTTCAATTTTTTCCCTCCTTTCTAAAAAATTGTTCCCCTTCGTGTTCATCTCTTTTCCCTTTTTCTCCCTGCCAACACCGCTCCTTTTTTTCCTACACTTCCTTCCCCCTCCCCCTTTTCTCCCTCTCATCCCTATCTAATTATTTCTTTTATTCCTCCCCCCTTTCTTTTTTCCCCTTTTCCCTTTCTCCCCTCCCCCCACAAGGATAACATTACAAAATAGCAGGGTTTCCTTCATCTGAATGCAAGTAGAAATTATTGTTGTCTTAAGGGCATCTATCTATGAAAGAGAGAAGACAACATGGCAGACAGTTTCTGTTCTCTCTTAAGAACTCGACAGTCGGTTGACATGAAAACCACGCCAGAAAATTTTCAAATCAAACCCAATTTAAGTCAATGGTAGATTCATTTTTTTTTCTATTCTCAATATCGCATTTCACACCAAATTCGAACTTTTTTTACACTGAATTTTGACATTAGAATTTTCATTATCGCATTTCGACAAATTCCGCAAATTTCTGCTAATTTCTGCTTATTTCTGAAACCCAAAGTTCTGCCTTGAAGCCTGGTTCAGTTTGAAAACAGGACTCAACACTATTTGGCATCACAACATGACTAGGAACGACCAATCTATGCAAAATCTAGATTCTGAGCTGTTCATAAACAAAAATAAAAAAAAATAAAACAACAATTTTGGCTGTAAAGAACCATCAATTCCTGCAAAAACCTGCTGTGAAAACCCTTTAAAAGGTATAGCTTTCCTGAGAGCTGCCATGGAAATTACCCAGAAGTCTCCTTTCCTTATGATCGATTCCTGCAGTCTCTCTAGGACATGACTTTAATACCAGTTATCACATATTTGCGGACTGTGTATGCAGCAATTTGTGTTGTAGACTATTAAAGGCCTTTTTATAGGACTTCACAACCCGTGAGCCAAACAGAAAGACAAGATTTAGACCTGTGGGAGATGGTTTTTTATTCCGTTATAAAACATTCATTTCTTGTCAAATAAAACAAAAATGAAAATAAAAATTGAAAAGACCCGAACGATCCATAATGTCCTGTATCTAAACAGCTTGGAAAACCTGAACCTGGAGGAACATACTGGTTATTATATCTGACATGGCGAATATTAAAATTCTAGATAATTCCAATAAATCAATTCAGCCCTCTCCTAAATGACATGGTAAATGTAGTGTTTGTGCACTGAATACTGTGGTTTTTTTTAATCGTTTAATTGTCATTGTAAAACAGATGAGATACAAGCTTTTTGCAAACATATAAATTAAACCCACCAGAGAACATTTACATAAATCTAATACAGTGGCAATTAAATTACATCTGCATTGTGTTCATTTATTTCTGGCTCCGCCACTTTGTGATTTTCTTTTTATTTCACTAAATCACGTTCTTCACAAGGCTCCAAACATAACAATTAATAAATCTTCCAGATGCTTTTAATGGAGAAAGATACCCTAATGGATTTGGATGTTGAAATTTTCTTATTAAATTTGTTTTTCGTGATGTGGGCTGTGCAGGCAATTTCTTTGCATATTTATTTTGTAGATTTTGTGTAAATAGACCGCTCATGAACTCAGGACTAGAGATGGTCGAACTTTCGAAAGTTCGAAAGTCCGAAAACGGACCCATAAAAGTCAATGGGGGTAAATAGCTCGGAATGAACTTTCTGAAATATTGCAGGGTAAACTTACCTTACAGGCCTCTCGTCTGGAGAACAGGTCCGTACGCGGGGAAAAGCATAAAAACTGGACGTAGCGCACACGTGTTTTCTGCAAACCTATATAAAGAGGTGCAATCCTCTGCGGAGCTCAGAAGTCATAGCAGTAGATGGCAGAAGAAAGAAGAGGCTACCAACATTGGCTCCGCAGAGGCCGGCTGTGGGCCTGCCTGGCATCGGTGACTACAGGGGTGTTGGTGTCACTAGCCTGAAGCTGTCACGTCGGATCAAGATGCAACCACAGGGCGGCCTGGCGGCCACAGGGGTACTTCTCGGGGTTGGTGGCCTCAGCCACCGGATGGTGTCACCGGATGGTAGACAGAAGACGCTGCCCAAGGGCTCTTTATGAGCAGATGGGGCCCTTTAAAAGGGCAGAGGGGGGGGTCCTGGTTCGAGCTGCGGGACCCCTGGAGCCCCAAAGGGCCCTGGTCCTGATGCTTGTAAAAGCATCAGTAGATAGCCCATGCACAATGGATGATTTTAAAAAAAATGTATTGTTCAAGTTTATGTTTTCTACTACTTTATTTTAGAGATGTTCGAAACTGTTGAGTTTCGTTCCGTTTTCATATTTTTGAAAACGGACCCATAGAAATCTATGGGAGAAAAAAATGTGAAAGTTTCTCTCCATTTTGAGGGACAAATAGTAATAGTAGGTTACTGTAAATGGCACAGAGACCTGGGGAATGGGAAGGTTTCTGTCCATATGAAGGATAAATTAGTAAATAGTAGGTTATGTAAAGACACAGAGACCTGGGGATATGGAAGGTTCGTCCATATGAGGGATAAATCGTAATAGAGGTCTACCTGTAACATCAGGAACACCAGAGACTGGGGAATGGGAAGGTTTCTGTCATTTTGAGGGATAAATAGTAATAGTAGGTTACTGTACATGCACAGAGGACCTGGGACAGGGGAAGGTTCTGTCCATATTGAGGGATAAATAGTAATAGTAGGTTACGTAAATAAAAAACAGAGACCTGGGGAAATGGGAAGGTTGCTGTCCATATTTGAGGGATGATTAAATAGTACACTACGTAGGTCTACGTAAATGACACAGAGACCGGGGAATGGTATGGGGAACCCTTAACATAGAACCAAAATTGTTTTTTAAAACTATCTTTTACCTCGATCGGGCGTTTTCAAGCTTCTGCATCTGTTTTCGAGAGTTACCGAAATTGAGGGATAAATAGTAATAGTAGGTTACTGTAAATGACACAGAGACCTGGGGAATGGTCTGGGGAACCCGTAAATAGAACCAAAACTTGTTTTAAAACTATCTTTCTACTCGATCGGGCTGTTTTCAAGCTTCTGCATTCTGTTTTCGAGAGTTACCGAAATCGCAGATTCGATTCGAAACCGGGTTCTATTGGAACCCACATTACATCTCTACTTTCTTTCAGTTACGTACACAAAATTCTTCTATATTAACATATTCCACCACCTCCTTCTCAATGTCTTATCTTTCTTGAACAGAATTTTAGATTTGATATGGTCACACCTGGCTATATTGCTTGACAATCTATGTCTTGGTGTATCATGCTATTTTTCTGCTACTATTATTATATAGAAATAAAATGATAGAAAGAGGGAAAAGTCTATGAACACATTTAAATGCTTGACAGGCTTTTTAAAGACGATGATTCAGGTGGTTCCTCGACTAATAAGAACTTGAATTGCTGTTAGTCAATTGCTTAAATCTCCACTGGTAAAATAATGTTTTACTATTCAGTTTTATTGAAGAACAGGAGGTTAGGGAGCTGTGTCTTACCTCCTGTTCCTCAATAAAACCTGCAGGAGCCAGGAGAGAAGATTCGATTCGAAACCGGGTTCTATTGGAACCCACATTACATCTCTACTTTCTTTCAGTTACGTACACAAAATTCTTCTATATTAACATATTCCACCACCTCCTTCTCAATGTCTTATCTTTCTTGAACAGAATTTTAGATTTGATATGGTCACACCTGGCTATATTGCTTGACAATCTATGTCTTGGTGTATCATGCTGTTTTTCTGCTACTATTATTATATAGAAATAAAATGATAGAAAGAGGGAAAAGTCTATGAACACATTTAAATGCTTGACAGGCTTTTTTAAGACGATGATTCAGGTGGTTCCTCGACTAATAAGAACTTGAATTGCTGTTAGTCAATTGCTTAAATCTCCACTGGTAAAATAATGTTTTACTATTCAGTTTTATTGAAGAACAGGAGGTTAGGGAGCTGTGTCTTACCTCCTGTTCCTCAATAAAACCTGCAGGAGCCAGGAGAGAAGATTTGGAACTAACCCAGTCTCTCGCTTCTCTGCCACGTCCTGTGTCAGGTCCCGATAGACTCTGTATCCTATGCGCATCGCGTACTAAGTCTGTCAGGACCTGTCAGAGGATGCAAATTATTTGATTTTCATTTTTTTGTTCTATATGTGTTTGGTCATTTCCCAGTACTCTGACGTATTCCCGTTTTCTTTTAGTTTTCCCTACATATTTTGCTTCACATTTACATTGCTGCATGTAAATGAACTGCCTTGTTTGAAAGGTGATCAAAGACAGTAACATTTCCCATCCGTACTTTTAAACAAATCATCCTGGATCATATATATAAAAAATCCCAAAATACTAAATAAAAAAAATAAAAAATCAACTTACCTAAAATTAATCTGATTGTGGATTACACATATTCTCTACTTGTGCTCCTTTGCATCTGGTAACACATTTCAGACATACAAACAGTTACAGTATTTGGCATTAGCCATGTTAGCTTAATAGAGGGACTATGACACTACGCAAAAGTCGTCAACTACCACTTAGAAAAGACTACAGAGGAGTAGAATTAGATTCAGGTGGGTGGGGGTGGGGTTCCCCTGT
Organism: Hymenochirus boettgeri; assembly: GCA_019447015.1. NCBI lineage: Eukaryota > Metazoa > Chordata > Amphibia > Anura > Pipidae > Hymenochirus > Hymenochirus boettgeri. Next base: position 278,219,895 of record CM033474.1, read on the forward strand.
GCCTGCCCGGGTCCTCCAGGAGGACAAGGAAGCAGCAGGGACCAGTTGACTCAAGGACGGCTCCTACCTTCACTTGTTGAGACTTTGGAAAGGCACTGCAGAAAAAAACACCATAAGGAGTAGGGGAGAAAGATAATGATTTGGAAACACACACAGCTGGGGCAGTCGTGGGTTTACAATTTTAGTTTTGGGTGGAAGTATGCCTTTAGTGATTGCTTGATGATAGTTTCAGATTAGGTAGAGAATGTTAAGATATAAAACTTATTTCATTCGCTTCTTTTATAAGTGCCTAGTAAACTAAGTCGGTATTCAGCCAAAACATTGGGGCACTATTTATAAAGGGCGAAAATATGCGCCCAAAATTACCGCCGCAACATCACGAGCCACGAACAATAGCCCGATCGACGTCGTTATAATGGCCACGCGGCCTCGGCGCGCGATATGTATCGCGCCAAGATGTGCTGGCGGTATTTTAAGGTGCCCTCCCAGGTACACTGCACCTTAGTGTGCAATGTGATTAAGTACAATAGCACGCAAAGGGACTAAAATCCCTTTCCCTGGTTGTCTCCTCTACAGGGTGGCGGGATATAGCCCACCCTCCTGACCCCTGCAGCGGCGACCACCCTCCGCCTCTGCAAACCAGCAGCCCAGTCCTCACTAACCTGTCCAATGACGCTCCGCGCGCAATATGAACAGGGAGGCTAGGATGGGGCGCTGGAAACCAATCAGAATTTTCCGAAAATCGGTTTATGTAAAGCATGAAACGAAGGACATTAAAAAATTGAACAATTTCAGGAAAACGGATTAGCGGTTTTTATGCAAACTATATTAAAGAGGTGGCACTCCACCAGGAACCTCAGATGCCTCGCAGTCGATGGTGAAGAAAGAAGCGGTGGGCAACAACTGGCTGTCCGCTGAACATGGCAGTGCCAGACGGCCACTTGGCGCCTCGGTGAGCCTGCCTGGCATCACGGCGACCTCAGTTGGGGCTGGTTGTCGCCAGCCCCGTGAAGACGTCGCGCGATCAAGACAATGGAAAAGCGGCCTCGTTGGGTCGCCGGTGCCCGTGACGGGGGTATCCCTGGCCGCCACGGGGTACCTATTGTGGGTTCCGCGCTCAGTTCGCTTGAGCTGGTGTCGCCAGGGCTGAAGAAAGAGAAGTAGCCGACCAAGGTTCAGTTTTAAGAGCTGCCACTGGGGGGGCCAAGGTTTGTTTTGCGAGCGGGACCCTCGCCAACACCAAAGGCACTTCATCAGTGCCGAAAGGGCCCCTACAAGGGCCGGGAGTGAGGGGTGGTCCGATTCGAGCTTGCGGACCCCTTAAGCTCAAAAGGCCCTTCTTAGGGCCGCGAAGGCACTTGTAAGGGCCACAAGGGCCCTGATAGGACACTGGAAGGGGTCCTGGTTTGAGCTGCGGGACCCCTAAGTCCCCAAAGGCGCGTGTTAGGGCCCTGATAGGGCTGGGAAGGGGGTCCCGGTTCGACTGCGGACACCTAACCCCAAAGGGCTCTTGTGAGAGCTCTCCAGGGCAATTGTAAGTGCCGCAAAGGCCTTGATAGGCCGGATTCGAAGCTGAGGGACCCTAAGCCCCCAAAAAGCCCTTATCAGGGCCCCGGGGGGTGCCCTTCCACTCCCACCTTCACAGCGTGGCCCTTCCCCTCCCCGTCAGCGGCGGGGCGGGCAGGGGGGTGCCAGGGGGCTTGGAGGGGCTTGCGGGGACTGGGGTGTGCACGAGGTGGTCGCGACCACATGCTGCAGGCACCTTCCCAGAAGCCCCTCTTAGTCTCCTGTTTCCAATGTTTGCCACACGCGGGGATGGGTTGGGAGGGGCTACTTTGTCCCCCCCACCCACCATAATTTCCCCCCCCACAGCACCCAACAACGGTGGGAGGGCGCGCTGGCGTGGGTGGGGGTCACCGCTGAGGGGGGCGAGGGCGGGTGGTAAGGCGTATGCCCATGCCCTCGCCGCACGGAGGCTACGGTGGGCGAATGCCCCGCCAGCACCCATTCGCAAGGGCGTCAACCACGCGAGGGTTGCGCGTTCGCCACCTGGGATGGGCTGCGAAGCCACCCCGAACGAGACATCCCAAGGGGGGAATCTCGGCCTTTTTATAAGAGAAGCAGCGGTAACTGTTCGATAGCCGCAACAAAAAGGTTACGATCGTTTAACTTTTCACAGCTTTTTTCCCCACTTTTAAATCGCGGAAAACATGATTTTTGCGAACAATGGCGGGAAAAAACGGCAGGCAGAGAAAAATCCCTGAACCTTTATAAATATGCCCCCTTGGTTTGGGGTGTTAAACAGCCTTGTGTGACTACGTTCGATTTATTAAGTGAGATTTAAAGGGACACCAACAGCCTTAAGATGTTTTTTTTTTCCCCCTCAATTTGTTGAATTCATCTATTAGTTATTCTTTGATTAAGTTTCACAGTTATATATCATTGCTCCTTACATCTCCAATGCCTGTGCTTGAGACTATGCCCACGTACATCCTACTGCTGGAACAGAGGAAATCATCAGCTGACATTCTAATCACTACTCCACTAACGTCTTCATGGTTTTCAGCTGTTTTAGTCCCACAGTTAAAAAACAAAATACAATCCTCCCTAATGGCCCATAGGCAGCTACCATATATGATTGACAAGAGTGTAACAGCTTCAGAAAAATATTGATTTGGGGTGGAGTTTAAGGGCAGCCCATACACTGCCTGGCACATTAAGAGTTGGATGGAAAAATAGATTTTTTACAAAGTCTAGATCCTTGGATTAGTAACAAGCAATTTATTGACCCGTGAGGTGTCCTTTTTACTGCCGATGTGGTGTTCTTTATAGCCCATGTATGTGTCCTTTACTGCCCGGGGTGTGTGTCCTTTTACTGCTGTGTAGGTTCCTTTTTTGGATTCTACGATTAAATAATGAACAAGGAAACTTTGCAGCTGTTAATGAAATTAGAAATGTAAAACAGAATGTCCGAGAAGTTTTGTGTAAAAATTATGTTATCTATTTATCGCTATTCGTTGGGGGGGGTAAGGAAGGAGGTACAATCACCTGTTTAACTCGTCACTCGATGCCGTACACTTCGCTCAGTAAAATTTGTTTGAACGTAGATAATGAAGATAACTGCACACCGCCAATATAAAATTAGCTTTCAGCTTCTCTCCTGATTCTATGAAGTGAATGTTGTCTGCATGCATAATAAAAAAGAGGACTATCAAGGGCTTGCCTAAACCTAGTGATGGCCCCTGTTAGAGGATCTCCAAAGCCTTGATACGCGGCGGATTCCCTCGTCTCGCGAACGGTAGGATATCACAGATTTCGTTTTCCGCCTTCCAACTGCTGTTTGAAACTTTGAAATACGGGGATTTATGCATATTTTCGAAAATACGGGGAAATACGAGCAATCCTCGTAAATCGAAAATTTCGCGGATTTTTCAAATTTTTGGAGAGGAGCAAGCCACATTTCGGGGGTCCTTTAATTTCGAAAGAAACCATCGTATTTTCGAAGAATTGGATTTTGCTCCGAACTTTCATTTTAACTAGGTTTAAAGGGTCCACTCGCGGATTTTTGGGAATTTTTCGAAAAGTTCTCGGATCCTCGAGCGGACAGATTTTGCGAAGTTCGCGACATCTATAGTGATAACTAGGATTGTCCCGAACTTCAAAAAAATCCGGTCCGAGTTTCACGTATTTCCGGGATATTTCGAAGCAATTACGAGTTTGCATGTATGTTCGAAAATATGTATGTATGGAATAAGAGAAATCCTGTATTTTCGGAAATTTGCGAAAAATACCTTGTTTTACTGATTTGCGAATTAGATGAAAACTTGTAATTCGAAAATTTTCGAACATATGAAAAAAATCCGCGATCGAAGTTCGGAGAGACGGTCCCAAAATCCGGAAAAAAATCCGCCGTTCACGAAGGGATGAGAACTAGCGCGGATAAGGGTTCGGATCTTACGAATGGCCCGGCCAGCCATACTGATAAACTTCAATGGGTGATCATCCCCAAAAATTAAAGAGGAAGTAGAGCATTAAACAATTCCTACCTCCCTATACAACTAGCAGAATTAAGGCACATGATTTTTATAATGTAATTTATTAGATATTTTTATTTGGGTGGGCAAATTCCACAAATAAAATAGGGTCAAAAAAACATGCTATAATTCTGAGAATGGCTTATAATTCTGCTCAAGTATTATTGGAATGTCCCCATACACTGTACATATATTTACATTGACAAATAAATTGTCGGGAAGAAGAAAATGGCAAATAGACTTAGTTGGTAAAAATAATTGCCTTAGGACTCTAAACGACATTGGAAATTCTTTCCAAAGGTTGTTTGGTCTATCTGTTTAGTTCACAATATCCTATCCCGCTCCTTAGCGAAATTCTAGGAAACAGTAGGCAGTGTGCTGTTGCCTAATTAGTTCATATTTTGCAAATATCCATACAGCAGGTGTTCTGTAAGATACAATTGACCGAGTAATTGTAAATCTATGTAAATGCTAAAAGCTCTTAAAACCAAAATAATTTATATATACATACACGACAGACAATTGTTAAGGAGTGTAGAAACCTCACTCATTTACCAAAATGATCATTAAATGACAGCCGCCAAATTATGCGACGTGAAGGATTTTATATATAAAGCATTGTCTTTCGTGGCTTAATTAAAAAAATCGTTAATATTCATGTACGGCGCTGTAAAGGAATGTAAAGGAAAACAGATAAACTAATTATCCTGCTGTGCAGCAGATTTTTCCTGATAGCTCCGCTGGCTACCAAATTATTTAAAATTTGTCCATTAAAACACTTGAGCCATAAGGTAGTGTCTGGCGTATCTGATCAGCCTTTTTGTAAATACGCCTCTGTTGCTTTTATTTATGTTTTTTACTTTTTCCAGTACTTGGGAATGGCTTAAACTATTTAATTTAATTCAAATTAGGGTGTTGAAAGCATGCATCAAAAGGGAATTAGTGCCTATTTAAATATTAAAAGGAGGGCATAAAAAAATGATGAACATGTTTGAACTGCCAAAGCCAAACAAGTTCTTTGGCAATTGGAAAGGGTAGTAAAGCTTTAGAAGTGAAAGGTTAATTTTTTTCCTGGCGTCTTGAAAAACGTTTAATGACCTAGTTGTGATATAGAGCGTCCAAAATTTCCCTGGGTTTGGGGCCCAGCCACTAAAGTCCACAGCAGCAAAACGTTTTTACAGAAAATCTTCCAATTTTGATGACTTTCAGTAGATCACAAAATGCCATTATCCAACTGCCCATAATGGATGATACTCACAACTAGAGTGAACTTACAATATAAATGCTATGAAGAAAAATCGGGATTCTTTGTTTACATGAAAGGACCATTCCAAGGGAAAGACCTACTCCTATCAAAGTAGTGGTCCTAATTGGAAAGGTTGAGCTACAGCAAGGTGATAGTGTACTTCCCTAATCTCCCCAGAAATGAGTTTTTGTGTGTGGTAATAGTGATGGGACCAGTTCGTGGATCCAAACCCCCGGATCCGCGGTCGGATTTGCATCGTTGCGAACGGCGGATATCGCAGATTTTCCGGTTTCCCGCCTTCGAACTTTTCCGAAACCGATTTTCAAAAATGCGGAAATTACGGGATTTCTGGTTATTTTGAAAAAAAATACGGGGAAATACGAGAAATCCTAGTAAATTCAAAATTTCTTGACGGAGAAAGGGAGAAAGAAAGCCACATTTTGCGGGATACGTTATTCGAAAAACCTCGTATTTATTTTTTTTTTTCTCGAAGAACATTGTATTTTCGAAGAAATCCTCGTATTTTCAGAAGAAGGAATTTGCCGAAACTTGATTTTAATAGGTTTTAAATGGGTCCGCTTGCGGGATTTTGAATTTTCGAATTTTTCCGAAATTCGGGATCCATGAGTAAAACCGGAGTTGCGAAGTTCGCGACATCTCTAGTGTTTAATGAATAAGGCACATATAGTCTGGAACCCTTAAACAACAGAAATGTTAGGCATGTTGGCTGTTTCTGGGGTGCCTGCACATTCACACTTTAACAGCGGCAACTTATGTATAGCGTGGCAAAAAAACTATTAAACAAAAAAAAAAACACAGTGTTAACTGCAAATTCCAAAGACTTTATGAAACGAGTCCTGACATAGAAGCATATATTAATACATACATGGAAGAAGAAATCTATTATGTTTATAAGAATAATCAAAGCCCCAACAGATAGCCCCAAGCGCTTTCATAAGCTTGGGCCGGACATGGAATTTTTGCCAGGGGTCGGTGTGCTGATAAGTGTGCAAGAGGGGTGAGGAGACCTGGCAGTTTGGATGAGTTTTTTAAGAAGTCAGACTGTTATTCTCTCGACCAATTCTGTATATCTGATGGCTGGTGTGTATTAGTCTTTTGGGTGTTGGGGTGGGGGAAACTGAGGTAGTGGAGGGTAGCTGCATCTGTCAGTAGGTTTCTGTAGATGGAAGTGAGAAGAGAAGTTTTCATTCTTATACAGACTGTAGGTGCCGGAAAGTGATTTCAGTGTGATGGATTGATGAAAATTTGTGACCGTATAGTGACATTTTAATTAGGTTTTTTCACCTTTGCCTATATTATAATTATTTATGGATTGCTGTTACCGATAATCTCTGTATAGGGTGCAGGTAAGTGTCAGAAATCGTTCTCTAAGTTGGCCATAAAAAAATGATTGCAGTCCCACTCCGTTGGAGGGTAGGATTTCCTTTTGAATGATAAGTAGGGTATAAGAACAAATGTGGGTGATGAATCAGTACTTTATTAAGATTGAGGAGGATGGAGGCGGAAATTGATGCAGCATTAGCCATCTTATATGGTACACATGTAGTATAAAAAATAACTAATTCGTATCTACCGTAAATGAAAGAGTTCTCACGCTCTTCACACTATGCCCTTGCAGACTTTAAAGGGATCTCTAGTGAAATTTAACATTGCTGCAATCCCGACATAATAGAAAAGGGAGGGTATTCTGATTATTCTAACTTCCTCTGTGGCTCCCTGTTTGCACCTGTCTGATTTATTGCATGTATCCCCCACACTCAGACCTCCCTCTCTGGTAATTCCCCAGTCATTTAGTCGGCTGTGAAACAAGCACTCGATGCGCATAATCCTACACCAACACATCACTCTAAACTTTGTAACAAAGAAATAACACAAACCTTGGATGTGTAAAGTGACTGTAGAAAGGAATTTCTCCATTGTTCTAAGATAAGTGCTACGTAAGGAATGGGAGGGGGGGAGGGAGGCAGTGTGGAGAGACTTAGAGGGAGACTTGGAGTCAGAAGCACTGAGCCAGTGCTCCATTTGGCAAGCAATAAAAATCTGTGAAAGGCTGCGGAGGAGAGATGGATAAAACACAAACCCTCTATACCACCCAATATCCCTTAGTCTAGAAAGTTAGTTCCGTCTTTATATACCACAGGAGTCCACGCCATCCGACATAACTTCTCTACCTGCTTTATTTTTGTCACACCACTTTCCTTCCTTCCACCTAACCACCTAAACCCATAATTCCCCTCTCGTTCCCTTGACTTCTGTTTTTTAACCCAGTATTACCCAAGAATTTTGAAAAGGATGAATCTTGCGGAGACTGCTTAAATCTTGTGTAAGCCTACACACTAACTGGCCCTGCTGTTAGTGGATTGATTGACAGCTAAGCAGGAGGGGTATATGGAAACTTCACTATTTTAACTTATATATCTCAGGCCAGGGTGGAAGCTGAAGAAAGAAAATAAAGGTACCGGGGGGGGGGGAAGGGATTATAGAAACCATAAAAAGGGGGAGAAAAAAATTTAATTTTCAAACTATAGATGACCTGTTATCATAGGGACAAATCCACCATTAGCAACATTTGCTGAGAAGTTTGCATTCTCTCCATTTACAAGAGCGGCCAAACTGCTGAAATTCGTCCGTTTCGAACGTTCGCACTATATGGAAAGTTCGAAAGTTCGAAAACTGACCCATAAAATTCAATGGAGTCAGTCAAAAACAGTTTGAACAGTTCAAATGAAACCAAGTAAAAATATCAAGTGGTAACTTAATTAAATGGCTGGGGACTGGGAAAAGGTCTGGTGGACATGTTTCGATATCCAGGACTTCCAAAAATCTATTGTATACTCAACGCGCTGGTGGGTACTCTCGAGCTCTAACATGCGAGGTTTGATAAATATTCCATAACGATTCGAAGATTGTCGATTTTCAATTAGAAAATTATCAAAAAGTCTGGTAAAGTTCTAAAGGACGAGAAAATCTGGGTCCAGGATAGTTGAAAAGATTTAGTCTGTTCGAACTCAATAATTTGGTTCGAACTCGGGCAGATCTACAGTCCATCTCTACTATTTACTTTATTATGATTCCTCGGAATCATAAAGACAGATAATTAATGATGCCTGTCCAGCATAGATAAAGGGATAAATTTTTAGTAACATAGTAACATGCTTTAGTAATTGCGGTGTGAATATAAAGACAAAATGTCCATAAAGTTCCAACCTTTTCACCCTTCCTATTACACTTGATCAGATGAAGGCAAAAAAAAAAAAAAAAAGCTCTTAAAAAAAAAAATGGTATGCTGTGTGTGTGTGGGTGTGGTTTACTTCCTGACTCCAAATGGTTTAATTGGAAGTCTCCCGGATCAAACCAGAACTGCAGTTTATGTATTGTAATACCAATGATTCTCAGATTATTTAGTTTTAGAAACTAGCTAGCCCTTTTAAGCTATTCAATGATTATGATGTTTATGAACCAGGGGCCATAACTAGCGGGGTTTCTAGTGTGTGATGCAGGAGATACACTTCTTTTGAAGCAAACAGTGATGCGACCTGACCCGAAATTTCATAGGCCGAACTTATAAGTTTGGATGAACTCGAACTATTCCGAACTTCACTGATTTATTTTCATTTTAAAATTCACACAAATCAGTAAACTCGAATGTAATGTTTCAAATTCCACCACGCGTAAACTTGAATATATCTGCGATTTTTTTACCCCTCGGAAATGTTCATTTGATCATTTCAGGAGCCCACAAATGTAGCCTTTGGTTTTGTAACCTCGACTGTAGTGGGCGATTTTTTTTGTAACCCTCAAATGTAGGCATCGGGTGTTCAGTAACCTCAAATGTATTATTTGATTTCATGTGACCCTCAACAGTAGCATCGATTCTGTAACCCTTGTTGTCGAATGTTATCATTGGTATCTTCAAACTAGTGGTGCCATTACGGGGGTAAACCTTGAACTTAGCAGGTGGAAAGGCCCGACATATGCCCGAGCATGGAGGAAATAAGCCGTGAAACAAAGGGGGGGGAGAGGGACGTGGGCCACACAGACAAGGGGGCCCCAGGTGCCAGGCCAGGGACAGGAAGGGACCCAGGGAGAGGGGAGCGGACAAGGGAGCCACAAAACGAGAGGCGAAGGAAACAGGAGGGGGCGGCCCCGTAAGGACTTGGGTCCCACAGTTGATGCCAGTCAAGATGTTGCCTTTCCAAAGGGTGTAAATGGTATAAGAATTGTTTTCTCAACTTCCAGTATTACTTATTAATCCAGCTTGCAATATATTATACTTATACAATAAAGCAATCTCATGTTTTTGTATAATCCATCAGCACTCATTTAATAAATTGTGTTGTATCACATGGGGTGGGGTTATTGAGGAACCGAATATAATATACAGGTCTGGTTCAAAATCGACTTTACCTCAATTTAAATACAGATAAACACAAGGCAGATACAAACATGAATGTCGTTTGGTTACGTAATTATAATAAGAAAAAAATAATCTTTGTCAATATGGTCTAAACAAATAAAGATATACATTACATGTAATGTAACCCCTGCATGAAGGGACAACATTGTTACTGTCCAGGTCTATGAAACTAATATCCAATTAAAACACTTGAATCTTCTGAAGCGATAGAAGCAGGGGAAATCTAGAATTTGCTAATGGGCAAAAAAATTTAATTAAATAACCTAACACTAAAGTGTTACTAAATATTCTTGGAAAGTGGACATGACTGTTGGGTAGTGTTGGTTGTGGAGAGTGGGTGTGGTGGTTCTAACTTAAACACTTGCTGGTGAAATCTCGGGGACTGGATGGTGGGCTGACTAAGACCAGAAGGGCTGACACTAACAGTGGAGTCTAAACCCATTCAGCCCTCCATTAATCAGCCACTAATTAGGTCCAGCCCTCAGCCTCAGAACCACAAGTGAATGGTCCATGTAATATTATTCATTAATGTTTAAAAAGAGACCTAGATATTAGAAAAACATAGTGAATTACACATCACTTCCAGAGCCAAGTATGTCAAATGATAAAAATAGTCATGAGACAGAATCTTTAATGGATTATATGCTGAAAGAAATAAAAGATTAAAACCATTTCTGACACCTATCTCCAACTGGGTTTGCAATCAGGAAGTGAAGCCATGTTCTGCTCAAATCGATATTTTTACAAGTAGCTTGATTCTAAATTTCAATTTACCCTACATACACAGCGTAAATACATCTAAGGCACTACATAATTAAAAAAAATAAATACAAGGAATTGTGTTAAAATTCTAGATCAACCAAAAATATTATTTTGCGTAACCAGTTAAAATAACGTCAAGTCATTTATTGGATCAGAAAAGTTAAAAGTTTTAAGCAAAGAACCACGATGCGGAGGCCAGCAGCTACTTAAATTAATGTAAAAAGAGTAGACCTCTAATCCAAGTACTGTATTGTCTGCAGACATTTTATTAATTCTACTTGGATTCACGCAGCACTAAAATTGGTCGGTCATGACTAGGGAACTGTGATTACAGTATGAATGGATAGAATGTCAGGAGTTTTTTAAGTGCCTTATAGGCAAGCATGGTGTTTTTAACAAATATGCACCATTTTTGTTTTTGAAAGTTAAAAACGAGTTTACAACTATATATTATCGTACTAGACATATTTTATATGATATAAAAAAATATAAATAAAGTTTAGAACAGGTATAATGTGTTGTTTGTGAATCTGATTTCTAAATATCTAGAGTAAAGGAGATTGATAGTCTAATAAGATTACAACCCAATTAAATTATTATCCCTCCCTCTAATGTGATGTCATTTATTGAGATTGTGCATTAAAATGGTAGCCAATTTTTAATTATAACATACACTGCCCATTTTTACTTGAGAAAGAGAGCGCTGTCGTCTCTCGAACGTCGCTGGTTTGGGCAGATATTATATTTGCCTTTGGTTAGAATTCAGGAGCACTCAAGGATTCTTCAAAATAGTTTATTAAATATAGCACTAATGGCAACGTTCAGCTCTGGTGCGGCTCTACCAAAGTCTATATTACTAATACAGGAGGCATCCAGGTTTGCAACTAATGTATTTGTGTTTCGAGTGCCACTCTTTGTTGATATCATATATAAAAATTATAAATAAAAGTTTATAAAATTAAAAAAAATCTGGTTGTTTTGTGCCTGTTTTTATAATAACTTCTTTTTATAGTAAGGAGATCAATCAATAGTATAAAACGTAGAATTGACCAACCAAATAAAGTATCTTTTCCGTAGATAAGAAAGCAAATCCTAAGAATATTTAGGCTTTACAGTGCCCGACCTGTCCTGTCTGGGTCAGATGTGAGGCTTTTGTGTTTTAGGATTCGGAAGCTTGAAAATCCACAGATCATGGGGAATTTTATGAGGATTCAACAATTCGGAACTTCTTACACAGTAATAATGTGAAAACCAGTCCTATCATGAGCTAGCTAAAAAACACTGCATCGCCGTCCTTGGGGAAAGCATCCGAGTGAAAGTAATTTTCACCAAATACTCCATTTGTAAGTCAACAATATGTAATGGTGGTTTGGTTGCCTTAGTGTATACAACCTATATATATATAGTATATATATATATATATATAAATATAGATATATATATATATATATATATATATATATATCTTTCTATATATACTTCTGGGTAATTTTCCATGTTATCCGTAGTAGCCCTGGGGAAAAGCCTACCTGCAAGAGGATAGAATAGCATTTCCACAAGCTAAATTGCTACACCAGAGACACAGCCACAGACCAGTTTCGCTCTTTGAGTCATCATCATGTAGAGTCAGTGCCTCTGGTTTTGGCAATGTGAAGAGTCTCTATAGCAGACATCAACTAAGATATTAAATAAGAATTATAGGGAGAGTATGAACTACAATTAGTTTCTAACTCATATGCAAATAATATTCTATAATTATATGTTCCGGTTTATTATGTAAAGCCACAACATATAAAAGATATTTCTTTTCACGGCACAGTACAATAACCGTGGGTCAACCGCCCTTAACCAAAACAGCGCTTGACCTCAATGAGCTTTATGATATAAGTGCCTGGACACCCACATAACAGGGTTATCCATGCTGTACTATGCCAAAAATCAAGTAGGTTTTGAACAAAGTCTAAAAAGCACCGCTCCAATAGTGACTACCAGTCAGACCGTGCAGCAGAACATATAAACTCCCTCTGCTTGAGTCGGGGATTCACGCCTATAACTTAGTGCCAATCACTTAAGATCCAGCACTTACAACCTCGTTGAATCTTAGAGTTTTTAAGATAATTGTGAGGTGAGAAAAGGTCGATCCTAAAGGTAATAAAACTAATTAGGAATTTATGGGTCAGTTTTAATCCTTGAAGGAAAAATTAAAAAAATTAGGACACTTTGGGAAAGATAAGAGAGGGAAGTCTACCCCCCTGTGACCCTACCTAAAACTCTGCCAAAAGTTAACAGTATTGAAGATACCACCTTTGTTTCTACTGCCCCTGAGCATGAGAGAGCCAGATAGTAACATAGAGTTCCTGCCCGCCCCTTGAACATTAGGTACTAAGTAAGTTGATATCCACGATTGCCCAGGATGCGGTGGCCAGAGAAGTGGGTTACCTCAATGGCATTCAACCAACCTATTAGAACAAAAGGACTTTTTAGAAGTTAAAGGCAGAAATTCCTTAATGCTGGATTGAGTTCTTAGCTATCCCAAGAGGTAATATGGTAATATACCCCCTAAGTAGTTAAGGCAACATTAGTAAAACATTAAGTAGCAGGCAAGTGTTGATTGGTTTCTGTACCTATAGTATTAGGTTTGTGCTAAAGTGTATGTTTTACATTTTTTTTAATGTACCTTTAGATCCTACTAAATCTGATCTGTCGATCAGTAAATAAAATCATATGGGAAATCACACTTCGGCAAATTAAAGAGAATATCAGAGAAAGGAGGCGCGGAGGAAGCAGTGGAGATGGAGGGGAGGACAGATGTGTTGTAACCAGAGCCGGGTTGTGCTGAGGCTGTGTAGAGCTAATAAGTGTCACATACACTACAAGAAGGCATGGGGTAAAGTGGAGGTGGTGTTTGGGGGGGAATTAGGAGCACTCATCTTAACATTAATTAATTAACTGACAAAGCCTTAGCACAGTTAAATATGTGGAGTACACCATTTTACTTCTCTGACAAATTGTAGTTTAAAATAATGTAAGTTGTTTAGAGTGAGTATAGACCCTGTAGGTCAAAAGAAACATCATTTCATTCATAAGGAAAAAAATATGAGAATAATGTGGGTCTAAGGACAATTATTAAAAAAAAAAGGCATAATTGAAAGCAGAAGGATTAAGGTCCATGCATATTTAAGAAGTAGACCAGTTTAAACCAAAAAAATTAAAAACAAACATGGACTTCTTAACGCAGTTGGTGTACAAACAGGTAGGAGTGAGAGTAGAGTGTGAATGAAAAGACTTCAGACTTCAACAATGATAAACAAAAGTCCCTGAAGGTCATTAGATTGACATAAGGAAAGGAAAACTATAGACATGTATTGCAAAGATGTATGATTAACTGTAATAAGGCCAGTGGGAAGGACCAATCTATGTAATGTAAGGAAGTCGTCATGGCCAAAGCAAAAAAATAAATATGTTTAAAGTCAACAAGACAAACTAAGATGAACCTTGATAGGAGAATAGAGATTGATATCTGTATAGATGTTAATGATTGTTCATAGGCATTACATAACATAGGAAAGGCAGTGACTGTGCTCAGTCACATTGAATATACAATAGTTTTATAATGCTTAAACCTCGCTAGGCACCAGTACTATGGACTTTGGAGGTTAACATGACCGCTTGGAATAAAGAGAGAGGCAGGATCACAGATTAATTTTTAAACAGTGAATTACACAAGGGATCACAAATTTTATTTGATCGAATACTTGAAAGGGCAAAACTGGAAATTTTCTTTGTTTTAATTGACGTAACCAAATGCTAATATAAAAAAAAGGTTTTCTGACAGATCTGATCACACAGCTGGATTATTCATTTTTTATAACCCTTCTCTCTGAAACACAGCTCTTATAAAAAAGCGTGGTCCCTGCCCACAGACCAACGTTCCTGCCCTCCCCTGATTGACAAAGATAATGAGCAGGGCAGTGACAGTTGATTGACATGATTACTGTGGCAGCCTAAAAAAATCTGCCAATTGACCAAAATATTGCAGCTGGAGGTTCATCAGCATCAACTATTGATGTTCAATGGTTGTAGAGGCCCAGGACAGACATAGTGTAGGGAACTGCACAGAATCCGCCACATAGCTAATGACAAGCACCGGGCAGGGCAAGCAAGGGGAAGCTTTATTAATTAAGGGCATTTCTGCCACCCCCCGCCCCCAAAAAAAAGATATTTCTTTGAAAGCCTTCTAAACCTAGACCACGCTAGGTTAATCAGTGCCAATTCGTAATTATTAAATATACCATAGCACACTATACCGTTTCGTTGCTGGCCTGCTCCTGCTCAAGTCTGATCGTGGGAAGCAGCAGAACGCTGCGGAGATGTAAGGAGGTGAGTAAATGAGAGTTAGAATTAAAAAAAAAAATTCATTTGCTAGAAATTTTTTTAAAAGGCCCAATCTGGAAGTTTTTTAAAAAGCATATTATAACATAAAAAAGGTTTTAGGTACTGATCAAAATAGGCTTTAATGTTTTTTTTTTAACAACTATTCAGATTAAAACACGTGGCTAAAATATCTCATTTCCGTGTGTGTTGTGGATGAAGTGTTAAATTGGATAGATGATTGTTTATTTAAGTTATTTTCTCGCTTAAACACATTTCTAAGTCAGTAAAGCTGAAAGTGCAAGTTACACAGAAACAACTTCAAAGGCTGACAATATTGGATCATAAAAAAGCCTAGAATATCTACATGTCAAAGCAAAAGGAGGCTAGATCCAAAGATATCGATTAGGTGGTTTGTTAAATCATTAGAGGAAAAACCAGAGTCATGGCCGAAATCAATAATTCCCATGGGGGGATAATACTTACGGTCTGTTCATTCTTACACATTACCGATGTTGAATAGAAATCAATTGTGAAAAATTAAGGACCGGTCACTTGATTATGCCTACTACAGTATAGCGACCTTATACACCATATTGAGCACTTATGATGTATTTTAGCAGAAGTTCTCTGTATGAAGACAAGATCCTTTGTGGATTAGCACACACCCTTGTATTTAAAGGTAACATAGTAACAGTAACAGACGGCAGCACGCAGTCTAATTTTTATCTTTGATCAAAGGGACGGGAAGGGATTCCACTCACAGATAGGACAGCAAGCTGGCAGTAGATAAATCTAATCTAATTATGTACTGTCGAGTGCGTCTATCTGGGAGAGTGGAAATCCACTGTCTCTCATGTTGATCCAGTGCGCAGAAATGAGGCGAAGGGTATGGGGCATTTCGGACCCGGACCACCCAGAGTTAAGGGTGATTCTAACAGTTACCCATGTGTTTATAGATTGCTAACAAGATGGACAGTTTGATCTGGAATGGAAGCTGAAGATGCAGGGTATGTGACACTCGGATTCCACCTACAGATAGTGGAGTTAGGGGATCGGGTGTACTTGGTGCTATAGCATGGAATAGCAGCACTTAAAGTGAGAAGAAATAAAATAAGGTCCTAAGTGGCTATCCACGGGAAACACAGCACTTACCAGCCAGCAGTTACATTTGATGTTTGTAATTTTATCAGTTAATGAAGAACTTAAATAATTTTTTTGACAATCCTAATATGAAAGCTTCTCCTCACCAAAAACACCCGATAACATTGTAAAGTTCTTCTCTAGTAAGGTCCTTTATTCTACTGTACGCATGTTAGAAACAGTTTGTCTGAAACTAAGAAAGAAGGCATCCATGGCATGTGTTTCCATACAACTTAAAGCATGTTGTAGACTTCAGAGCCTGTGAGAATATTCAATGCACACAAAGTGTTGTCCATATAGATGTGCTCCACACCAAAGGAAGTCCAGTTTATGTATTAGCCAGCGTGGATGCATGACGCCCTTCCGGGGGGGAGAATATAAAACAATATTCAGCTGATTTTTACTAACAATCCTGTTACTAACAGTTTAGAATGGTTTTTGCCTTGAAAACACATTTACCCCAGGCCCCATTTATGAACCCATTATACTAAAGCATTTATTTAGAAACTCACAATAACAGGTCACTGGTTTCAAATCCCATACAACTTGTATTTTTTGTATCCATATGTTCTAGCAAAAATTTAAAGATTCTAGTGCCAGGTTCACAAAGAGTATATCTATTGGGTTAGGGGTATAAAAGCTTTTGCATTTATTAGGCAACGTGCATGCGGTTGCAGGTTCAATTTCTCTGACCCATTTCACAAATCACACAGAAGCCACCGCAAGGGAGATTTGAGACAGATGGCTGCATCGTGGGAATGGCTTGTCTAACTGGGACAATGTTGGCTGGAGACTTTTGTTTTCCTTTTAAAGAAGACAGGAAAAAAGGATAGTTATGACGCATTAATCTCTAGATTATGTTTGGCTTTTTTTCTGGGAATTAGCAATCCCACTTGTAGCAGCCCTGTTAGCCTTTTACTTGTGTTCTACGTGAGATGATTTTTTAATCCCAAAACAACAGCATTCAAGTTTCCCTACGTTAATTAATCTGAATGGAAAAGGGTTCGCGGTTATTGTGGCTTATAAATCCTTGGTTGCCTTGCGACCAATAGAACTAATACACAGACATCATTCATTTCAATTACATTCTACAAAAAAAACAACTCAGTAATTTTGTTGCAGGCGATGAAAGCCCCAACTAATGTTTTGTGGATCAGTATAGTTCTTTCCGAGATCCCGAGCTTGTTAGTCTGAGCCTTAGTACTCTATTGTTATTCAGAAATGGAGGGACATTTATGTAAGTGCTACCATTATCGTTTGATGCGTTTCTGTTCTCGTTATTCATGATTTAATGTTTCTTGTATTATAATTGATTATGGAAAAACTAACCAGGGGCATAGAATGAAAAAAATCAAGGTGCTTGTACAATCTTCATTTTTTTTTCTGATTCCCCCCCCCCCCTAATGTTTATGAATTTAGGACTCGGAGTAAGTGGACTCATTTCCACATTCAAGCAAGAATCGACTAATTACTTTGAAAATAAACACGAGACTTACACTTTTAATCAAACGCGAAGATCAGAATGAAAGTAAACATATTATTAATGACCAATGAACTATTCGTTAGAACTTGATTATTTTAAAAAGTTGAAATATTCTAAGCACGTACTTAAAACTTTCTAAAACCTCTCGAAGCCACTGCCGTTGTATTGTCAGCTGTTAAACTGAATTAAATGGCAGTTTCGTTCTGAAGTTGAACCGACGAAAACAAAAGTTCAAACATCAAAACTACGAAAACTTTCGACATCAAAAACCAGGCTTAGTAAGCATCTCGTCGAGCACTTTAAATTCCATTGATGATTTTGAGTGGGGGTTGCAAATGCAGCTCTGCCAATCACCC
Source organism: Hymenochirus boettgeri (assembly GCA_019447015.1). Taxonomy (NCBI): domain Eukaryota; kingdom Metazoa; phylum Chordata; class Amphibia; order Anura; family Pipidae; genus Hymenochirus; species Hymenochirus boettgeri. The sequence continues at coordinate 278,237,728 of CM033474.1, forward strand.
AGGAGACTACAAGGCAAACTATGATGATCAAATTGATTTTTTAAAAATGAAAAGTACCGGTAGGATTGATATTCCCACCTCCAATTATTATTTTGTTGAGTAGCTACGTATGCATGTTGTCATCTGCAAGGTAGTCCCCGCGGCCTCCTGATATTAAAATTTTAGTGCTGAAGCACTCAGGAAGACTGGCAGAGAAGCATTGTTCTGGCTGTCACTACTCATAGAAATGATATGGGAGGTAGAAAAAGACAAATCCTACCTCCCTGCCCCAGGTTCTTTCTTTTTAACGCCAAAATGAGGTTTAACCGGAAAAAGCTTGTCCCCTTTTATGTTGCTCATGGCCCTCTGGCTTTATAATTTCACTTGGAATTCCTGATTAATTAAATTTTAGATCCAGAACAGGTAAATGAAAATATGAGATTTACATAGAACGCATATATAAATAAAAAAGAATCATTAGACATTACTACCAGTGCATATTACACAGTTAACAAGTCTTGGACCCAATCGAAAAAGCAAAAACCAAAAAGTTTAAAGTAAATGATCTTATTACGCCATAGGTTGTGCTGGAAAGAACAGGCAAGAAATATGGTCAAAGAAGAATAACATTAGATAGAATAACACGCAGTAACCCATTGAGGCTATTGTGATTAGAAAGAGAGGTTCTTGTCAGCTGTAAGCAAGTTCGGGAAGGGTGGAAGTGAAACATGAAAGGTCACCATTCATTATCAATCTCGTGGGGCAAAATAACTTCAGGGTTCACCTTGTCACAAAAGGAAGGAAATGTTTATATTTTATGTTTTATACATTTTTAATACCAGTTTATTTCTGTTATACAATAAACAGAAAAAACTTTGTAAGAATGCTACAGAACTTTTAAAACCTTCGGACTGGAAAAGATGGCAAATCACTGTGAGCCCTTGGATCATATCTGAATATTTATTTCTAAATATTGTAGTTTCTAAGTTGTCAAGATTGACATAAAGCCCTATCACTCTATTCAGTCCATTTTGAACCTGGATAATGGGTTAAAAAGTTAATGTCTTAATTGAGTTTTAAAGTCTTAAGTAAAAACTTCAAAATAGGTTACTCATAAACATACAGGAAGGCAAAAACCCATCCAAAGCCACATCCAAAAAGAGATAGCATGGAGTAGGGTCATGAATCCGAAATGATATGTTGAAAATAAAAAATCCAGAGGGGTGAAATTAAAAGGTGTTGTGAAAATTCAAAATTCAAATAATGGTGTTGAAATGTGAAAATGTGAAATTCGGTGTAATTTTCTGCTCCCATTGCATTACAATTGGGTTTAATTTAAATTAAAAGGAATGTTGTCACAGATTCCCCAGAACTGCCAGGGAGAGAAAATGAAACTTTAAGAAACAAGTACTCCTTCTCATGCCAAAAGTATCAAGTCTCTGTTAACATCCATGTCATTATAATCATTTAGTAAGATGACACCATTACTGAGGCTCTTCAGAAGGAAAAAAATCCAAGTGTCCAGGTTTCGAGGACTGATTGAAGATTACAAGACATCACTGACTGGGCACAACCACCCACGACTGTTAGTCAGCCCCTGGCAAACCAGACTCCACCCCTTGCCCTACTAACCCAGAGAGGTACCACAGGTACAAGATTGTTCACAACAGGTCATGGGTTCTAGAGATGTTAGCACCCAAACAAATCGAGTCAGGATTGGGGCAAATATGAAGGATGAAAACAGCACTATGTCAACTTACCTAAAAGTCATTGGAGTGAAGTCTAATAAATGTTGATTCAGGTGGATTTCTACAAGGGGCTAAAATGGAGATATTATTAGTTTTTAAATATTGTACATATATGTAAATACATTTGAGACTATTTAGTAAAAAAAACATGTAGAGTAATTAAAAAAATATATATTTTTAAAATTATTTTAGCACACATATAGAGGCTATGTACCAAAAGCCATCTGTTGCTCTTTATTGCCTCCATTAGCCAATGCAGCTAACGGCTCTCAGTGCCATAGTGAATTGGGTCTTCCCATATTCCGAGTCGTTAAAACCTCCGCTATATGCTTGGCGTTAAATGTTTAGTCTTAAAGAGAACCCTATCGGATGTACATAGCTTGCGGTGGTTGCACGACACAATTTGCGTATCGTTGCAACCACAGTAAGTATGAAGTCAAGTTAACTCTTGGTTCATGGTTAACGTGGACTTAAGTACATTAAAAGCCGTTTGCGCTTCGGTACATATCCCCCTATATATTTTGGGTTTCTACCTGTCTTAGCTTAGGAATGGTTTTCTAACCATTAATTTTACTTCATTGGACCTGTTGGGTGAATCAAACCACATTCAAATCATCTTAACACACAATTTCTTTCCCACAGGGTAAGACCAGATAAAGACAAACTTTTAGCCAACATGGAACTCACACGTACTGATTCCGGAACAGGTGAATCTCTTGTGTTGATATAAATAATTCCAATTTTACTATCCATGTTTTTAATTCAGTGTTGTTAGCAAAACTCCACGCAAAAAGTGACACCTTTCTCCTTTCATTAAACATGATAAACTGCATTCTCTTTTATTATCCATAATTTAATACATTATTTTAAAGCTCAACCTATTAAACCGTGAATTATGCACAGAAGAGAATAATGAGAAATATTACCTGACAGTCTTCTCTTACAGGAGCTTAAATTGTGGATCGTAGAAGCCTAGGGGGCAGAGAGTAGTAACAAGATGGCGTAGGCAGGATTTAAACCCTCCAGCAATTTTCTCTGGGAGTGGGGAGCCAAGGCTTTTATAAAAACAGAATTCTGTTCACCGTTTCTGAAAAAAAGTTAATGGTTAGCACATTGACATGTCCCCGGAATGACAGCTTCTAGACTGAAAAAGGCATGGTAGGCCGAGAGAGACATACAAGGGCAGTGGGCGTGTAAATCTCTGACTTCTGGTGGGACACTTCTGGCAGTCAGTGCTTTTGTAGACTTATTTTGGCCATTCTGGTTTCAGAATTCATTCTGTTGTTTGTATGTTATAATTTATATGTTTAAAAAAAGTTACATTGTATGATTACGGCTGCTGTTGGCCAGTCTGTGCTGTGTTCAAGTGCCACAAATGAATTAACATTTCAAAAAAGGGATGTCTCTCTTATGTAAAAATAAATTAAAGAGAACCAGCCCCCTATTTTTATTCAGGTAAACGGTATTAGTAAATGTGCATATGTGCATTGTCAGACCATGTCTTAAGGGTCGAACGTGTATCGCACGTGTGTATGAGGCTTTAGTCACATGCCCCCCATGGCTGATCTGCCAAGGAACAAGATTGACTGCTGTGTATGGATTGGGCACTGATGGTTGCATTATATTACTGGATGCTGGAAATAACGCACAAGCCACAGTTACGTAAGGTTTATTTTTCCAATCACCTGTATCAACATTAGAGGTGAGCGTAATTATGTATTAGTAAAGGTCTATGCTTCCAATTCAATGTTATTTAGGCTTGAAGTGCCCTTTAAAAAAACTAAATTGTATTTAAGATCTGGATAAAATAAATAGGTAAAGGACAACTAATCCTCAGAATAACAGGATTAGAGGGAGACCTCCTTGTTTAAGAAAGCAGGCATATCAGGTCTTACCTCTCATTTTTAATATGGTTGGTGAGAAATTTAAGTTCTTCCAGGAGTTTGTGTCTTTTTAGTGTCCCAGTGTTCTAGTATCACACATGGGGTGTTACTGTGTAGCCATTTAGTGCTTTACACGTATGTGGTAGTGCCCAAGGAACAATTGTTGTACAGTTGGGCCAACACACTCGTAAACCTCTAGCCACCGTTACAGGACAGAATAGGGGGCCAAGGGAGGAGCATTCGTGGACTGAGGATCAGGGGTTGGGGCCAGTCATGAACATAACAAGTTATTTCATCCAGTTCGTCAAGTGGTAACATTTACTTTAGCCAGTTGTGTTTGCTTCTTGTACAGTTATGGTTTTTTAGAGGTGGTTAAATTTTCAGATTCTGGGGTGTATTGTAACATTTTGGGTGTCGAGGTCTTTTAAGATAAAAGAGGTTTCCGCAAATATCGCATCTTGAAAAGGAGAACTAAAACAAAAAGAATTCCTATGGGAAATACAGTATTAGCGAAAACACTGACTTGATGAAATTACATTACACAAAAATCAGGTAAAACTTTCAAAAGGAATTAATTTTTAAAAGACTTGGAGTGCGATCGCTTCGTTTAATTTTTGAATATGGCCAGGTCATCTAACCATTGGTCTAGGTGTGGTAAAGTGGACGTGCTGGCTGAAAAAACATAGGAACCCCATGTCCTTAAGGAATAGTGATGGACATAAAACCAAACTAAAACCCGAGAGTATGGGACGAACTTTCTGAGTTCGGACAAGCTGGACCTATTCGAAAACTAGTTCGGGTTCCGAGGTTTAATTCGGTTTCTTCGAAAGGGTCCACTAGCGCTGTATTTCTCGCTTCATTGCATATCATAAATCAGATTTACCATTTATGAAATTCGAACGGGGCCCCACCCTCAGGGTGAACCCTTGCTAACCTACCTGTCCGTCCCACAGTTTCATTAGTCCCTGAGTCGGTTCCCCTCAACCCTTTTAGACATTGATTGCGTGCTCTCGCTATACCTGAAAAAGGAATTACGCTTGTTCGAGATACCAGGGATAGAATTGGCCCGTAGAACACTGCAACGATAGCACTGCCGCAATCCCCCTACCGGACACTCTGTCCCCCCGTCTTGCATGAGCGTGTTTCTCGAACACGCGCCCTCAGAAAGTACCAGAATTAGTGTTAACAAGTTTTGGTGTACCAGTGGAAATGTTCCCAGTACCATCGCAGGTGCCACACAAGACCCAATTTACGTAGTAGACGCTTACCATGGTAGTTTATCTGTAATAGATCATCCAATCTTTTTTTTATATATAGTGTATCACTCCCTATGAACTTAAGGGTCCGTTTTGAACTTTTTAACTATTCAATACTTTTGAATACGCGTCAATAAACTCCGGCCGGGGACTGTAAACCGAACTTTAATGAAGTTGTTCCCATCTCTAATTGAAGAATACAGATGTTTGTAACTTACCTTCGTGGGCTTTTGTGTAGTTTTTGTGTTTATAGAATACCTGTGATTTGATAATATTCAAAAGTTCTGTAACCTTTCTGACAGAACCTTGGAACCGGTTCGTAACAAAACCCCTATAAAACCCATCCCGATAAAGTATTCGAAAAATAGTAATATTGGGAAGCTTAAAAGGGCAAGTTAACCTCTTCAATGAAATAATGTAATACATGGTAAATTCACGCCCCAAATGCCCAAAACTGGGCAGTTGTTAGAAATCTGGATGGGGTTAAATATAACTTTAAATTCTTGTGCTGGTTCTCGCGTTGTGATAATCACAGGCCATGACCTTATGTAATTTTCCCTAGCTGTTTCCAATGAGGATGTACAACGCTTGTAAAAAAGTTGAATATGAGGGAAAGAATAGTTTGCTTTTGTGGTAACGTCTCGCGACTTCTAACGATGATGTTTTTTGGGCGGGGTTCACGCAGTGAACGGATGAAGCTTTTCCCTGATTTATGCAGCAATCCTGCCTGAAGCATCACTGCCTTATCTTACCCTCCAAAGACAATAGATAGTGGGTTGTAGTTTCCACTGATTACAATTTGCTAGGCACTTTGTTTTTATTGCCAATACAATAATCTATTATAAACCTTGTAGAATACCTGGAACAGGAAGAACACGAAAAGTGACAAAACGTTGAAAAAGGATTTTAATGCCCGTGCAGGCTCCTGCCCACCTCACCCCTGGGGTGGGTCTAGTTCAGTATGGGAACAAATAGCTTTCTGCATATGGTACAAGCTCTGGTCACAAACAAGGTCAAAAGGTACAGCTAATGTCCTTACCTGTTAAATGTCAGTGACAATGGAGAGGGTTCGATTCTTGCTCATAAACTAGTTGATGGACCAGTTTGCGGGATCCGAAGCCCGCAACCCGGCGGCAAGATTAACCTCGTTCAAGCGAAGCGACCGCGGATATCACGGATTTTGCCGAAGCTTTTCCAAACCGCGTTTTCGAACAATCTTTCGACCACATTACGCGGATTTCTTGATATATTTCGAAATGCACGAAAAAAAAAATATATAGAATTACGGTGAATTTCTAGGATTTTTCAAGGCATTTTAATTTAATCGCGGTCCGCTTTGCGGATTTTCGAATAGTTCGAATTTTTTCGGAAATTCGAGGATCCATCGAGGCGGACCGGATTTGCTAAAGTACATTACACTCTCTACTCATAACATATGCAAGACATTTACAACTTAAGGGCACGGCATAGAGCAGTGTTAAAGTTTAGGACACGACATGATTCGGATTCACCCGGAGCTATCTCTCTACCGTAAACCCTCCCCCACCATGTCAAAAGCACACGGCGTTTGTCAACCAACTAAAATGAAATGTTTACCTATTGGCACAGACAACTCCCCCAATACCCCATTGATTGTTTTACTTACCTTCTCTAAGAGGAGCGATATTTACAAGACCGGGTCGCCTCGAGACTTAGATTTTAAATAATGCGAAAGAACGATCCTAGTACAAAAATGTAAAGCACTTCACAAAGTTATAAAGGTCACCGTTCAGTTTTCTGAATATTCTGTTCACGTAGAGTTATGCATGGAACTATTGTGATACTGGTTATTTCGTTCGATCGAACACCATCCACAGCAAAACATGATAACAATGAAATTAACCCAGGGACTCTTGCACCAGTTTTGTCTTTTTACAAGCATGACTTCTCCGGCAGACACACATTTAAAAATGAAGAAAACCTTATTAATGATAAATATAAGAAGTGTTCTACTGGGAGCGAGAAACTGCATCGCTAAACGGTACTTACGGTCTAAGAATGAACACAAGAAGCTGAGGCGATGGTAGACATACGGAAAATGAAACTGGCGTAGACCGTGAGGCTTTTATAGTATGGATAGGCCTAGGAGGGCACAGAAAGGGAAAAAAAGACTCAATCAAAATCCCAGCTGAAAGCAGATTAGAATAGAAGGTCTTTGAGGAAGAAGGTACAGGACGTGGCTTGCTGGTCAATAATTTGATTAAAGCAGATTAGAATGGGATATTTATTCAATCTAAATTTCTCGGGAAAACATTCCCATTTGTGTTATAAATGTGTATAAATCACCTACTCACTTAAACGAACGTGGAGACGGGGACGTGCCTCTCGTTATCCGCTAGTTTTAAATCAGAAAAGTATCGGAAAAGAAAGACCGATGATATTGCGTTAATATGGCGAATCCTTTTGAAACAACTGAACCTACATTCACTTACCGGCCATAAAGTGTCATGCGGAAATCAAAAACATAGGTTTGGAATCACTAGATTGTTCTGACAGGTTTGTACTGTATATGAATTAATTACCCCGAATACATTTCAACAATTATAAGACCACCTGTTCACAAACGATGAAAAATAAACAGGGGATTCAAAAAAAGGTTCTACCGTTTAAAAGGGTGCTAATTTTGCCCCAACCAATCAATCTTTATTTACATTTGAAAGCCTTTACATCTGATTGCTAGTGGGGCAAAGTTAGCACCATTTTTCTTTAGATAAAGAAATGTTTTATGAATAACACACCTGTTAGCTTCTTTTAAGGGGAATTATATTTCTTCTCTAGAAGCCCCATATGTCCCGGACCGTAAGCCTAGCTCATCACAGAACCATCTTTCTAAACAGGACCCTCCACTCACACTGCCTCCTTCAAGTAAACCTTATTCTATTGTTGTTCCATCCTTGGAATTCTTTTCCCCCTCTCTCTACATTATTAGTGGGGATTATATAGCGCCAACACCGGCGTAGAGCTTTTACAATTACATGTAACATTAAATCAGGCCCTGTCCCGACGAGCTTACAATCTAAGCCATTTATTGACAAATTACAAACCTATCAGTATGTCTTTATGATTGTGGGGGAAACCGATGCCGGAGGAGACACCCGCAAGTACGGGGAGGAACATACAAACTCTTTGCAGATGTGTCCAAGGGGGAATCGAACTAGGACTTCAGCACTGCAAGGGATCAGTGTCTACCATGCGCCACGTGTTAACCCTAAGCCCACCATAATGCCGACATCAAGAACTTTTGTCCAGACAGGTTATTTAAATCTAACCTATATATCCTCCCTCTAAGAGAACCAGCACATGACACTTTCCACCCTTCCTCTGTATTGTATGTTACCAACTAATAGATTGTATATCTCCAGGGCAGGCGATCTCTCTCGATGTTACCCACCTAAACCTAGATTGTAACTCTCGACATGGCAGGATCTCTCTCCTCATTTCTCTAGTTCAGGCATGATAATATTAATGAATATTTATATTATTTTTTCCCACCTGTATGACTTGTTGTATTAAGATTGTACACTGTGCATCCTAAATGTGCTATATAAACACATAAATTAAGCTATAATACCTACGATGACTTACAAGGTTAGTATAAATTGACTGCTCATAGAGCATATGTTGGATCAAGTTACTGTTTCTCTTTATATGTTTGAAATGAAATGATACAAAATGGTAACTCCCAAAACGAAATATAACAAATGAGAGTAGAAGTGTTGAGGATCTTCCTCGCTGAATGTCAAGAAAACTCAGATGACTGATTAGTTTGCAATGTATGTACTTTTCTGATTGTCTATGTCTTTAAAACATTAAGTTTGCCCAGATAATTTAATGAACCATAAAAATATTCCCAGAAGTGGTGATGGAATATGTTCCATATTGGTTTATCTACACCAATACATGTCTAGTTATTAGTGATGGACCGAATCCAAGTTCAAGCAGGCAGAACCTTTTAGTTACATGTAAATCAAGGAACTTTACTATGAGCACAGGTTAAGTCAGAAGGGACTAGAAACAGAAAAAAGGTTGGGGGGTAAATAGTTAAGCTGCAGCGTTCCAATTACATTAAACCCCTTGATTTTAAAGGGTACTATCCTTTAAGAATTCTGACCAACTGAAACTAATTTTTTTTTAAGTAGTTCGGTGTTCCAAAACTCTGCGAATTTTTTTGATAATTAGCGAAAATTCTGTAAGTATAGATGTACTTTTGAATTTGGTAACCCTTGAATGTACCGTTTGTAGTATTCGATTTGATCGAATATACCGAAGGAGCCTCAATTGCGAAACCACAATGAGGTTCGGTCACCCTCGAATGGTGTGGTAGAATGTCGGGAATCGCTACAAAGTGAGCAGTATCGAACTTGGTAAACCTTCAAATGTAGATGGAGTTCGACACTCTTATGTTTGATAAAACTTTATGTAGCAGCCTCCTATCCAATCAAACAAAGGATTCCGATGTATTAAAATGTAGCCTTCAATTTCGATGTAAGGACCTGTCAGAGGATGCAGTGGAGGAGTGCATAATTAATATTTTCACTAAGCCCTTTAGGGGATTCTGTTTTAAAATAAACAATTCCCATGCTTTCTATGGTCTCCACGTTGACTTATCTTTACCTGTTGTTTACCCATAAAGGAAAAAATTATTTGATTTTAATTTTTTTGTTCTGTATGTGTTTGGTCATTTCCCAGTACTCTGACGTATTCCCGTTTTCTTTTAGTTTTCCCTACATATTTTGCTTCACATTTACATAGCTGCATGTAAATGAACTGCCTTGTTTGAAAGGTGTTTAAAGACAATAACATTTCCCATCTGTATTTTTAAACAAATCATCCTGGATCATATATATAAAAAATCCCAAAATAGAACACTACACAGTGGGGCCAGTAGTGGGTTAAATTTTAGTTTTGGGGTGGACATGCCCTTTAAGGAGTTGATGATAGTTTACAAGATTAGGTAGAGAATGTTAAGAATAAAACTTATTTCATTAGCTTCTTTTATAAGTGCCAGTAACTAAGTCTGTATTCAGCCAAAACATTGGGGCATATTTATAAAGGGGCGAAAATAGCGCCCAAAAATTACCGCCGCACATCACGGCCACGAAAATAGCCCTATCGCCGTCTTTATAATGGCCAGCGCCATCGGCGCGATATGTATCGCGGCCACGATGTCTGGCGGTAATTTTAAGTCCCTTCCCAGGTACACTGCACTTAGCGCAATGTGCTAAGTACAATATAGCCGCAAAGGGACTTAAAATTACCGCCCCACGTCACCGCCACAGAGGCGGGGCATAAGCCCACCCTCGACCCCCGCAGCGGCGACCACCCTCCGCCTCCGCAACCCAGCAGCCCCCTCCTAACCTCCAATGCCGCTCGCGGCGAACATATGGAACAGGAGGCTAGGAGGGGCTGCTGGGAAGAAAACCACCTCCCACAGCAGCCACCTCAAGCCCCATGCCCCGCCGCTGGCGGGGAGGGAAGGGCCCGCTGGGGAGGGGGGAAGGCACCCTCAAGCGGGGCCCATGAGAAGGGCTTTTTTGGGGGCTTAAGGGGTCCGCAGCTCGAAACCGGCCTATCAGGCCTTTGCGGCACTTACAAGTGCCCCTTGAGGCTCTAACAAGAGCCTTTGGGGTTATAGGGTGTTAAGGGTCGGCAGCTCGCACGGGCACCCTTTTCCCAAGCCTATCAGGGCACCCTAAAAAAGAGCACTTGGACTTAGGGGTCCCGCAGCTCAAACCAGGACCCCTTCAGGTCCTATCAGGGCCCTGGTGGCATACAAGTGCCCACTTGCGGCCCTAAGAAGGGCTTTTGGAGATTAAGGGGTCCCGCACAGCTCGAATCGGGACCCCCCTCCCCGGCCCTTTGTAAAGGGACCTTTCGGCAATGGGAAGTGCCTTGGGGCGGGGGCCGCAGCCCAAAACCGGGCCCCCCAGTGAGCAGCTCTAAAAGAACCTGGGCGGGCTACTTCTTCTTCCAGCCCTGGCGACACAGCTAACGAACTGAGGCGCGGAACCCACAATAGGTACCCTGTGGCTGCAGGGGTACCCCCGGCGGAACGGCGACTCAACGCGGCCGATGTTGCCGTGTCTTGATCGTCGCAGACGTCTTCGGGTGGCGACACCAGCCCCAACTGAGGTCGCGCAGATCCAGGCAGGTCACCGAGGCCGCCAGTGAGCGGTGGCAAGCCCTGCTTCGCGGAGCCGTTGTTGCCCCGCTTCTTTCTTCAGCCACTACTGCGATGGCATCTGAGGTCCGTGGTGGAGAGTGCACCCTCTTTATATAGGTTTGCAGAAAACCCTAATCCGTTTCTGATTGGTCAATTTTTAATGCTTCGTTTACATGTTTAACATAAACCGATTTCGGAAAATGATTGGTTTCCAGCAGCCCCTCCTAGCCTTCCGGTTCAAATGTTGCCGCGAGCGGAACATTGGGCGTCTGGACAGCCGTATGGAAACCTGTCACTATTGCACCTGCCAGAGAATTGCGAATTTGCTGAAAAACACGTTCTAGCTATGAACTTTCCTATTATCTATATATTTTTATCTGCGTTCAGTACAATTAAGCAATTCTCTGGCATGGCAAATAGTGACAGGTTTCATACGGCTGTCCAGACGCACAGAGCTGCTTGTTGGATAAGTTGTGAAGCATATTCAGGGAAGATTTCTGTACATATCACTGAATAAATAATAAAAACCAAGGCTCAGCTTCTGAGAAATGTCTGCATTTGCTTTGTTGGGGAAACATACACAAGATCAAAAGTATATGGATGCAATGTGCTTATCCATATATATATATATACACACTAAATTTATACTCACTTGCATGTCCTCTGTAATGGGTTGGGGTGAGCTAGGTCTAGGACCGTGTATGCAGGAAGAACCTGGACAAGCAGGTGGCGACTGCCATTATGCCCTTGTGTGTGGTCAAGAGTGAGCCAGCAAATGGAGATGCAATGATTACTAAGGGTACAGCAGAGTGACCATTAGCATCCTTTAAATTATGATTGGCATTGTTTTATCACTTTCAATGGTTCAGCAAACTTTTCTCCTCTGATGAAGGTTCTCGAAGCACTGAGACATTGAATAAAATGATGATTGATCAACAAGCGCCAGGGTTATTTTTTGATCGTTTGATATTTTATATAAAATGGGGGTACATTGTTGCAATAAATACAAGGGAATGAATAAGAAGGAGGATTAAAGAACAGCCTATAGTCTTGCATTAAGAAGGTTACCTTTTAAAGCAACCCAAGAAAACTGTGGGGACGGAGAGTAAATGGTGGCATTGGAATTTAAATGAACACCCAGGGATGAGCAAAGGGAATTTCTTTTGTTTGCAGGCAGAGAAAACAAAAATTAAAAAGTTCAATGGGGAATTGTTCTTAATGGGTTGAAGAGTCGATAGGTAACGGATGGGAAAGGTCAACTAGGACAAATAACAAGGTAGACAAGTTAAAATGATTTGTTCAAATGTATCATCTCGTTCCAGGTACACTGGAAACTGGAGCTAGAAACAAGGTTAATGGATTGTTTCAGAGGCTGGTAAGTGAATAAAGTGAAATTTCTCATCTATGAAATAGAAGAATAGAAAAAGGTACACAATTGTACTGATGAAAATTGTCCATTCCTTGGGCCAGTTTCACAAGGATAACATTACAAAATAGCAGGGTTTGCCTTCCATCTGAATGCAAGTAGAATTATTGTTGTCTTAGGGCATCTATCTATGAAAGAGAGAAGACAACATGGCAGACAGTTTCTGTTCTCTCTAAGAACTCGACAGTCGGTTGACATGAAAACCACGCCAGAAATTTTTCAAATCAAACCCCATTTAAGTCAATGTAGATTCATTTTTTTTCTATTCTCAATATCGCATCACCAAATTCGAACTTTTTTACACTGAATTTGACATTAGAATTTTCATTATCGCATTTCGACAAATTCCGCAAATTCTGCTAATTTCTGTTATTTCTGAAACCCAAAGTTCTGCCTTGAAGCCTGGTTCAGTTTGAAAACCGATCTCAACACTATTTGGATCACAACATGACTAGGAACGACCAATCTATGAAAATCTAGATTCTGAGCTGTTCATAAACAAAAATAAAAAAAATAAAAACAACAATTTCTTGCTGTAAAGAACCATCAATTCCTGCAAAAACCTGCTGTGAAAACCCTTAAAAGGTATAGCTTTCCTGAGAGCTGCCATGGAAATTACCAGAAGTCTCCTTCTCTTATGATCGATTCCTGCAGTCTCTCTAGGACATGACTTTAATACCAGTTATCACATATTTGCGGACTGTGTATGCAGCAATTTGTGTTGTAGACTATTAAAGGCTTTTTTATAGGACTTCACAACCCGGAGTCCAACAGAAAGACAAGATTTGACCTGTGGGAGATGGTTTTTTATTCCGTTATAAAACATTCATTTCTGTCAAATAAAACAAAATGAAATAAAAATTGAAAAGACCCGAACGATCATAAATGTCCCGTGATCTAAACAGCTTGGAAAACCTGAACCTGGAGGAACATACTGGTTATTATATCGTGACATGGCGAATTAAAAATTCTAGTAATTCCAATAAATCAATTCAGCCCTCTCCTAATGACATGGATAAATGTTGTTTGTGCACTGAATACTGTGTTTTTTTAATCGTTTAATTGTCATGTAAAACAGATGAGATACAAGCTTTTTGCAAACATATAAATTAAAACCCACCAGAGAACATTTACATAAATCTAATACATGGCAATTAATTACATCTGCATGTGTTCATTTATTTCTGGCTCCGCCACTTTGTGATTTCTTTTTATTCACTAAATCCGTTCTTCACAAGGTCCAAACATAACCAATTAATAAATCTTCCAGATGCTTTTAATGGAAGAAAGATACCTAATGGGGATTTGGATGTTGAGATTTTCTTAATATATTTGTTTTACGTGATGTGGGCTGGGCAGGCAATTTCTTTGCATATTTATTTTGTAGATTTTGTGTAAATAGACCGCTCATGAAATCAGGACTAGAGATGGTCGAACTTTCGAAGTTCTCGAAAGTCCGAAAAACGGACCCATAAAAATCAATGGGTGGTAATAGCTGACGGAATGAACTTTCTGAATATTGCAGGGAAACTTACCTTACAGGCCTCTCGTCGGGGATACCAGTCCGTACGCGGGGAAAAGCAAAAAACTGGAGTAGCCGCACAACGGTGTTTTCTGCAAACTAATATAAGAGGTGCAATCCTCTGCGGAGCTCAGAAGTCATAGCAGTAGTGGCAAGAAGAAAGAAGAGGCTACCAACATTGGCTCCGCAGCGCCGCAGTGGCCTGCTGGCATCGGCGTGACTACAGGGGTGTTGGTGTCACTAGCCTGAAGCTGTCACGTCGATCAAGATGCAACCACAGCGGCCCTGGCGGGCCACAGGGGTACTTCTCGGGTTTGGTGGCCTCAGCCACGGATGGTGCACCGGATGGAGACAGAAGACCAGCTGCCCCAAGGGCTCTTTTAAGAGCCGCATGGGCCCTTTAAAAGGGCCGGGGGGGTCCTGGTTTGAGCTGCAGGACCCCTGGAGCCCAAAGGCCCTGGTCCTGATGCTTTTAAAGCATCAGTAGATAGCCCATGCACAATGGATGATTTAAAAAAAAATGTATTGTTCAAGTTTATGTTTTCTACTATTTCTTTTAGAGATGTTCGAAACTGTTGAGTTTCATCCGTTTTCATATTTTTGAAAACGGACCCATAGAAATCTATGGAAAGAAAAAATGTGAAAGTTCTCTCCATTTTGAGGGACAAATAGTAATAGTATAGGTTTACTGTAAAATGGCCACAGAGCCTGGGGAATGGGAAGGTTTCTGTCCATATTGAAGGATAAATAGTAATAGTAGGTGTACTGTAAATGACACAGAGGACCTGGGGAATGGGAAGGTTTCTGTCCATATTGAGGGATAAATAGTCTAGTAGGTTACTGTAATGAACAGAGACCTGGGGAATGGGAAGGTTTTCTGTCCATATTGAGGGATAAATAGTAATAGTAGGTTACTGTAAATGACACAGAGACTGGGAATGGGAGGTTCGTCCATATTGAGGGCTAAATGTAATAGTATGTTACTGTAAATAACACAGAGACCGGGGAATGGGAGGTTTCTGTCCATATGAGGGATAAATAGTAATAGTAGGTTACGAAATGACCACAGAGACACTGGGAATGGTCTGGGGAACCCGTAAATAGAACCAAAACTTGTTTAAAACTAGTTTCTAATCGATCGGGCTGTTTTTCAAGCTTCTGCATTCTGTTTTCGAGATGTATCGAAATCGCAGATTCGATTCGAAACCGGGTTCATTGGAACCACATTACATCTCTACTTTCTTTCAGTACGTACACAAAATTCTTCATATAATTAACATATTCCACCACCTCCCTCAAGTCTTATCTTTCTTGAACAGAATTTAGATTTGATATGGTCACAACTGGCTATATGTGTTGACAATCTATGTCTTGGTGTATCATCTATTTTTCTGCTACTATTATTATATAGAAATAAAATGATAGAAAGAGGGAAAAGTCTATGAACACATTTTAAATGCTTGACGGCTTTTTAAAGACGATGATTCAGGTGGTTCCTCGACTAATTACGAAACTTGAATTGCTGTTAGTCAATTGCTTTAAATCTCCACTGGTAAAATAAGTTTTACTATTCAGTTTTTATTGAAGAACAGGAGGTTAGGGAGCTGTGTCTTACCTCCTGTTCCTCAATAAAACCTGCAGGAGCCGAAGGAAAGAGATTTGGAACAACCCAGTCTCTCGCTTCTCTGCCACGTCCGCCTCGCGTACTAAGTCTGTAAGGACCTGTCAGAGGATGTCAGTGGAGGAGTGCATAATAATATTTTCACAAGCCCTTTAGGGGATTCTGTTTTAAAAATAAACATTCCCATGCTTTCTATGGTCTCCACGTGACTTATCTTACCTGTTGTTTACCCATAAAGGAAAAAATATTTGATTTTAATTTTTTTGTTCTGTATGTGTTTGGTCATTTCCCAGTACTCGGACGTATTCCGTTTTCTTTTAGTTTTCCCTACAATATTGTCTTCACATTTACATAGCTGCATGTAAATGAACTGCCTTGTTTGAAGGTGTGTTAAAGACAATAACATTCCCATCTTATTTAATACAAATCATCCTGGATCATATATAAAAATCCCAAAATACTAAATAAAAAAAATAAAAACAACTTACCTAAAATTAATATGAGGTGTGGATACACCATATTCTCACTTGTGCTCCTTTGCATCTGGTAACACATTCAGACATACAAACAGTTACAGTATTTGGCATTAGCCATGTTAGCTTAATAGAGGGATAAGGACACTACAGCAAATCTCAACTACACTATAGAAAACTACAGAGGAGATAGATCTAGATCCATGGTGGGGGTGGGGTTCCCCTGTGGCATGCCAGAGTCCTCCAGGAGGACAAAGGAAGCAGCGGGACCAGTTGACTCAACAGACAGCTCCTACTCTTCACTTTCTGAGACTTGGAAAGCACTGCAGGAAACCATAAGGAGTAGGGAGAAAGATTAATGATTTTGGAACACTACACAGTGGGCCAGTAGTGGGTTAAATTTTGTTTGGGGTGGACATGCCTTTAAGGAGTTGATGAATAGTTTACAAGATTAGGTAGAATGTAGAAATAAAACTTATTTCATTAGCTTCTTTTATAAGTGCCAGTAACTAAGTCTGTATTCAGCCAAACATTGGGGCCATATTATAAAGGGCGAAATAGCGCCCAAAAATTACGCCGCACCTCACGGCCACGAAAATAGCCCTATCGCCGTCTTTATAATGGCCAGCGCCATCGGCGCATATGTATCGCGGCCACGATGTCTGGCGGTAATTTAAGTACATTCCCAGGTACACTGCACTTAGCGCAATGTGCTAAGTACAATATAGCCGCAAAGGACTTAAAATCCCTTCCCGGTGTCTCCGCTACAGGGGCGGGGCATAAGCCCACCCTCGACCCCCGCAGCGGCGACCACCCTCCGCCTCCGCAACCAGCAGCCCCTCCTAACCTCCAATGCCGCTCGCGGCGAACATAGGAACAGGAGGCTAGGAGGGGCTGCTGGGAACCAATCAGATTTTCCGAAATCGGTTTATGTAAAAGCATGTAAACGAAGCATAAAAAATTGACCAATCAGAAACGGAAGGGTTTTCTTGCAAAACCATATAAAGAGGTGCACTCACCACGGACCTCAGATGCCATCGCAGTAGATGGTGAAGAAAGAAGCGGCTGGCAACAACGGCTCCGCTGAAGCAGGCAGTGCAGCGGCTCACTGGCGGCCTCGGTGAGCCTGCCTGGCATCGGCGACCTCAGTGGGGCTGGTGTCGCCAGCCCGAAGACGTCGCGACGGATCAAGACACTGGCAACATCGGCCGTTGAGGTCGCCGGTGCCCGCGGGGTACCCTGGCAGCACACAGGTACCATTGGGGGTCGCCGCCTCAGCGGAGCTGGTGTCGCCAGGGCTGGAAGAAAGAAGACGCCGCCCAAGGGTCTTTTTAGAGAGTGCTCACTGGGGGGGCCGGTTGGGCTGCGGGACCCCCGCCAAAGGCACTTCTCAGTGCCGAAAGGGCCCTTACAAGGCCGGGAGGGGGGTCCGATTCGAGCTGCGGGACCCCTTAATCTCCAAAGGCCCTTCTTAGGGCCGCAAGGCACTTGTAAGTGCCACAAGGGCCCTGATAGGACCTGGAAGGGGTGGTTTGAGCTGCGGGCACCCCTAAGTCCCAAAGGCTTGTTAGGCCTTGATAGGGCTGGGGAAGGGGGTCCCGGTTCGAGCTGCGGACCCCTTAACCCCAAAGGGCTCTTGTTAGAGCCTCAAGGGCACTTGTAAGTGCCGCAAAGGCCCTGATAGGCCGGTTCGAGCTGCGGGACCCCTTAAGCCCCAAAAAGCCCTTCTCAGGGGCCCCCCGCTGGAGGGTGCCTCCACCCCTCCCAGCGGGGCCTTCCCCTCCCCGCCAGCGGCGGGGCAGTGGGGCTTGAGGGGCTGCTGGGGAGGGGGTGTTGCAGCGGGTGGTCGTGACCACCTGCTGGGCCCCTTCCCAGCAGCACCTTAGTCTCCTGTTCCATATGTTGCCCACACGGGATGGGGTTGGGAGGGGCTGCTGGGAAGGGGTGGCGGTGGGGGTGGTCACCGGGCGGGGGGGGAGGGCGGGGTAAGGCCGTATGCCCATGCCCTCGCCGCAGGAGGGCTAGGTGGGCGAATGCCCCGCCACACCCATTCGCGCAGCGGCGTCCACCCACAGCGAGGTGAGCGTGCCACCTGGGGCGGGTGCGACCACCCGCCGAGATCCAAGGGGAATCTCGGCCGTTTTATAATAGAAAGCACGGTACTGTTCCGATAGACCGCAAAAAGGTAACGATTCGTTTAACTTTTCACAGCCTTTTTTCACCATTTATAAACGCGGAAAACATGATTTTTGCGAAAATGGCGGGAAAAAACGGCAAGAGAACAAATCACTGAAACCTATAAATATGCCCATTGTGTTGGGTAACAGCCTTGTTGACTACTTTATTTATAAGTGAGATTTAAAGGGACACAACAGCCTTAAGATGTTTTCCCCTCATTTTGTTGATCATCTTATTATTTATTCTTTTCTTAAGTTTTCACAGTATATTTACTCATGCTCCTTTACATCTCCAAGCCCCGGCTTGACATGCCCACTGTATCCTACTGCTGGAACAGAGGCATCATCGCTGCATATAATCCCTACTCCACTAACGGTCTTCATGGTTTTCAAGCTAGCCACAAGTTAAAAACAAAATAAAATCCCTCCCTAATGTGCCATAGGCAGATACATATATTGATTGCAAGAGTGTAACTAGCTTCAAGAAAAATTGATTTTGGGGTGAGTTTTAGGCGCAGCCCAAACACATGCCTGTCCACAGAGTGGAAAAATAGATTTTACAAGTCTATTCCTTTGGATTGTTAACAGCATTTATACTGCCCGTGTAGGTGTGTCCTTTTACTGCCGTTGTGTGTCCTTTTACTGCCCATGTAGGTGTCCTTTATACTGCCCGTGTGGTGTCCTTTTACTGCCTGTGTAGGTGTCCTTTTTGGATTCTATACGGATAAATAATGAACAATGGAAAATGCGCATAATGAAATATGAAATGCTAATGTAAAACAGAATTCCGAGAAGTTTTGTAAAAATTAATGTATATTTATCGCTATTCTTGGGGGGGTAGGAAGGGTACAATCACCTGTTTAACTCGTCACTCGAGCTTAACTCGTCAGGTAAATTTGTTTGGACGTTAGAATATCGTATGCACACAGCCATATAAAAGTTAGCTTTCAGCTTCTCTCCTTTCTATGAATGTGCTCGCATGCATAATAAAAAAGAAGACCTACAGGGCTTGCTGAATAACCTAGTGATGGCCCTGTTCCGCGGATCCAAACCTTGATCCGCGGCGGATTCCTCGTTCGCGAACGGTGGATATCACAGATTTTTCCTGTTTTCCGCCTTCCGAACTGCGTTTTCGAAAACTTTCGAAATTACGGGGATTTCTATATTTCGAAATACGGAGAAAATACGAGCATCCTCGGGAAATTGAAATTTCGCGGATTCTTCACTTTTTGGAAGGAGCAAGCCACATTTTCGGGTCCCTTATTTTCGAAGAACCTCGTATTTTCGAAGAATGGATTTTGCCGAACTTTCATTTTAACAGGTTTTAAAGGGTCCACTCGCGGATTTTTTGAATTTTTTCGAAAATTCTCGGATCCTCGAGCGGACCAGATTTTGCGAATTTCGGACATCTCTAGTGATAACTAGAGAATGTCCGAACTTCACAAATCCGGTCCGAGTTTTCACGTATTTCTTTGGGAATTTTCGAAATTACGATTTTCATGTATTTTCGAAATATGTATGTATGGAATTAAGAGAAATCCTTGTATTTTCGGAAATTTGCGAAAAATACATGTTTTATCGTATTTTCGAAAATACTGTGAAACTTTGTATTTCGAAAAATTCGAAAATATGAAAAATCCGCGAATCGGAAGTTCGGAGCGGAGGCGAAAATCCGGAAAAATCCGCCGTTCACGAAGGGGATGAATCCGCGGCGGATCCGGGTTCGGATCTACGAACCGGCCATCCATACTGATAACTTCAATGGTGATCATCCCCAAAAATAAATAGAAGTAGGATTACACATCCTACCCCCATACAACTACAGAATTAAGGCCACATGATTTTTAATGCTAATTTATAAATCATTTTTTATTTGGGTGGGACAAATTCCACAAACTAAAATAGGTCCAAAACATGCTATAATTCTGCAGATGCTTTATATTCTGCATGTATTATTGGAATTCCCCAAACACTGTTACATATTATTTACATTGCAAATAAATTGTCGGAAATGGCAAATATTACTTAGTTTGTAAAGAATAATTGCCTTAGGACTCTCAACACATTGGAAATTCTTTCCAAATGTTTGTTCTTATGTTTAGTTCACATATCTCTATCCGCTCCTTAGCGAAATCTAGAAACAGTTATGCAGTTGTGCTGTTGCCTAATTAGTTCATATTTTGCAAAATACATCAGCAGGTGTTTCTGTTAAGATACAATTGACAGAGTAATGTAAATATGTAAAGCTAAGCTCTTAACAACCAAAAATAATTATATAACATACACACATACAATTTTTAAGGAGTATAAACCTCTCATTTACAAATTAATCTTAAATGACAGCCGCAAATTATCGACGTGAAGGTTATTTTTATATATAAGACATTCTTCCGTGGCTAATTAATCTTAAATCATTGATCGGCGGTGTAAAGGAAACAGTTAAACTAATTATCCTTCTATGCAGCAGATATTTTTCCTGAATAGCTCCGGGATAAAAATTATTTAAATTTTCATTAAAAACTTGAGCCATTAAGGTAGTGTCTGGCGTATCTGATCAGCCTTTTTGTGAATACGCCTCTGTTGCTTTTTATTTTATTTTTTTACTTTTTCAGATACTTGGGGAATGGATAACTATTTTAATTTAAATTCAAATTAGGTGTTGAAAGCTGCATCAACAGGATATGCCTATTAAATATAAACAGGAGGCAATAAAAAAATGATGAACATGTTTGAACTGCCCAAGCCAAACAAGTTTCTTGGCAATTGAAAGGGTTAAAGCTTTAGATGAAAGGGGTTAATTTTTTTTCCTGGGTTTTTGAAAAACGTAATGACCTTAGTTTGCATATAGAGTCGTCCAAAATTGGCAGCAAAATCCGTTTTACAGACAAATTCCAATTTTGCTGAATTTCATAGATCACCAAATGCCATTTATCCAACTTGCCTAATGGATGGATACTCACAACTAGAGGGATATTACAATATAGAATGCTATGAAGAAAAATAGAGTCTTTTTTTACATGAAGACCATTTCCAAGGGAAAGACTAATCTATTCAAATTAGTGGTCCTAATTGGAAATGGTGAGCTCACAGCAAGGTGATAGTGTACTTCCCATCTCCCAGGAATGAGTTTTGTGTGTTAATAGTGATGGCCCAGTTCGTGGATCCAAACCCGGATCCGCGTCGGATTGCCTGTTTGCGAACGGCGGGATATCGCAGGATTTCCGGTTTCCCAGCCTTCCGAACTTTTCCGAACCGCATTTTCAAAAATGTCGAATTACGAGGATTTTCTGGTATTTTCCGAAAATACGGGAAAATACGAGAAAATCCTCGTAAATTCAAAATTTTCTTGACGAGAGAAAGCCACATTTTCGTCGGTACGTATTTTCGAAAATCCTCGTATTTTCGAAGAATCATTGTATTTTCGAAGAATTCCTCGATTTTCGAAGAACGGATTTTGCCGAACTTTGATTTTAATAGGTTTTAAGGGTCCGCTGTGCGGATTTTTGAATTTTCGAATTTTTTCCGAAAATTCGCGGATCCTTGAGTAAACCGGATGTTGCGAAGTTCGGACATCTCTAGTGTTTAATGAATAGGCACATAGTCTGGACCTTAACAACAGAAAGTTAGGATTTGTGGCTGTTTCTTGGGTGCCTGCACATTCACACTTTATACAGGGCAACTTATTTATAGAGTGCAAAAATATTAAAACAAAAAAAAAACATAGATTATAACTGCAAATCAACTTTATGAAAAGTACTGAACATAGAAGCATTATATTAATACATACATGGAAGAAATCTAGTTATAAAAATAATCAAAGCCAAACAGCATAGCCCAGGCTGCTTTCATAGCGGGCCCTGACATGGAATTTCTTGCCAGGTGGTGGTGTCTGATAAGTGTGCAAGAGGGTTGGTTACCTTGGCAGTTTGCATGAGTTTTTAAGAATGTCTACGACTGTTGATTGCTTGACCAAATTCGTTAATCTGATGAGCCTGGCTGGGTTATTACAGTCTTTTCGGTGTTGTTGGGGTGGAAACTGGGTAGTGGAGGTAGCTGCATCTGTCAGTAGGTTTCTTGTAGATGGAAGTGAGAAGTTTTTCTATTTCTTATACAACTGTAGTATCCAGGAAATTGATTTTCATTGATGTGATGGATTGATGAAAATTTTGTGGACCGTAATAGTGACATTTATTTATGAGTTTTCTTCACTCTCTGCACTATATTATAAATATTTTATTGATGTAACCGAATCTCTGTTATAGTGTGCATGGTGTCAGAAATCTGTTCTCTAGTTGGCCATAAAAAAGTTGGCAGTCCCATCCAGTGAGGTAGGTAGAGATTTCCTTGTTGAATGATAAGTAAGTTGTTCAAAGAACAAATGTGGTGATGATATCAGTACTTTATTGAAGATTGAGGAGGATGAACGAATTGATGGCAAGCATTTATGCCATCTTTATGGAAACATAGATATAAAAAATAACTAATTCTTTATATACGTAATAGTATCCTCAGCTCTTCACACTGATGCCTTGCAAGACTTAAAGGGCATCCTATAGTGAAATTTATACATTGCTCCAATCCAGACATAATAAAAGGTTAGTGTATTCTGCCTTATTATTACCTCTCTGTGGCTCAGTTTGCACACTGTTGATTTATTGCAGGTCTCCCCACTCCCCCCTCCCCTCTCTGGTCATTCCCCCGTCATTTAGTCCGCTGTGAAACAAGCCACTCATGCGCATTAATAATCCTACACATGACACATCACTCGAAACTTGTAAACAAAAAATAAACAAACCTTGATGTAAGTCTGTAGAAAGGAAGTTTCCCATTGTTCTGACAGATAGTGCTACGTAGGAATGGGAGGGGGGGAAGGGAGGGAGTTTGGAGGAGACTATGAGAGACTTGGAGTCCTGAATCACTGCAGCCCAGTCTCCCTTTGGCAAGCAATAAATCTGTGTGAAAGCCTGCGGAGGAGGTGGACTCTCGTTCCCTTTACTTCTGTTTTTTAACCCAGTATTACCCAAGAATTTTTGAAAAGGAATGAATCATTGGAGACTTGCTGTAAATCTTGGTAAGCCTACACACTACAACTGGCATGCTTTAGTGGATTTGATTGGACAGCTCAAGCAGGAGGGTATATGGAAATCTTCACTTATTTTAACTTATATATCTCAGACAAAGGTGGAATCTGAAGAAAATAAAGGTACTCGGGGGTGGGGAGTGGTGGAATTTATAAACACAATGAAGAAAGGGGGAAAAAATTAATTTTTTCAAACTATAGATGACCTTTAATCATGGATCAAATCCACCATTAGCAACATTTGCGAGAAGTTTGCATGCTCTCCATTTACAAGAGACGGCCAAACTTCTGAAATTTCGGTCCGTTTTCGAACGTTCGCACTATATGGAAAGTTCGAAAGTTCGAAAACTGACCCATTAAAATCAATGGGAGTCAAACAGTTGAACAGTTTCAAATGAAATCCAATAAAATATCAATGGTGTAACTTAATGTAAATGGCTGTGGGACCGGGAAAAGGTCTGGGGAACATGTTCGAATCCAGACTTTCCAAAAATCTATTTTATACTCACGCGCGGTACTCTCGAGCTCTCATTCGATTTTGAAAATATTCCATAAACGATTCGAGATGTTGTCGATTTTTCAAATTAGAAAATTTCAAAAGTCTGGAAAGTTTAAAGTACGAGAAATCTGGGTCAGG
This sequence comes from Hymenochirus boettgeri, assembly GCA_019447015.1. Classification (NCBI taxonomy): domain Eukaryota; kingdom Metazoa; phylum Chordata; class Amphibia; order Anura; family Pipidae; genus Hymenochirus; species Hymenochirus boettgeri. The sequence continues at coordinate 278,261,732 of CM033474.1, forward strand.
ATAGTTTGAAAAGATTTAGTCTGTTCGACTCAATAAGTTTGGTTCGAACTCGGGTTCAAGATCTAGTCCATCTACTATTTACTATTTATGATTTCCTCGGAATCATAAAGACATATATTATTGAGGCCTTCATGCATAGATAAAGGAATATATGTTAGTAACATAGTACATGCTGTAGTAATTGGGTTGAATAAAGACAAATGTCCATAAGTCCAACTTTCACCCTTCCTAAACACTTGTCCAAGGAAGGCAAAAAAAAAAAAAAAAAGCTAAAAAAAAAGGTATGTGTGGGGTGTTGTGTGTGTGTGGTTTACTCCTGAGCTCCAAAATGGTAATTGGAAAAGTATCCTGGATCAACCAGAACGCAGTTCATGTTATTAATCAATGATTCCAGTATTATTTAGTTTTAGAAACTTAGCTAAGCCCCTTTTAAGCTATTCAATGATATGATTGTTATGATACCAGCAGTGCGTATTCAGGTTTCGAGGATGGTGGTCGCAGGTGGGGGGTCTAGTGTGTTGATGCAGAAACACAACTTCTTTTGAAGCAAACTGATGGACCTGACCCGAATTTCAAGGCCGAACTTTATAAGTTTGGATGAACTCGAAATCCGAACTTCACTGATTTATTTTCATTTTAAATTCACAAATCAGTAACCCCGAATGTATGTTTCAAATTCGGTAACCTTTGAATATATCCTTCGATTTTTTTTACCCTCGAATGATCATTTGATCATTTCAGGAGCCACACAATGTGCCTTTGGTTTGTAACCCTCGACTGTAGTGGGCGATTTTGGTAACCCTCAAATGTAGCCTCGGTTTAGTAACCCTCAAATGTATTATTTGATTTCAGTGACCCTCAACAGTAGCATTCGATTCTGAACCCTTGGTGTGTACGAATGTATCATTTGGTAATCTTCAAATCTATGGTCCATACGGCAACCCTTGAATGTAGCATGTGGAAGCCCGACAATGCCCGATCATGGGGAAATAAGTGTTTTTAAACAAATTTTGGGGATATGTACGTGTTCCCCAGACATTTTCCCAGGGCCATGGCCATTTACAGTAGTTCCATTGATATTTTATCTGCAATTTATCCAAACTATTTCCTAATTTAACTTACTCTTTTCTTCCCCTTAATGAGGTCCCCAGTGTATGCTCAGTCAAGATGTTGCCTTTCCAAAGGGTAAAGAATGTTTTCTCACTTAAGTATATAATTTAATCAGATTGCCAATTATATATACTTATACAAATAAAGCAATCTAATTTTTTTGTATAATCCATCAGCATCATTTAATAAAATTGTGTGATCACATGGGGGTGCTTATTTGAGGCTACCATATACAGGTACTGGGTAAAATCGCTTTACCTCAATTTAAATACAGTATAACACCAATTACAAACATGAATGTTTGGTTACGTAATTATAATAAGAAAAAATGTCTTTCAACATGTTCTAAACTAAATACAGATATACATTACGTAATGTAAACCCCTGATGGAAGGGACAAATTGTTACCTCCATCTATGCAGAACTAATATCCAATTAAAACACTTGATCTTCTGAAGGCGATAGAAGCAGGGGAACATCTAGAACTTTTGCTACCTGGGCCAAAAATTATAAATAAACCTAACTAAAAGTGTACTAAATATTCCTTGGGAAAGTGGACATGACTGGGGGGGTAGGTGTGGCTTGTGAGGTGGGGTGGTGGTCTAACTAAACTTGCTGGTGAACTCGAGGGCCGACTGGATGCTGGCTAAGGAACAGAAGGGCTGACCTAAAGTGGCTTCTAACATTCAGCCCCCAGTTAATCAGCCACTATTGTCAGCCCTCCAGCTCAGCAACCACAAGTGAATGGTCCATGTAATATTTATCATTAACTGTAAAATATATGATATATGAAAACATAGTGAAACCCATCACTCCAGAGACACGTATGTCAAATGATACAAAATGTTAATGAGACAGAATCTTAATGATAATATGCTGAAAGATATAAAAATATTAAACCCTGTCTTATCTCAACTGGGTTTTGCATCAGGAAGTGAGCCCATGTGCTCAATCTATATTTTTAAATGTAGCTTGATTTCTAAAATTTCAATTTACCCTACATCACAGCGAAATACATTCTAAGCAATAATAATTTAAAAAAATCTAAATACAAGGGAATTTGTTTAAAATTCTAGAATCAACCAAAAATATTATTTGTACCCAGTTTAAAATAAACGTCAAGTCATTTATGGCATCAGAAAATGTTAACCAGTTTTAAGCAAGAACTAGATGGGAGCCAGCTCCTTAAATAATGTAAAAAGAGTAGACCTCTAACCAATTACTGGTATTGTTGCAGACATTTTTATAATTCTCTGATTCACGCAGCCCACAAAATTGGTCATGACTAGGAACTGTGTACAGTATGAATGGAATAGAATGTCAGGGTTTTTTAAGGCCTTATAGGCAAAGCATGGTTTTTTAACAAGTAATGCCATTGAAAGTTAAAAAACGATTTTACAACTATCTATATATCTTTACTAGACATATTATATGATATAAAATATAAATAAAAGTTTATAAAATGTATAAATGTGTTGTTTTGTGAATCTTTTTCTAAATAATCTAAAAATAAAGGAGATGATAGTATAATAAGAATTACAACCCAATAAATTATTACCCCCTCTAAGTGATGTCATTTAATTGAGATTTGTGCATTTAAAATGGTAGCAATTGTTAGTATAACATTACCACTGCCCATTTACTTGGAAAGAGAGCGCTGTGTCTCTCGAAACGTCGACTGGTGTTGGGCAGATATTATATAGTAGACTTTGGTAGATTCAGGAGCACTCAAGGATTTCTTCAAAATAGTTTATTAAAATAGCACATAATGGCAACGTTTAAGCCTGTGCGCGGCTCTACCAAAGTCTATCTTACTAATCTACAGGGGCATCCAGGTTTTACATTGATGATTTGGTGTTCTGAGTGCACACTCATATTGGTTGGTATATATATAAAAATATAAATAATAAAAGTTATTAAAAATTTAAAAATTGTGTTTTGTGAATGTTTTTATAAATAATCTAAGAAGGAGATCAATCAATAGTAAAATAGGAATTACACTCCAATAAATTATCTTTTCAGTAAGATAAGAAAGCATCCTAATAGATTTAGTTACAGTGCTACCTTCATGTCTGGCTTCATTGTGGAGGATTGTCTGTTTTGGATTGGCAAGCTTTGAAATCCAGACATGGGAATTTTAATGAGATTCCAAAATTCGGAACTCTTACACAGTAAATAATGTGAAAAAGTCCTACATGACTAGCTTAAAACCACTTCATCGCCTCCTTGGGGAAGCATCCAAGTGAAAGTATTTTCACAATACTCCATTTTTAAGTAACAATATTTAATGGTGGTTGTTGCTTATTTTAACATATATATATATATATTATATAATATATATATAATATATATATATATATATACTATTATATATATATTCGTCTTATATACTTCTGGGTAATTCCATGTTTCCGTAGTAGCCTTGGGGAAAGCCATACCTTCAAGATGGATTTATAGAATTCCACAAGCTAAATCTAAACCAGAGACACAGCCACAGACCAGTTTTCAGCTGTGAGTCATCATCAGGTAGATAGTGCCTCTGGTTTGCAATTGTGAGCGCCTATAGACAGACATCACAGATATTAAATAAGGGATTGATAGGGGAGTATAATACATTAGTTATCTCACTAATGCAATAATATTCTATAGATTATGTTCCGTATTCATTAAAGCAAACATATAAAAAAGATCATTCTTTTTTCACGGCAACAGTACAATAACCGTAGTTTATCCATTAACAAAGCGCTTGACTCAATGAGCTTATGATATAATTTCCTTGACACACACTAACAGCTATCAATCGTCTAGGCCAAACTCAAGTAGGTTGAATGAAATCTAAACACCGATACCAATAGTGACATACCAGTCCAGACCAGTGCAGCAGAACATATAAACTCCTCTGCTTGAGTCTGGATTCAAGCCTATAACTAGTGCCAATCACTTACAGATCCAGCATTACAAACTCGTTGAATCTTTAGGTTTTTAAGATAATTTTTAGTAGAAGGGATACTAAAAGGTAAAACAATTAGGAATTTATGGGTCAGTTTAATCCTTGAAGGAAAATTAAAAATAATAACTTTTGGGGAAAGATTAAGAGAGGGAATTCACCCCCCGTCCTAACTAAAACTCTGCCAAAAGTTAACAGTATTGAAGATACTCACCTTTGTTTCTACTGCCCTGTAGCAATGAGGAGCCAGAAGTAACATCAGTTCCTGCCCCTCCTTGACATTAGTATAAGTAAGTTGTATCCACATGCCCAGGATGGGTGGCCAGAAAGTGGGGTACCTCATGGCATCACTCACCATTAGAACAAAAGTAACTTTTAAAGTAGTTAAAGCAGAATCATTAATGCTGGATTGATTTCTTATCTTTCCCAAAGTTTAATATGGGGTAATAACCCCTAAGTATGTTAAGGCAACATTAGTATAAACATAAGTAGCAGCAGTGATTGGTTTCCTCTTACCTATCATATAGTGTTTGTGCTAAAGTGTATGTTTACATTTTTTTTTTAATTGTACCTTTAGATCCTACTAAATCTGATCTGTCAGATAAGTAAAATCATCATTGGAAATCACACTTTCTGCAACATTTAAGAGCAATCATCAGAGAAAGGGAAGGCAAAGTGGAGATGGAGGGGAGGAGGAAGATGTGTAACCAGAGCAGGGTCTGTGCTGAGGCTGTGTAGAGCTAATAAGTGTCACAGACCACTACAAGAAGGCATGTGTAAGGGAGGTGGTTGTGGGGGAATTAGGAGCACTCACTTAACATTAATATTAATGACAAAGCTAGCACAGATAAATATGTGAGTACCACCATTTTACTTCTCTCAAATGTAGTTGAAATAATATAAGTTGTTTGAGTGAGTATATGACCCTTAAAGGTAAAAGAACATCATTTCATTCATATAGGACAAAACTAATGAGAATAATGTGGGCTCAAGGACAATACTTAAAAAAAAGCATAATTGAAAGCATAGAAAGGTCCATGCATTTTAAGAAGTAGACCAGTTAACAAAACAATAAAAACAAACATGGACTTAAAGCAGTTTGTTACAAACATGATGAGTGAGAGTAGAGTGTGATGAAAAGATTTCAGCTTCAACCAAAAACAAAGTCCCAGGTCATTAGATGTGAACCTAAGGAAAGAAAACTATAGACATTAAAGAGATGATTAACTGTGAATAAAGGCAGTGGGAAGGAACAATCTATGTAATGTAATGGAATTCTCATGGCCAAAAGAAAAAAATAAATGTTCTCAAAGTCCAACAGACAAACTAAGAGACCCTTGAAGGGAAATGAGATTATGAGATTGAATCTGTATAGATGTTAAGATGTTCATAGCATTACATAACATAGGAAAGGCAGTGACTGTGATCAGTCACATTTAATATACAATAGTTTTAATGCGTAAACCTTCTGCTAGGCACCAGTACTATGGACTTGGAGGTTAACATGACCGTGTGAATAAAGAGAGAGGCAGGATCACTGATAGATTTTTTTAACAGTTAATTACACAAGGGATCACACACATTTTATTTGATCGAATACTTAAAAGGGCAAAACTGGACATTTTTTTTATTGACTTAACCAATGCATATATAAAATAAAGGTTTTTTTACAGTATCTGATCACAACAGCTTGATTAATTCATTTTTTATAACCCTTCTCTCGAAACCACAGCTCTTCTAAAAAAGGCTTGGTCCCTGCCCAGACCCAACGTTCCTGCCCCCCTTGCTTGACAGATATAGAGAGGGCAGTGACATGATTGACATGATGATGTGCAGCTAAAAATCTGCCCAATTGACCAAAATATTGCAGCTGGAGGGTCAATCAGCTCAACATTATAATGTTAATGTGTAGAGGCCCAGGACAAGCATAGTGGTTAGGGACGCACAGAATCCGCCAATCACTAATGAAAGCACCGGGCAGGCACAGAAGGGGAAAGCTTTATTATAAAGGGCATCTGCCCCCCCCCCCCCAAAAAAAGATTTTCTTGAAAGCCTCTAAACCTAGACCACGCTAGGTTACATCAGTGCCAATTCGTAATCTAAATATACCTACCCACTAACTACCGTTCGTTGCTGGGCCTGCTCCTGCTATATCTGATCGTGAAGCACAGAGAAGCTGGGAGATGTAGGAGGGTGAGGTACATATATTTAGAATTAAAAAAAATCATTTGCTAGAATATTTAAAGGGCCAATCTGGACATTTTTTTAAAAAGCATATTATAACATAAAAGGTTTCTAGTGTATCTGATCAAAATAGCTTTAATGTTTTTTTTAACAACTATCAGATTAAAACACTCTGGCTAAATATCTCATTTCCGTGTGAAAGTTTTAAATCTGGATAAGAGATTGTTATTTTAGTATTTTCTAGCTTAACACATTTCTAAGTCATTAACCTGAAGTGCAAGTTACACCAGAAAAAAAATTCCAAAGTCCCCTGACATATTGGATCATTAAAAGCCTAGAAATATCTATCATGTCAAAGCAAAAGGAGCCTAGATCCAAAGCTGATACGATTAGGTTGGTTTGTTAATCATTAGAGAAACCAGTTCATGCCGAATCATAATTCCACCTTGGGGGGATCAATACTTTACGCGTCTGTTCATTCTTACACATTAACCAGATGTGAATAGAAATCAATGTGAAAAATTAAGGACCGGTTCACTTGATATGCCTACATACAGTATAGAGACCTTATTACACACATTGAGCACTATGATAGTATTTTAGCAGAAAGTTCTCTGTATGAAGACAAGATTCCTTTGTGGTATTAGCACACAACCCTTTTATTTAAAGGTAACATGTAACAGTAACAGAAGCAGCAGTCTAATTTTTATCTGATCAAAGGGATGAATGGGATTTCCACTCACAGATAGACAGCAAGCTTGGCAGTAGATTAAATCTAATCTATTTTAATGTACTGTCGAGCTTGCTGTCTATCGGGAGTGGAAATCCCCTGTTTATCATGTTGATCCAGTGAGCAGAACTGAGCGAAGGGTCTGGGGCATTTCGGCACGACACAGACGCAGGGGGATCTAAACAGATTTACCCATGTGTTTATAGATTGAAACAAGATGGACAGTTTATTGAATAGGAAGCTTAGATGCAGGGTATGTGACACTCGGATCTCCACCTACAGATAAGTGAGTAGGGACTAGTGTTGTAATTGGTGGCTATAGCATGGAATAGCAGCACTTAAAGTGAGAATAAAGGTCTAAGTGTGCATCCACGGGAACACAGCACTTACCAGCCAGCAGTTACATTTGAGTTTGCTAATTTTATCTTAATGAAGAACTTAACTTAATTTTTAAATCCTATATGAAAGCTCTCCTCACCAAAAAACCTATTACATGTAATTTCTCTAGTAAGGTACATTTATCTACTGTACATGTTAGAAACAGTTCTGAAACTAAGAAGCATCCATGCATGTTGTTTTCCAGTACAACTTATGAAAGCTGGTAGACTTCAGAGCCTTGTGAGAATATTCAATGCACAAAGTGTTTCCATATAGATGTCTCCACAAACCAATAGGAAGTCCCAGTTTTATTTATAGCCAGCGTGAATTGCATACAGCCTTCCTGGGGAAATATAAAAAATATTCAGTGATTTTACTAACATTTTACTAACATTTTAGAATGGTTTGCCTTGAAATTTACCCCAGGCCCCATTTATGAACCCATTATACTAAGCATTATTTTGTTTAGAAACTCACAATACACAAGGTCACTGGTTCAAATCCTAACTTTTATTTTTTGTATCCATTATGTTTCTAGCAAAATTTAAAGATTCTAGTGTTCAACAAAGTATATCTCATTGGGTTAGGGGTATAAAGCTTGCATTTATTAAGGCAAAGTGCATGAGGTTGCAGGTTCAATTTCTCTGACCCTAATTTCACAAATCACACAGAAGCACAGCAAGGGAGATTTGAGACAGATTGCTGCATGCTTGGGAATGTCTTCTGTCTACTGGGACAATGTTGTCTGGAGACTTTTGTTTCCTTAAAAGACCCATGGAAAAAATGTGATAGTAATGACGCATTAACTCTTTAGATTAATTGTTGTTCTTATTTTTCTGGAATTTAGCAACCCACTTGTAAGCAGCCCTGTAATTTAGCATTTTACTGTGTTCTACAGTAGAATGATGTTTTTAAAAAAACAACAGCATTCAAGTGTCCCTAAAGTAAATGACATTGAATGAAACGGGTCGCGTGTTATTTGTGCTTATAATCCTTGGTTGAAGACCACATAAAATAAAATACACAGACATCATTTCATTTCATTCCATTCTACTAAAAAAAAACAACTCAGTACTTTTGTTTATGGCTATGAAAACATCCCAAACTAATGTCTTTTGATTCAGTTATATTTGCTTTCCGAAGATCCAGATGTTAGATCTGAGCCTTTTATTATCTCTATTGTTATTCAGAAATGGAGACATTTATGTTAAGTGCTACCATTATCCGTCTTGATGCGCGTCTTTCTCGTTTATTCATGATTTTAATGTTTCTTGTATTATAATGATTATTGGAAAAACTACAGGGGCATAGAATGAAAAAATCACGTGTTGTACCAATCTTTCATTTTTTTTTTCTGATTCCCCCCCCCCCCTAATTGTTTATGAATTAGACTCGGAGGTTAGTTGACCTCATTCCACATTCAATCAAGAATCGACTAATTGACTTTGAATAAACACGAGGACTACCACTTTTAATCAACGCGAAGATCAGAATGAAAATGTAAACATATTTATAATGAACAATGACATATTCAGTAGATGTATTTAAAAAGTTGAAAATATCTAAAGCACTTACTTAAAACTTAAACCTCTCTTACTACACTCTGTTTGTATTGTCAGTGTTAAACTGAATTAAATGTCAGTTTCGTTCTGAAGTTTGACCGACGAAACAAAAGTTCAACATCAAAACTACGAACTTTCGACATCAAAAACCAGGCTTTCGTAAGAATCTCGGTCGAGTCACTTCTAAATCCATTGATGATTTTGAGTGGTGGGTTTTCAATGCAGCTCTGGCCCAATCACCCAGAGACTTAAAGGACAACTAGCTGTAAAAATTTATTTTTTAAAAATGAAAAGTACCTGGTAGGATTGATTATTCCCACCCTCCCAATATTATTTTGTTGAGTAGCTACGTATGCACTGTTTTCATCGCCAGGGAGTCCCCTGGCCTTCCTGTATTAAAGATAGTGCTGAAGCACTCAGAAGCCTGGCAGAAGCATTTTTTTGTGCTGTCACTACTCATAGAAATGATATTGGGAGGTAGAAAATACAAATCCTACCTCCCTGCCCCAGGTTCTTTTCTTTTTAAAGCCCAAAATTAGTGTTAAAGGAAGCATTGTCCCCTTTATGTTGCGTCATGGCCTCTTTGCTTTATAATTCACTTGGACATCCTTATTAATCTAAATTTTAGATCAGAACAGGTAATGAATCATGAGATTTACATAGCAACGCATATATAATTAAAAAGAATACATTAGACATTTACTCCATGTGCATATTACACAGTTACAATTTCTTTGGACCCAATCGAAAAGCAAACAACAAAAAGTTTAATTAAAATGATATATACTGCCATAGGTTGCTGAAGAAAGGCAAGAATGATTTCTGGTCAAAGAATAATAACATTAGATGAATAACACGACACAGTAAACCACATTGAGGCTATTGTGATAGAAAGAGAGGTTCTTGTCAGCTAGTAAGTCAATGTTTCGGTGAAGGGAAGTGAAACATGAAAGGTCACCACAGTTATCAATCTCGTGGGGCAAAATAACTTCAAGGGTTTCACCTTGTCACAAAAGGAAGGACATGTTTTATATTTTTATGTTTTATACATTTTTAAATACCATTTATTTCTGTTTATACATAAACAGAAAACTTTGTAAGAATTGCTACAGAACTTAAAACCTTCGACCTGGAAGATGCCAATCACTTGAGGCCCTTGATATTCTGATATATTTCATAAAATATTGTAGTTTCTAAGTTGTCAAGATTGAATAAAGCCCTAATCACTCTAATTCAGCCATTTTGAACCTGGAAATTTTGGGTTAAAAAGTTTAAATGTCTTAATTTTAGTTTTAAAAGTCTTAATTAAAACTTCAAATAGGTTACTCTATAAACATACAGGAAGGCAAAAACCATCCAAAGCCACATCCAAAAAAGAGATAGCAATGATAGGTCAATAGAATCCGAAATGCTATGTTGAAAATAAAAATCCAGTGGTGAAAATTTAAAATGTGTGTTGTGAAATTCAAAATTCAAATAATGAGTGTGTTTGAAAATTTGAAAATTCGGTGGTTAATTTCTGCTCCCATTGAGTACAATTGGGTTTGACCTTTAAATTTACAAGGAATTTGGTCACATTCCCAGAACTGCGAGGGAAAATGGAAAAACTTATTAACAAGTCCTCTTTTTTTCTCATTCCAAAAAGTATCAATTACTCTGTAAAACTCATGTCATTAATCATTAAGTAAGATTGACACCATTATGACTGAGGGCTTTCAGAAGGAAAAAAATCAAAGTGCCAGGTTTCGAGACTGCTTGAAGATACACAGAACATCAATGGACTGGGCCACTACTTTAGTTCAGCCCCTGGCAAAACCAGACTCACCCCTGTTCCCTACTACCCCAGAGAAGGTTCACCCACAGGTCAGATTTTCAACAAACCAGGTCAGGGGTTTTCTAGAGTGTAGGTGTGCACCCAAACAGAGATCAGTCGGCTTGGGGCAAATATTGAAGGAGGCAACCGACAGCACACTACGTAAACGTATTGGATATAGTCTAAAAAGTGATTCAGGTGGATTTCGAAGGGGCTAAAATGAGATATCTTATTTATGTTTTTAACTAAGCGGGTGGTCGTGACCACCTGCTGCGGCCCCTTCCCAGCAGCCCCTCTTAGTCTCCTGTTCCATATGTTTGCCACAAGCGGGGATGGGGTTGGGAGGGGCTGCTGGGAAGGGGTGGCGGTGGGTGGTGGTCACCGCTGCGGGGGGCGAGGGCGGGGTAAGGCCGTATGCCCATGCCCTCGCCGCAGGAGGCTAGGTGGGCGAATGCCCCGCCACACCCATTCGCAGCGGCGTCCACCCACAGCGAGGTGAGCGTGCCACCTGGGGCGGGTGCGACCACCCGCCGAGATCCAAGGGGGAATCTCGGCCGTTTTATAATAGAAGCAGCGGTAACTGTTCCGATAGCCGCAAAAAGGTAACGATTCGTTAACTTTTCACAGCCTTTTTTCACCCATTTATAAATCGCGGAAAACATGATTTTTGCGAAAATGGCGGGAAAAACGGCAGAGAAAAATCACTGAACCTTTATAAATATGCCCCATTGTGTTTGGGGTTAAACAGCCTTGTTGACTACTTTATTTATAAGTGAGATTTAAAGGGACACAACAGCCTTAAGATGTTTTTTCCCCTCATTTTGTTGAATCATCTTATTATTTATTCTTTTCTTAAGTTTTCACAGTTATATTTACTCATGCTCCTTTACATCTCCAAGCCCCTGGCTTGAGCATGCCCACTGTATCCTACTGCTGGAACAGAGGCATCATCAGCTGCATTATAATCCCTACTCCACTAACGTCTTCATGGTTTTCAAGCTAGCCACAAGTTTAAAAACAAAATAAAATCCCTCCCTAATGTGCCCATAGGCAGATACATATATTGATTGCAAGAGTGTAACTAGCTTCAGAAAAATATTGATTTTGGGGTGGAGTTTAAGGCGCAGCCCATAACACATGCCTGTCACACAGAGTGGAAAAATAGATTTTACAAGTCTATTCCTTTGGATTGTTAACAGCATTTTACTGCCCGTGTAGGTGTCCTTTTACTGCCGGTGTGGTGTCCTTTTACTGCCCATGTAGGTGTCCTTTTACTGCCCGTGTGGTGTCCTTTTACTGCCTGTGTAGGTGTCCTTTTTTGGATTCTACGGATTAAATAATGAACAATGGAAAATGCAGCATAATGAAATTATGAAATGTAAAACAGAATTCCGAGAAGTTTTGTAAAAATTAATGTTATATATTTATCGCTATTCTTTGGGGGGGTAGGAAGGGGTAGCAATCACCTGTTTAACTCGTCACTCGAGCTTAAACTCGTCAGGTAAATTTGTTTGAACGTAGATAATACGATCTGCACACAGCCAATATAAAATTAGCTTTCAGCTTCTCTCTCTTTCTAGAATGTGCTCTGCATGCATAATAAAAAGAAGACCTACAGGGCTTGCTGATAACCTAGTGATGGCCCTGTTCGCGGATCCAAACCTTGATCCGCGGCGGATTCCCTCGTTCGCGAGTGGATATCACAGATTTCCTGTTTTCCGCCTTCCGAACTGCGTTTTCGAAAACTTTCGAAATTACGGGGATTTCTCATATTTTCGAAAATACGGGAAATACGAGCAATCCTCGTAAATTCGAAATTTCGCGGATTTTTACATTTTTGGAAGGAGCAAGCCACATTTCGGGTCCTTATTTTCGAAGAACCATCGTATTTTCGAAGAATGGATTTTGCCGAACTTTCATTTTAACAGGTTTTAAAGGGTCCACTCGCGGATTTTTGAATTTTTTCGAAAATTCTCGGATCCTCGAGCGGACCAGATTTTGCGAAGTTCGGACATCTCAGTGATAACTAGAGATGTCCGAACTTCACAAAATCCGGTCCGAGTTTTCACGTATTTTTCGGGAATTTTCGAAATTACGAGTTTTCATGTATTTTCGAAAATATGTATGTATGGAATTAAGAGAAATCCTTGTATTTTCGGAAATTTGCGAAAATACATGTTTTACTGTATTTTCGAAAATACGTGAAAACTTGTAATTTCGAAAATTTTCGAAAATATGAAAAATCCGCGAATCGGAAGTTCGGAAGGCGGAAAATCCGGAAAAATCGCCGTTCACGAAGGGGATGAATCCGCGGCGGATCCGGGTTCGGATCTACGAACGGCCATCCATACTGATAACTTCAATGGGTGATCATCCCCAAAAATAATAGGAAGTAGGATAAACAATCCTACCTCCCATACAACTACAGAATTAAGGCACATGATTTTTATAATGCTAATTTATAAATCATTTTTATTTGGTGGGCAATTCCACAAACTAAAATAGGTCAAAAAACATGCATAATTCTGCAGATGCTTTATAATTCTGCAGTATTATTGGAATTCCCCATAACACTGTTACATATTATTACATTGCAAATAAAATGTCGGAAAATGGCAAATATACTTAGTTTGTAAAGAATAATTGCCTTAGGACTCTCAACACATTGGAAATTCTTTCCAAATGTTGTGTTTCTTATCTGTTTAGTTCACAATATCCTATCCCGCTCCTTAGCGAAATCTAGAAACAGTATGCAGTTGTGCTGTTGCCTAATTAGTTCATATTTTGCAAAATACATACAGCAGGTGTTCTGTTAAGATACAATTGACAGAGTAATTGTAATCTATGTAAATGCTAAGCTCTTAACAACCAAAAATAATTTATATATACATACACACATACAATTTTTAAGGAGTATAAACCTCATCATTTACAAATTATCATTAAATGACAGCCGCAAATTATGCGACGTGAAGGTTATTTTTATATATAAAGCATTGTCTTTCCGTGGCTTAATTAATCTTTAATATTCATTGTACGGCGTGTAAAGGAAACAGATAAACTAATTATCCTTCTATGCAGCAGATTTTTCCCTGAATAGCTCCGCTGGATAACAAATTATTTAAATTTTCCATTAAAACTTGAGCCATTAAGGTAGTGTCTGGCGTATCTGATCAGCCTTTTTGTGAAATACGCCTCTGTTGCTTTTTATTTTATTTTTTTTACTTTTTCAGATACTTGGGGAATGGATTAACTATTTTAATTTAAATTCAAATTAGGTGTTGAAAGCTGCATCAACAGGATATGCCTATTAAATATTAAACAGGAGGCAATAAAAAAATGATGAACATGTTTGAACTGCCCAAGCCAAACCAAGTTTCTTTGGCAATTGAAAGGGTAAAGCTTTAGAATTGAAAGGGGTTAATTTTTTTCCTGGGTTTTGAAAAACGTAATGACCTAGTTTGCATATAGAGTCGTCCAAAATTTGGCAGCAAAATCCGTTTTACAGAAAATCTTCCAATTTTGCTGAATTTCATAGATCACAAAATGCCATTTATCCAACTTGCCTAATGGACTCACTCACAACTAGAGTGGAACTTACAATAATAGAATGCTATGAAGAAAAATAAGGATTCTTTTTTTACATGAAAGACCATTTCCAAGGGAAAGACCTACTCCTATTCAAATTAGTGGTCCTAATTGGAAATGGTGAGCTCACAGGAAGGTGATAGTGTACTTCCCTATCTCCCCAGGAAATGAGTTTTTGTGTTTAATAGTGATGGCCCAGTTCGTGGATCCAAACCCGGATCCGCGTCGGATTTGCCTCGTTTGCGAACGGCGGATATCGCAGATTTTCCGGTTTCCCGCCTTCCGAACTTTTCCGAACCGCATTTTCAAAAATGTCCGAAATTACGAGGATTTCTGGTATTTTCGAAAATACGGGAAAATACGAGAAATCCTCGTAAATTCAAAATTTCTTGACGGAGAAAGCCACATTTTCGGGTACGTATTTTCGAAAAATCCTCGTATTTTCGAAGAATCATTGTATTTTCGAAGAATCCTCGTATTTTCGAAGAACGGATTTTGCCGAACTTTGATTTTAATAGGTTTTAATGGGTCCGCTTGCGGATTTTTGAATTTTCGAATTTTTCCGAAAATTCGCGGACCCTCGAGTAGACCGCATTTTGCGAAGTTCGGACATCTCTAGTGTTTAATGAATAAGGCACATAGTCTGGACCTTAACAACAGAAATGTTAGGATTTGTTGGCTGTTTCTTGGGTGCCTGCACATTCACACTTTATACAGGGCAACTTATTTATAGAGTGCAAAAATATTAAACAAAAAAAAAACATAGATTATAACTGCAAATCCAACTTTATGAAAAGTACTGACATAGAAGCATTATATTAATACATACATGGAAGAAATCTAGTTTATAAAATAATCAAAGCCCAAACAGCATAGCCCAAGGCTGCTTTCATAAGCTGGGCCCTGACATGGAATTTCTTGCCAGGGGTGGTGTCTGATAAGTGTGCAAGAGGGTTGGTTACCTTGGCAGTTTGGCATGAGTTTTTTAAGAATGTCTACGACTGTTGATTCTCTGACCAAATTCTGTTATATCTGATGGCCTGGCTGTGTATTACAGTCTTTTCGGTGTGTTGGGGTGGAAACTGGGGTAGTGGAGGTAGCTGCATCTGTCAGTAGGTTTCTTGTAGATGGAAGTGAGAAGTTTTCTATTTCTTATACAGACTGTAGTGTCCAGGAAATTGATTTTCAGTGTGATGGATTGATGAAAATTTGTGACCGTATAGTGACATTTAATTAGGGTTTCTCCACCTTCTGCCTATATTATAAATATTTTATTGATGTACCGATAATCTCTGTATAGTGTGCAGGTGTCAGAAATCTGTTCTCTAAGTTGGCCATAAAAAATGTTGGCAGTCCCACTCAGTTGGAGGTAGAGATTTCCTTGTTGAATGATAAGTAGTTGTTCATAAGAACAAATGTGGTGATGATATCAGTACTTTATTTAAGATTGATGGAGGATGAGCGAAATTGATGGCAAGCATTTATGCCATCTTTATGGTAACATAGTATATAAAAAATAACTAATTCTTTATCTACGTAATAGTATCTCAGCTCTTCACACTGATGCCTTGCAAGACTTAAAGGGCATCTATAGTGAAATTTATACATTGCTCCAATCCAGACATAATAAAAGGTTAGTTGGGACAGGCCGGTGATCCTGCCTTTGATCTTTTTTTTATCTTTCTTTTGGATAGCCTTTGAGCTTTCGTGGACAGCCTTTGATCGGGTGGGGGGTCGGGCGTTTACAGCCTTGGATGTTGTCGTGAGAAGCCGGTTGATCAGGGGCTGGGACCGCTTTGATCGGTTCGTGATCTTTCGTGAGAGGCCGGGAGCTTTTGTGCAGTCTAGGGAGGTTGCCTGTGATCTGGGTTTTGAGCTGGCTTTGACACCTGGAGAGGGGTTGGGAGAGAGCCTGTGAGCGGCTGGGACAATGGGGTGGATGCTGGCTGGACAGCCTGAACTGGTTGGACAGCCGGGGAGCGGCTGCCGGTGAGCTGGCTGGGAGAGCCGTGGAGCTGGCTTTGACAGCCGGGGAGCTGCCTGTGATCGGTTGTGGAGCTTGCGGGGACAAACACACAGCCTTTGATGTTTTCCTGAGAGCCTTTGATCTTTCTTTGAACAGCCTTTGATCTTTCTTCTTTGATGCTTCCTTTGATCTTTCTTTGACAGCCTTTGATCTTTTTTTGACAGTCTTTGATCTGCCTTGATCTTTCTTTGATCTTTAGTTGACAGCCTTTGTTATATTTTTTGTAGATGCTTTGATCTTTCTTTGACAGCCTTTGATCTTATTTGACTGCCTTTGATGTTTTTTGAGAGCCTTTGATCTTTCTTTGACAGCCTTTGATGTTTTTCTTGAGGCCTTTGATCTTTCTTTGACAGCCTTTAAATCGTTCTTTAACATCCTTTGACTCTGTTCTTTGTGACAATTTTGATCTTTCTTAAACAAACCGCCTTTGACACTGTTTTGTACAGGGCCTTTGATCTTTCTTGACTTTCTTTGATAGCCTTTGAGGCTTTCTCTTTGACAGCTTTGATTTTTTTTTAACACTTTCTTTTACAAACGCCTTTGATGTGTTTCTTGAGAGCCTTTGATCTTTCGTTGAACTGCCTTTTGAGCTTTCTTTGATCTTACTTTGATAGCCTTTGATCTTTTTTTGTGACACCTTGAATCTTCCTTTGATCTTTTTTTAAATCTTGTCTTTGACAGCCTTGATATTTTTTAGATCCTTTGACTTCTTTGGCATCCTTTGATCTTTATGTGACTGCCTTTGATTTCCTTTCATCTTTCTTTGACAGCCTTTTGATCTCGTTTTTTTTTAATTTTTTTTTACATGATGAACCGTGACTGCCTGATCTTTTTTGAATGAATCTTTCTTTGTCTTACCATCATCCGACTGCCTTTAACACTGCAGTACTAAAAAAAACTTTGAACTGTTTTTAGAAGCCTTATATGATACTACAAATACGAATGTTATGAAACCCCGGCATCCAAATCGTCAGCTTTGCATTCAGCGCACGGTGCTCTTAAAGTGTCCCACAAGTGTCAAGATTTAAACGCACACTGCCTTGTATGTCTCTCTCGGCCTACCATCCTGTCAGTCTAGAAAGCTGTCATTCCGAGGGATGTCAAATGTGCTAAACCTAACTTTTCAGAACACGGTGAACAGAATTCTGTTTTTTAAAGACTTGGCTCCCATCCCAGAGAAAATTGGCTGGAGGTTTTAAATCCTGCCTACGCCATCTTGTTACTACTCTCTGCCACCTAGGACTTCTACTGATGCCACAATTTAAGCTCCTGTCAGAAGACTGTCAGGAGATATTTCTCATTATTCTCTTCTGTCATATTCAGGTTTAATAGGTTGAGCTTAAAATAATGTATTAAATATGGATATAAAAAGAAAATGCAGTTTATCATGTTTAATGAAAGGAGAAAGGTGTCAACATTTGCAGTGGAGTTTTGCTAAACAATGAATTTAAAAAAATGTGATATGTATTTGATTATTTATATCAACACAAGGGAGATCAATGTCCGATCAGTACTGATTTCCTGTTGGCTAAAAGTTTTCTTTATGGTCTTACACCCTGGGGAAAGAAATTGTGGTTAGAGATTTGAATGTGTTTGATTCACCCAACAGTCATTAGTAAAATTACTGTTAGAAACATTCTAAGACAGGTAGAAACCAAAATATAGGGGCTATGTACCGAAAGCTGCAAACGGCTTTTAATGTCTTAAATTCCGTTAACCATGAACCAAGATTTAACGTGACTATAACTTCCTGTGGTTGCAACGATACGCAAAAGTTGTGTCGTGCACACCGCAGCTATGTACCAATCCGATAAGGTCTCTTTAAGACATAAACTTTAACGCCAGATATAGCTGATGTTAAAGACTCGGAATGGGAAGACCCAATTCACTATGCACTGAGAGCCGTTAGTGCATTGCCTAATGGAGGCAATAAAGAGCAACAATGGCTTTTGGTACATAGCCCTATATGTGTGATAAAATAATTTTAAAAATATATATTTTTTTAATTACTCTAAATGTATTTTTACTAAATTCTCAAACTGTATTTACTATAATGTACAATTATTTAAAAACATAAATAAGATATCTCTTTTTAGCCCCTGTAGAAATCCACCTGAATCACATTTATTAGACTTCATATCCAATGACTTTTAGGTAGTTGCATAGTGCTGTTGCATCCTTCATAGTTGGCCCCAAGCCTGACTGATCTCTGTTTGGGTGCTACACTCTAGAAAACCCATGACCTGTTTTGAAAAACTGTGACCTGTGGGACCTCTGGGTTATAGGGCAAGGGGTGGAGTCTGGTTTGCCAGGGGCTGAACTACAGTTAGTGGCCCAGTCAGTGATGTCTGTGTATCTTCAAGCAAGTCTCGAAACCTGGACACTTGATTTTTTTCCTTCTGAAAGCCTCAGTAATGGTGTCAATCTTACTTAATGATTAAATGACATGGATTTTACAGAGATTGATCTTTTGGAATGAGAAGGAATTGTTATTAAGTTTCATTTTCCCTGGCATTCTGGGGAATGTGACAAATTCCTTGTAAATTTAAAGTAAACCCAATTGTAATCAATGGGAGCAGAAATTAACACCGAATTTCACATTTTCAACACCTTATTTGAATTTTGAATTTTCAACAACACATTTTAAATTTTCACCACTGGATTTTTTATTTTCAACATAGCATTTCGGATTCTATTGACCTACATGCTATCTCTTTTTTGGATGTGGCTTTGGATGGGTTTTGCCTTCCTGTATGTTTATAGAGTACCCTATTTGAAGTTTTAATTAGACTTTTAAAACTAATTAAGACATTTAAACTTTTTAACCCAAATTATCCAGTTTCAAAATGGCTGAATTAGAGTGATATAGGGCTTTATTCAATCTTGACAACTTAGAAACTACAATATTTTATGAAATAAATATCAATTATCCAAGGGCATCAAGTGATTGGCATCTTTCCAGGTATAAGGTTTTAAGTTCTGTAGCATTCTTACAAAGTTTCTGTTATTGTAAACAGAAATAAACTGGTATTAAAAATGTATAAAACATAAAAATAAAACATGTCCTTCCTTTTGTGACAAGTGAAACCCTTGAAGTTATTTTGCCCCACGAGATTGATAACTGATGGTGACCTTTCATGTTTCACTTCCCTTCACCGAAACATTGACTTACTACTGCACAAAACCCCTCTTTCTATCACAATGCCTCAATGTGGTTACTGTCGTGTTATTCTATCTAATGTTATTATTCTTGACCAGAAATCATTCTTGCCTTCTTCCACAAACCTAGGGCAGTATATATCATTTAATTAAACTTTTTGTTGTTTGCTTTTCGATTGGGTCCAAAGAAATTGTTACTGTGTAATATGCACTGGTAGTAAATGTCTAATGATTCTTTAATTTATTTATCGTTGCTATTAAATCTCATGATTTCATTTACCTGTTCTGGATCTAAAATTTAATTATAAGGATGTCCAAGTGAATTATAAAGCAAAGAGGCCATGACGCAACATAAAGGGGACAATGCTTCCGTTTAACACAATTTTGGGCTTTAAAAAGAAAAGAACCTGGGGCAGGGAGGTAGGATTGTATTTTCTACCTCCCAATATCTTTCTATGAGTAGTGACAGCACAAGAAAATGCTTCTGCCAGGCTTCCTAGTGCTCAGCACTACTTTAATACAGGAAGGCCCAGGGACTAACCTGCAGATGAAAACAGTGCATACGTAGCTACTCAACAAATAATATTGGGAGGTGGGAATAATCATCCTACCAGGTACTTTTCATTTTTAAAAAATAAATTTTACAGCATAGTTGTCCTTTAAGTCTCTGGGTGATTGGGCCAGAGCTGCATTTGAAAACCCACCACTCAAAATCATCATGGAATTTAGAAGTGACTCGCCCGAGATTCTTACTAGCCTGTTTTTTGATGTCGAAAGTTCGTAGTTTTGATGTTGAACTTTTGTTTCTTCGGTCAAACTTCAGAACGAAAACTGACATTTAATTCAGTTTAACACTGACAATACAAACAGAGTGTAGTAGAGAGGTTAGAAGTTTTAATATATGTCTTTAGAATTTCAACTTTTTAAATACAAGTCTACTGAATATGTCATTGTTCATTAATAATATGTTTACATTTTCATTCTGATCTTCCGTTGATTAAAAGTGTAGTCCTCGTGTTTATTCAAAGTCATTAGTGATTCTTGACTTAATGTGGAATGAGTCAACTTAACCCCGAGTCCTAAATTCATAAACAATTAGGGGGGGGGGGGAATCAGAAAAAAAAAATGAAGATTGTACAAGCAACGTGATTTTTTCATTTCTATGCCCCTTTTAGTTTTTCCATAATCATTATAATCCAAGAAACATTAAAATCATGAATAAACGAGAAGAACGCAATCAAGACGGATAATGGTAGCACTTACATAAATGTCTCCATTTCTGAATAACAATAGATAATAAAGGCTCAATCTAACAAGCTCGGGATCTTCGGAAAGCAATATAACTGAATCAAAAGAACATTAGTTTGGGGCTTTTCATAGCCATAAACAAAAGTACTGAGTTGTTTTTTTTAGTAGAATGTAATTGAAATGAAATGATGTCTGTGTATTATGTCTATGTGGCTTCAACCAAGGATTTATAGCACAAATAACCGCGACCCGTTTCTCAATGTAATTTACGTAGGGAACTTGAATGCTGTTGTTTTTTTAAAACATCATCTACTGTAGAACACAAGTAAAATGCTAACAGGCTGCTTACAAGTGGGTGCTAAATTCCCAGAAAATAAGAACAAACATTAATCTAAAGAGATTAATGCGTCATACTATCACTTAGGTTATTCAATGAGTTTAAAACAAAC
Organism: Hymenochirus boettgeri; assembly: GCA_019447015.1. Classification (NCBI taxonomy): domain Eukaryota; kingdom Metazoa; phylum Chordata; class Amphibia; order Anura; family Pipidae; genus Hymenochirus; species Hymenochirus boettgeri. The sequence continues at coordinate 278,282,926 of CM033474.1, forward strand.
AAAAGTCTTCCAGAAATTGTCCTAGACAGAGCACATTCCCAGCATGCACCATCTGTCTCAAATCTCCCTTGCTGTGGCTTCTGTGTGATTTGTGAAATTAGGGTCGAGAAATTGAACCTGCAACCTCATGCACTTTGCCTTAATAAATGCAAGCTTTATACCCCTAACCCAATGATATACTTTGTTGAACACTAATCTTTAAATTTTGCTAGAAACATAATGGATACAAAAATAAAAGTTTAGGGATTTGAACCATGGACCTTGTTTATTGTGAGTTTCTAAATAAATGCTTTAGTATAATGGGTTCATAAATGGGGCCTGGGGTAAATTTCAAGGCAAACCATTCTAAAATGTTAGTAAAATGTTAGTAAATCAGCTGAATATTTTTTATATTTCCCCAGGAGGCTGTATGCATTCACGCTGGCTAATAAATAAACTGGGACTTCCTATTGGTGTGGAGACATCTATATGGAAAACACTTTGTGCATTGAATATTCTCACAAGGCTCTGGTCTACAAGGCTTTAAGTTGACTGAAACAACATGCCATGGATGCCTTCTTAGTTTCAGAACTGTTTCTAACATGTACAGTAGATAAATGTACCTTACTAGAGAAGAATCTTACAATGTTAGTGTTTTTTGGTGAGGAGAGCTTTCATATTAGGATTTAAAAAATTAAGTTAAGTTCTCATTAAGATAAAAATTAGCAAACTCAAATGTAACTGCTGTGCTGGTAATAGTGCTGTGTTCCCGTGGTGCACACTTAGACCTTTATTCTCACTTTAAGTGCTGCTATTCCTGCTATAGCACCAAGTTCAACACTAGTCCCCTACTCACTTATCTGTAGGTGAGATCCGAGTGTCACATACCCTGCATCTTAAGCTTCCTATTCAGATAAACTGCCCCTTGTTACAATCTATAAACACATGGGTAACTGTTAGAATCACCCTTAACTCTGGGGTGTCCGGGTGCCAAATGCCCCAGACCCTTCGCTCAGTTTCTGCTCACTGATCACATGAAAACAGGGATTTCCACTCCCAATAGACAGCAAGCTCGACAGTACATTAAATTAGATTAGATTTAATCTACTGCCAACTTGCTGTCTATCTGTGAGTGGAAATCCCATTCATCCCTTTGATCAAAGATAAAATAGACTGCTGCTTCTGTTACTGTACTATGTTACCTTTAAATAAAAGGGTGTGTGCTAATACCACAAAGGAATCTTGTCTTCATACAGAGAACTTCTGCTAAAATACTATCATAGTGCTCAATATGGTTTATAAGGTCTCTATACTGTATGTAGGCATATCAAGTGACCGGTCCTTAATTTTTCACATTGATTTCTATGTCAACATCTGGTAATGTGTAAGAATGAACAGACGCGTAGTATTGATCCCCCAAGGTGGAAATTATGATTTCGGCCATGAACTGGTTTTCTCTAATGATTTAACAAACCACCTAATCGATCAGCTTTGGATCTAGGCTCCTTTTGCTTTGACATGATAGATATTTCTAGGCTTTTAATGATCCAATATGTCAGGGACTTTGGAATTTTTTTCTGTTGTAACTTGCACTTTCAGGTTTAATGACTTAGAAAGGTGTTAAGCTAGAAAATACTAAAATAACAATCACTTTATCCGATTTAAAACTTTCACACGGAAATGAGATATTTAGCCAGAGTGTTTTAATCTGAATAGTTGTTGTTAAAAAAAAACATTAAGCTATTTTGATCAGATACACTAAGAAACCTTTATTTTAAATATGCTTTTTAAAAAATGTCCAGATTGGCCCTTTAAATATTCTAGCAAATGAATTTTTTTTAATTCTAAATAATGTACTCACCCTCCTTACATCTCCAGCGTTCTGCTGCTTCCACAATCAGAATTAGCAGGAGCAGGCCAGCAACGAAACGGTATACTGGTAGGTATATTTAGATTACGAATTGCACTGATTAACCTAGCGTGGTCTAGGTTTAGAGGCATTTCAAGAAATATCTTTTTTTGGGGGGGGGGGTGCAGATGCCCTTTAATAATAAAGCTTTCCCCTTGCTGTGCCTGCCCGGTGCTTTCATTAGCTGATTGGCGATTCTGTGCAGTTCCCCTAACACTATGCTGTCCTGGGCCTCTACACATTGACCATTATAATTTTGAGCTGATTGACCTCCGCTGCAATATTTTGGTCAATTGGGCAGATTTTTTAAGGCTGCACAGTCAATCATGTCAATCATGTCACTGCCCTGCTCTATTATCTGTCAAGCAAGGGGAGGGCAGGACGTTGGGTCTGTGGGCAGGGACCAAGCCTTTTTTAGAAGAGCTGTGGTTTCAGAGAGAAGGGTTATAAAAAATGAATTAATCAAGCTGTTGTGATCAGATACTGTAAGAAAACCTTTATTTTATAATATCTTTTGGTTACAGTCAATTAAAAAAATGTCCAGTTTTGCCCTTTAAGTATTCGATCAAATAAAATGTGTGTGATCCCTTGTGTAATTAACTGTTAAAAAAAATCTAATAAGTGATCCTGCTCTCTCTTTATTCACACGGTCATGTTAACCTCCAAAGTCCATAGTACTGGTGCCTAGCGAAGGTTTAAGCATTATAAACTATTGTATATTAATGTGACTGATCACAGTCACTGCCTTTCCTATGTTATGTAATGCTATGAACATCTTAACATCTATACAGATATCAATCTCATATTCCCTTCAAGGGTCTCTTAGTTTGTCTGTTGACTTGAGAACATATTTATTTTTTTCTTTTGGCCATGACGAATTCCATTACATTACATAGATTGTTCCATTCCCACTGCCTTTATTCCCAGTTAATCATCTCTTTAATGTCTATAGTTTTCCTTTCCTTATGTTCAATCTAATGACCTTGGGACTTTTGTTTTGGTTGAAGCTGAATCTTTTCATTCACACTCTACTCTCACTCATACATGTTTGTAACAAACTGCTTTAAGTCCTTTTTGTTTTTAATTGTTTTGTTAAACTGGTCTACTTCTTAAAATGCATGGACCTTTCCTTATGCTTTCAATTATGCTTTTTTTTAAGTATTGTCCTTGAGCCCACATTATCTCTTATTTTTGTCCTATATGAATGAAATGATGTTCTTTTGACCTTTAAAGGGTCATATACTCACTCAAACAACTTTACATTATTTTAAACTACATTTGAGAGAAGTAAAATGGTGGTACTCACATATTTACTGTGCTAGCTTTGTCATTAAATATTAATGTTAAGTGAGTGCTCCTAATTCCCCCCCACACCACCTCCCTTACACAATGCCTTCTTGTAGTGTATGTGACACTTATTAGCTCTACACAGCCTCAGCACAGACCCTGCTCTGGTTACACATCTTCCTCCCCTCCATCTCCACTGCCTTCCTTTCTCTGATGATTCTCTTAATGTTGCAGAAAGTGTGATTTCCAATGATGATTTTACTGAATCTACAGATCAGATTTAGTAGGATCTAAAGTTACAATTAAAAAAAAATGTAAATACACTTTAGCACAAACACAATATGATAGGTAAAGGGAAACCAATCAACTTGCTGCTACTTATGTTTTACTAATGTTGCCTTAACATACTTAGGGGTATATTACCCCATATTAACTTTGGGATAAGTAAGAAATCAATCCAGCATTAATGATTTCTGCCTTTAACTTTTAAAAAGTTACTTTTGTTCTAATAGGTGAGTGATGCCATAAGGTACCACCACTCTCTGGCCACCCATCCTGGGCATGTGGATATCAACTTACTTAGTAACTAATGTCAAGGAGGGGCAGGAACTCTGATGTTACTTCTGGCTCCTCATTGCTCAGGCAGTAGAAACAAAGGTGAGTATCTTCAATACTGTTAACTTTTGGCAGAGTTTGAGTAGGACGGGGGGTGAATTCCTCTCTTATCTTTCCACAGTTAATATTTTTATTTTTCCTTCAGATTAAACTGACCCATAAATTCCTAATTAGTTTTACCTTTTAGTATCCCTTTTCTACTAAAAATTATCTTAAAAACTCTAAAGATTCAACGAGTTGTAATGCTGGATCTGTAAGTGATTGGCACTAAGTTATAGGCTTGAATCCAGACTCAAGCAGAGGAGTTTATATGTTCTGCTGCACTGGTCTGGACTGGTATGTCACTATTGTATCGGTGTTTGATTTCAGTTTCAACCTACTTGAGTTTTGGCATAGACAGATTGATAGACTGTTAGTGTGTGTCAAGGAAATTATATCATAAGCTCATTGAGGTCAAGCGCTTTGTTAATGGATAAACTACGGTTATTGTACTGGTGCGTGAAAAGAAAATGATCTTTTTTATATGTTTGCTTTAATAATAAACGGAACATAATCTATAGATATATTTGCATATGAGTGAGAGAACTAATGTATTTATACTCTCCCTATCATATCTTATTAATATCTTATTGATGTCTGTCTAGAGCGCTTCCAAAATTGCAAAACCAGAGGCACTACTCTACACTGATGATGACTCAAGCTGAAACTGGTCTGTGGCTGTGTCTCTGTTTAGCATTTAGCTTGTGGAATGCTATTATCCCTTGAAGGTATGGCTTTCCCCAAGGGCTACTACAAACATGGAATTACCCAGAAGTATATATAGAAAAATATATATATATATATATATATATTATATTAATATATATATATATATATATATATCTATATATAATATATGTTGTTATAAAATAAGCAACAAACCACCATTAAATATTGTTGACTTAAAAATGGAGTATTTGGTGAAAATTACTTTCACTGGATGCTTCCCCAGGAGCGATGAAGTGTTTTTAAGCTATCATGAGGACTTTTTCACATTATTTACTGTGTAAAAGTTCCGAATTTTGAATCTCATAAAATTCCCCATGATCTGTGGATTTTCAAGCTGCCAATTCCAAAACAAATCCTCACAATGAAGCCAGACATGAAGGTAGGCACTGTACTAAATATTATTAGGATTGCTTTCTTATCTTACTGAAAAGATAATTTATTGGGTTGTATTCTCATTTTACTATTGATTGATCTCCTCTTAGATTATTTATAAAAACATTCACAAAACAACAGATTTTTAAATTTTATAAACTTTTATTATTTTTATATATATATACCAACCAATATGAGTGGCACTCAGAAACACAAATACATTCAATTGTAAACCTGGATGCCCTGTAGAGTGTAAAATAGACTTGGTAGAGCCGCACAGAGCTGAAACGTTGCCATTATGTGCTAATTTAATAAACTATTTTGAAGAAATCCTTGAGTGCTCCTGAATTCTACCAAAGTCTATATTATATCTGCCCAAACACCAGCGACGTTTCGAGAGACACACCGCTCTCTTTCTCAGTAAATGGGCAGTGTAATGTTTATACAATTGCTCACCATTTTATGCACAAATCTCAATTAAATGACATCACTTAGAGGGAGGGTAATAATTTATTGGGTTGTAATTCTTATTATACTATCAATCTCCTTTAATTTCTTAGATTATTTAGAAAAAGATTCACAAACAACACATTTATACATTTTATAAACTTTTATTATATTTTTTATATCATATAAATATGTCTAGTAAAGATATATATTATTTTAAAATCTGTTTAACTTTCAATGTGCATTATGTTAAAAACCATGCTTTGCCTATAAGGCACTTAAAAAACTCCTGACATTCTATTCCATTCATACTGTAATCACAGTTCCTATGTCATGACCAATTTTAGTGCTGCGTGAATCCAAGAGAATTAATAAATGTCTCAGCACAATACCAGTAATTGGATTAGAGGTCTACTCTTTTTACATTATTTAAGGAGCTGGCTCCCATCTAGTTCTTGCTTAAAACTGGTTAACATTTTCTGATGCCATAAATGACTTGACTTTTATTTTAAACTGGGTACAGAAAATAATATTTTTGGTTGATCCTAGAATTTTAACAAAATTCCCTTGTATTTAGATTTTTTAAATTATTATTGCTTAGAATGTATTTCGCTGTGTTAGGGTAATTGAAATTTAGAAATCAAGCTACATTGTAAAAATATAGATTGAGCAGACATGGGCTTCACTTCCTGATGCAAACCCAGTTGGAGATAAGACAGGTTTAATATATTATATTCTTTTCAGCATATTATCATTAAAGATTCTGTCTCATTTAACTATTTTGTATCATTTGACATACTTGTCTCTGGAAGTGATGGGTATTCACTATGTTTTTCATAATATCATATATTTTACAGTTAATGAAAATATTACATGACCATTCACTTGTGGTTGCTGAGCTGGAGGGCTGACCTAATAGTGGCTGATTAACTGGAGGGCTGAAGGGTTTAGAGCCACTGTGGTCAGCCTTCTGTTCTTAGCCAGCATCCAGTCGGCCCTCGAGTTCACCAGCAAGTGTTAGTTTAGACACCAACACCCACTCCACAACCACACCTACCCCAACAGTCATGTCCACTTTCCCAGGATATTTATGTACACTTTTAGTTTAGGTTATTTAATTAAATTTTTTTGGCCAGGTAGCAAAGTTCTAGATGTTCCCCTGCTTCTATCGCCTTCAAGAAATTCAAGTGTTTTAATGGATATTAGTTCTCATAGACTGGGGTAACAATGTTGTCCCTCCATGCAGGGGTTACATTGACATGTATGTATATCTTTATTTAGTTTAGACATAGTTGAAAGACTATTTTTTCTATTATAATTACGTAACCAAAACATTCATGTTTGTATTGTGTTATCTGTATTTAAATTGAGGTAAAGCGATTTTACCCAGACCTGTATATAGGTAGCCTCAAATAAGCCACACCCCATGTGATACAACACAATTTTATTAAATGATTGCTGAATGGATTATACAAAAAAATTAGATTGCTTTATTGTAATAGTATATATAATTGCAATCTGATTAAATTAATTACTAGTGAGAAAACAATTCTTTACCCTTTGGAAGGCAACATCTTGACTGAGCATCAACTGTGGGACCTCATTAAGGGGAAGAAAGAGTAGTTAAATTAGGAAATAGTTTGGATAAATTGCAGATAAAATATCAATGGTAACTTACTGTAAATGGCCATGCCACCTGGGAAAATGTCTGGGGACACGTACATATCACCAAAATTTGTTTAAACACTTATTTCCCCATGATCGGGGCAATTGTCGGGCTTCCACATGCTACATTCAAGGGTTACCGTAATGGACCACTAGATTTGAAGATTACCATGATACACTTGACACCAGGGTTACAGAATCGAATGCTACTGTTGAGGGTCACTGAAATCAAATATACATTTGAGGGTTACTGAAACCGAGGCTACATTTGAGGGTTACCAAAATCGCCCACTACAGTCGAGGGTTACAAAACCAAAGGCTACATTTGTGGGCTCCTGAAATGATCAAATGATACATTCGAGGGGTAAAAAAATCGAAGGATATATTCAAAGGTTACCGAATTTGAACATTACATTCGAGGGTTACTGATTTGTGAATTTAAAATGAAAATAAATCAGTGAAGTTCGGATAGTTCGAGTTCATCCAAACTTATAAAGTTCGGCCTTGAAATTCGGGTCAGTCCATCACTGTTTGCTTCAAGAAGTTGTGTTCTGCATAAACACCTAGAACCCCCGCTAGTTGCCCCTGGTATCATAACATCATATCATTGAATAGCTTTAAAAGGGGCTTAGCTAAGTTTCTAAAACTAAATAATACTGAGAATCATTGGTATTAATACATAAACTGCAGTTCTGGTGATCCAGGGATACTTTCCAATTACCATTTGGAGTCAGGAAGTAAACCACACCCACACACACACATACATTTTTTTTTTAGCTTTTTTTTTTTTTTTTTGCTTCTTCCTCTGGATCAAGTGTTAGGAAGGGTGAAAAGGTTGGACTTTATGGACATTTGTCTTTATTCAACCTCAATTACTACAGCATGTTACTATGTTACTAACATTATATTCCATTTATCTATCATGACAGGCCATCATAATTATAGTCTTTATGATTCCGAGGAAATCATAAATAAGTAAATAGTAGAGATGGACTAGATCTTGAACCCGAGTTCAACCAAACTTATTGAGTTCGAACAGACTAAATCTTTTCAAACTATCCTGGACCCAGATTTCTCGTACTTTAGAACTTTCCAGACTTTTGATATTTTCTAATTGAAAATCGAACAATCTTCGAATCGTTTATGGAATATTTATCAAAATCGAATGTGAGGAGCTCGAGAGTACCGCGCGTGAGTATAAAATAGATTTTGGAAAGTCCTGGATATTCGAACATGTTCCCCAGACCTTTTCCCAGGTCCCACAGCCATTTACATTAAGTTACCATTGATATTTTAATTGGATTTCATTTGAACTGTTCAAACTGTTTGACTCCCATTGATTTTAATGGGTCAGTTTTCGAACTTTCGAACTTTCCATATAGTGCGAACGTCGAAAACGGACCGAAATTTCAGAAGTTTGGCCGTCTCTTGTAAATGGAGAGCATGCAACTTCTCGCAAATGTTGCTAATGGTGGGGATTTGATCCCATGATTAAAGGCATCTATAGTTTGAAAATTAAATTTTTCCCCCTTTCTATGTGTTCTATAATTCCCCCACCCCCAGAGTACCTTTATTTTCTTCAGATTCCACCTTGTCCTGAGATATATAAGTTAAAATAGTGAAGATTTCCATATACCCCTCCTGCTTGAGCTGTCAATCAAATCCACTAACAGCATGCCAGTGTAGTGTGTAGGTACACAAAGATTTACGCAAGTCTCCCAATGATCATTCCTTTTCAAAAATTCTTGGGATACGGGTTAAAAACAGAAGTAAAGGGAACGAGAAGTCCACCTCCTCCGCAAGCTTTCACAGATTTATTGCTTGCCAAGGGAACTGGGCTGCAGTGATTCAGGACTCCAATCTCTATAAGTCTCTCCAACTCCTCCCTTCCCCCCTCCCCATTCCTTACGTAGCACTATCTTCAAACAATGGAGAACTTCCTTTCTACAGACTTACATACCAGGTGTTTTTATTTTTTGTTTACAAAGTTTAGAGTGATGTGTCATGTTAGGAGGATTAATGCGCATGAGTGGCTTGTTTCACAGCCGGACTAAATGACGGGGAATGACCAGAGAGGGAGGGGGAGTGGGGAGACCTGCAGTAAATCAGACAGTGTGCAAACATGGAGCCACAGAGGAAGGTAAGAATAAGGCAGAATACAGTGAAATTTATACATTGCTCCAATCCAGACATAATAAAAGGTTAGTGTATTCTGCCTTATTCTTACCTTCCTCTGTGGCTCCATGTTTGCACACTGTCTGATTTACTGCAGGTCTCCCCACTCCCCCTCCCCTCTCTGGTCATTCCCCCGTCATTTAGTCCGGCTGTGAAACAAGCCACTCATGCGCATTAATCCTCCTACACATGACACATCACTCTAAACTTTGTAAACAAAAAATAAAACAAACCTTGGTATGTAAGTCTGTAGAAAGGAAGTTTCTCCATTGTTCTGAAGATAGTGCTACGTAAGGAATGGGAGGGGGGGAAGGGAGGGAGTTTGGAGAGACTTATGAGAGACTTGGAGTCCTGAATCACTGCAGCCCAGTCTCCCTTTGGCAAGCAATAAATCTGTGAAAGCTTGCGGAGGAGGTGGACTTCTCGTTCCCTTTACTTCTGTTTTTAACCCAGTATTACCCAAGAATTTTTGAAAAGGAATGAATCATTGGGAGACTTGCTGTAAATCTTGTGTAAGCCTACACACTACACTGGCATGCTGTTAGTGGATTTGATTGACAGCTCAAGCAGGAGGGGTATATGGAAATCTTCACTTATTTTAACTTATATATCTCAGGACAAAGGTGGAATCTGAAGAAAATAAAGGTACTCTGGGGGTGGGGGAATTATAGAACACATAGAAAGGGGGAAAAATTTAATTTTCAAACTATAGATGCCTTTAATCATGGGATCAAATCCCCCCATTAGCAACATTTGCGAGAAGTTGCATGCTCTCCATTTACAAGAGCGGCCAACTTCTGAAATTTCGGTCCGTTTCGACGTTCGCACTATATGGAAAGTTCGAAAGTTCGAAAACTGACCCATTAAAATCAATGGGAGTCAAACAGTTTGAACAGTTCAAATGAAATCCAATTAAAATATCAATGGTAACTTAATGTAAATGGCTGTGGGACCTGGGAAAAGGTCTGGGGAACATGTTCGAATATCCAGGACTTTCCAAAAATCTATTTTATACTCACGCGCGGTACTCTCGAGCTCTCACATTCGATTTTTGATAAATATTCCATAAACGATTCGAAGATTGTTCGATTTTCAAATTAGAAAATTATCAAAAGTCTGGAAAGTTCTAAAGTACGAGAAATCTGGGTCCAGGATAGTTTGAAAAGATTTAGTCTGTTCGAACTCAATAAGTTTGGTTCGAACTCGGGTTCAAGATCTAGTCCATCTCTACTATTTACTTATTTATGATTTCCTCGGAATCATAAAGGACATATAATTATGATGGCCTGTCATGCATAGATAAATGGAATATAATGTTGAAACATAGTAACATGCTGTAGTAATTGAGGTTGAATAAAGACAAATGCCATAAAGTCCAACCTTTTTCCACTTCACACTGATCCAGAGGAAGCAAAAAAAAAAAAAAAAAGCTAAAAAAAAAATGGTGTGTGTGTGTGTGTGTGTGGTTTACTTCCTGACTCCAAATGGTAATTGGAAAGTATCCCTGGATCAACCAGAACTGCAGTTTATGTATTAATACCAATGATTCTCAGTATTATTTAGTTTTAGAAACTTAGCTAAGCCCCTTTTAAAGCTATTCAATGATATGATGTTATGATACCAGGGGCATAACTAGCGGGGGTCTAGTGTGTTGATGCAGAACACAACTTCTTTTGAAGCAAACAGTGATGGACCTGACCCGAATTTCAAGGCCGAACTTTATAAGTTTGGATGAACTCGAACTATCCGAACTTCACTGATTTATTTTCATTTTAAATTCACAAATCAGTAACCCTCGAATGTAATGTTCAAATTCGGTAACCTTTGAATATATCCTTCGATTTTTTTACCCCTCGAATGTATCATTTGATCATTTCAGGAGCCCACAAATGTAGCCTTTGGTTTTGTAACCCTCGACTGTAGTGGGCGATTTTGGTAACCCTCAAATGTAGCCTCGGTTTCAGTAACCCTCAAATGTATTATTTGATTTCAGTGACCCTCAACAGTAGCATTCGATTCTGTAACCCTTGGTTGTACGAATGTATCATTTGGTAATCTTCAAATCTAGTGGTCCATTACGGTAACCCTTGAATGTAGCATGTGGAAGCCCGACAATTGCCCGATCATGGGGAAATAAGTGTTTAAACAAATTTTGGTGATATGTACGTGTTCCCCAGACATTTTCCCAGGTGCCATGGCCATTTACAGTAAGTTACCATTGATATTTTATCTGCAATTTATCCAAACTATTTCCTAATTTAACTTACTCTTTTCTTCACCTTAATGAGGTCCCACAGTTGATGCTCAGTCAAGATGTTGCCTTTCCAAAGGGTAAAGAATTGTTTTCTCACTTACAGTATATAATTTAATCAGATTGCAATTATATATACTTATACAATAAAGCAATCTAATTTTTTTGTATAATCCATTCAGCAATCATTTAATAAAATTGTGTTGTATCACATGGGGTGTGGCTTATTTGAGGCTACCTAATATACAGGTCTGGGTAAAATCGCTTTACCTCAATTTAAATACAGTATAACACAATTACAAACATGAATGTTTTGGTTACGTAATTATAATAAGAAAAAATAGTCTTTCAACTATGTCTAAACTAAATAAAGATATACATACATGTCAATGTAACCCCTGCATGGAAGGGACAACATTGTTACCTCCAGTCTATGAGAACTAATATCCAATTAAAACACTTGAATCTTCTGAAGGCGATAGAAGCAGGGGAACATCTAGAACTTTTGCTACCTGGGCCAAAAAAATTTAATTAAATAACCTAAACTAAAAGTGTACTAAATATTCCTTGGGAAAGTGGACATGACTTGTTGGGGTAGGTGTGGCTTGTGGAGGTGGGTGTGGTGGTCTAACTAACACTTGCTGGTGAACTCGAGGGCCGACTGGATGCTGGCTAAGGAACAGAAGGGCTGACCTAACAGTGGCTTCTAAACCCTTCAGCCCTCCAGTTAATCAGCCACTATTAGGTCAGCCCTCCAGCTCAGCAACCACAAGTGAATGGTCCATGTAATATTATTCTATTAACTGTAAAATATATGATATTATGAAAAACATAGTGAATACCCATCACTTTCAGAGACAAGTATGTCAAATGATACAAAATAGTTAAATGAGACAGAATCTTTAATGATAATATGCTGAAAGAATATAAATATATTAAACCCTGTCTTATCTCCAACTGGGTTTTGCATCAGGAAGTGAAGCCCATGTCTGCTCAATCTATATTTTTACAATGTAGCTTGATTTCTAAATTTCAATTTACCCTACATCACAGCGAAATACATTCTAAGCAATAATAATTTAAAAAATCTAAATACAAGGGAATTTTGTTAAAATTCTAGAATCAACCAAAAATATTATTTTCTGTACCCAGTTTAAAATAAACGTCAAGTCATTTATGGCATCAGAAAATGTTAACCAGTTTTAAGCGAAGAACTAGATGGGAGCCAGCTCCTTAAATAATGTAAAAAAGAGTAGACCTCTAATCCAATTACTGGTATTGTCTGCAGACATTTTTATTAATTCTCTTGGATTCACGCAGCACTAAAATTGGTCATGACTAGGAACTGTGATTACAGTATGAATGGAATAGAATGTCAGGAGTTTTTTAAGTGCCTTATAGGCAAAGCATGGTTTTTAACAATAATGCACATTGAAAGTTAAAACAGATTTTACAACTATATATATATCTTTACTAGACATATTTATATGATATAAAAAATATAAATAAAAGTTTATAAAATGTATAAATGTGTTGTTTTGTGAATCTTTTTCTAAATAATCTAAGAAATTAAAGGAGATTGATAGTATAATAAGAATTACAACCCAATAAATTATTACCCTCCCTCTAATGTGATGTCATTTAATTGAGATTTGTGCATAAAATGGTAGCAATTGTTATATAACATTACCACTGCCCATTTACTTGAGAAAGAGAGCGCTGTGTCTCTCGAAACGTCGCTGGTGTTTGGGCAGATATATATATAGACTTTGGTAGAATTCAGGAGCACTCAAGGATTTCTTCAAAATAGTTTATTAAATATAGCACATAATGGCAACGTTTCAGCTCTGTGCGGCTCTACCAAAGTCTATCTTACTAATCTACAGGAGGCATCCAGGTTTACAATTGAATGTATTTGTGTTTCTGAGTGCCACTCATATTGGTTGGTATATATATATAAAATTATAAATAAAAGTTTATAAAATTTAAAAATCTGTTGTTTTGTGAATGTTTTTATAAATAATCTAAGAAGGAGATCAATCAATAGTAAAATGAGAATTACAACCCAATAAATTATCTTTTCAGTAAGATAAGAAAGCAATCCTAATAATATTTAGTTACAGTGCCTACCTTCATGTCTGGCTTCATTGTGAGGATTTTGTTTTGGAATTGGCAGCTTTGAAAATCCACAGATCATGGGGAATTTTATGAGATTCCAAAATTCGGAACTTCTTACACAGTAAATAATGTGAAAAAGTCCTACATGACTAGCTAAAAACACTTCATCGCCTCCTTGGGGAAGCATCCAAGTGAAAGTAATTTTCACAAATACTCCATTTTTAAGTCAACAATATTTAATGGTGGTTTGTTGCCTTATTTTATACAACATATAATATTCTATAGATTATGTTCCGTTTATCTATATATTATCTATATTTATATATATATAATATATATTCTTCTATATATACTTCTGGGTAATTTCCATGTTTCCGTAGTAGCCCTTGGGGAAAAGCCATACCTTTCAAGAGGATTTAATAGCATTCCACAAGCTAAATGCTAAACCAGAGACACAGCCACAGACCAGTTTCAGCTTTGAGTCATCATCAGTGTAGAGTAGTGCCTCTGGTTTTGCAATGTGAAGCGCCTATAGACAGACATCACTAAGATATTAAATAAGATATGATAGGGAGAGTATAATACATTAGTTCTCTCACTCATATGCAAATAATATTCTATAGATTATGTTCCGTTTATCTATTAAAGCAAACATTAAAAAAATCATTTTCTTTTCACGCACGTACAATCACCGTGAATTATTATTATTCCAATAGCAAAAGCGCTTGACCTCAATGAGCTTATGATATAATTTCCTTGACACACACTAACAGTCTATCAATCTGTCTATGCCGAAACTCAAGTAGGTTGAACTGAAATCTAAACACCGATACCAATAGTGACATACCAGTCCAGACCAGTGCAGCAGAACATATAAACTCCTCTGCTTGAGTCTGGATTCAAGCCTATAACTTAGTGCCAATCACTTACAGATCCAGCATTACAACTCGTTGAATCTTTAGAGTTTTTAAGATAATTTTTAGTAGAAAAGGGATACTAAAAGGTAAAACTAATTAGGAATTTATGGGTCAGTTTAATCCTTGAAGGAAAAATTAAAAATATTAACTTTTGGGAAAGATAAGAGAGGAATTCACCCCCCGTCCTACCTAAAACTCTGCCAAAAGTTAACAGTATTGAAGATACTCACCTTTGTTTCTACTGCCCTGAGCAATGAGGAGCCAGAAGTAACATCAGAGTTCCTGCCCCTCCTTTGACATTAGTTACTAAGTAAGTTGATATCCACATGCCCAGGATGGGTGGCCAGAGAAGTGGGGTACCTCATGGCATCACTCACCTATTAGAACAAAAGTAACTTTTTAAAAGTTAAAGGCAGAAATCATTAATGCTGGATTGATTTCTTATCTTATCCCAAAGTTAATATGGGGTAATATACCCCTAAGTATGTTAAGGCAACATTAGTAAAACATAAGTAGCAGCAAGTTGATTGGTTTCCCTTTACCTATCATATTAGTGTTTGTGCTAAAGTGTATGTTTACATTTTTTTTTTAATTGTACCTTTAGATCCTACTAAATCTGATCTGTAGATTCAGTAAAATCATCATTGGAAATCACACTTTCTGCAACATTTAAGAGAATCATCAGAGAAAGGAAGGCAGTGGAGATGGAGGGGAGGAAGATGTGTAACCAGAGCAGGGTCTGTGCTGAGGCTGTGTAGAGCTAATAAGTGTCACATACACTACAAGAAGGCATTGTGTAAGGGAGGTGGTTGTGGGGGGAATTAGGAGCACTCACTTAACATTAATAATTTAATGACAAAGCTAGCACAGATAAATATGTGAGTACCACCATTTTACTTCTCTCAAATTGTAGTTTAAAATAATGTAAAGTTGTTTGAGTGAGTATATGACCCTTTAAAGGTCAAAAGAACATCATTTCATTCATATAGGACAAAATAATGAGAATAATGTGGGCTCAAGGACAATACTTAAAAAAAAGCATAATTGAAAGCATAAGGAAAGGTCCATGCATTTTAAGAAGTAGACCAGTTTAACAAAACAATTAAAAACAAACATGGACTTAAAGCAGTTTGTTACAAACATGTATGAGTGAGAGTAGAGTGTGAATGAAAAGATTCAGCTTCAACCAAAACAAAAGTCCCAAGGTCATTAGATTGAACATAAGGAAAGGAAAACTATAGACATTAAAGAGATGATTAACTGTGAATAAAGGCAGTGGGAATGGAACAATCTATGTAATGTAATGGAATTCGTCATGGCCAAAAGAAAAAAATAAATATGTTCTCAAAGTCAACAGACAAACTAAGAGACCCTTGAAGGGAATATGAGATTGATATCTGTATAGATGTTAAGATGTTCATAGCATTACATAACATAGGAAAGGCAGTGACTGTGATCAGTCACATTTAATATACAATAGTTTATAATGCTTAAACCTTCGCTAGGCACCAGTACTATGGACTTTGGAGGTTAACATGACCGTGTGAATAAAGAGAGAGGCAGGATCACTGATTAGATTTTTTTTAACAGTTAATTACACAAGGGATCACACACATTTTATTTGATCGAATACTTAAAGGGCAAAACTGGACATTTTTTTTAATTGACTGTAACCAAATGCATATTATAAAATAAAGGTTTTCTTACAGTATCTGATCACAACAGCTTGATTAATTCATTTTTTATAACCCTTCTCTCTGAAACCACAGCTCTTCTAAAAAAGGCTTGGTCCCTGCCCACAGACCCAACGTTCCTGCCCTCCCCTTGCTTGACAGATAATAGAGCAGGGCAGTGACATGATTGACATGATTGACTGTGCAGCCTTAAAAAATCTGCCCAATTGACCAAAATATTGCAGCTGGAGGTCAATCAGCTCAACATTATAATGTTCAATGTGTAGAGGCCCAGGACAGCATAGTGTTAGGGGAACTGCACAGAATCCGCCAATCAGCTAATGAAAGCACCGGGCAGGCACAGCAAGGGGAAAGCTTTATTATTAAAGGGCATCTGCAACCCCCCCCCCCCCAAAAAAAGATATTTCTTGAAATGCCTCTAAACCTAGACCACGCTAGGTTAATCAGTGCCAATTCGTAATCTAAATATACCTACCAGCTACTACCGTTTCGTTGCTGGCCTGCTCCTGCTAATTCTGATCGTGGAAGCAGCAGAACGCTGGAGATGTAAGGAGGGTGAGTACATATATTTAGAATTAAAAAAAATTCATTTGCTAGAATATTTAAAGGGCCAATCTGGACATTTTTTAAAAAGCATATTATAACATAAAAGGTTTCTTAGTGTATCTGATCAAAATAGCTTTAATGTTTTTTTTTTAACAACTATTCAGATTAAAACACTCTGGCTAAATATCTCATTTCCGTGTGAAAGTTTTAAATCTGGATAAGATGATTGTTATTTTAGTATTTTCTAGCTTAACACATTTCTAAGTCATTAAACCTGAAAGTGCAAGTTACACAGAAAAAAATTCCAAAGTCCCTGACATATTGGATCATTAAAAGCCTAGAAATATCTATCATGTCAAAGCAAAAAGGAGCCTAGATCCAAAGCTGATCGATTAGGTGGTTTGTTAAATCATTAGAGAAAACCAGTTCATGGCCGAAATCAATAATTTCCACCTTGGGGGATCAATACTTACGCGTCTGTTCATTCTTACACATTACCAGATGTTGACATAGAAATCAATGTGAAAAATTAAGGACCGGTCACTTGATATGCCTACATACAGTATAGAGACCTTATACACCATATTGAGCACTATGATAGTATTTTAGCAGAAGTTCTCTGTATGAAGACAAGATTCCTTTGTGGTATTAGCACACACCCTTTTATTTAAAGGTAACACAGTAACAGTAACAGAAGCAGCAGTCTAATTTTTATCTTTGATCAAAGGGATGAATGGGATTTCCACTCACAGATAGACAGCAAGCTTGGCAGTAGATTAAATCTAATCTAATTTAATCTACTGTCGAGCTTGCTGTCTATCTGGGAGTGGAAATCCCCTGTTTATCATGTTGATCCAGTGAGCAGAACTGAGCGAAGGGTCTGGGGCATTTCGGCACCCGGACCACCCAGAGTTAAGGGTGATTCTAACAGTTACCCATGTGTTTATAGATTGTAACAAGATGGACAGTTTATCTGAATAGGAAGCTTAAGATGCAGGGTATGTGACACTCGGATCTCCACCTACAGATAAGTGAGTAGGGGACTAGTGTTGTAACTTGGTGCTATAGCATGGAATAGCAGCACTTAAAGTGAGAATAAAGGTCTAAGTGTGCATCCACGGGAACACAGCACTATTACCAGCCAGCAGTTACATTTGAGTTTGCTAATTTTTATCTTAATGAAGAACTTAACTTAATTTTTTAAATCCTAATATGAAAGCTCTCCTCACCAAAAACACCTATACATTGTAAGATTCTTCTCTAGTAAGGTACATTTATCTACTGTACATGTTAGAAACAGTTCTGAAACTAAGAAGGCATCCATGGCATGTTGTTTCCAGTACAACTTAAAGCCTGTGTAGACTTCAGAGCCTTGTGAGAATATTCAATGCACAAAGTGTTTTCCATATAGATGTCTCCACACCAATAGGAAGTCCCAGTTTATTTATTAGCCAGCGTGAATTGCATACAGCCTTCCTGGGGAAATATAAAAAATATTCAGCTGATTTTACTAACATTTTACTAACATTTTAGAATGGTTTGCCTTGAAATTTACCCCAGGCCCCATTTATGAACCCATTATACTAAAGCATTTATTTTAGAAACTCACAATACACAAGGTCACTGGTTCAAATCCCTAAACTTTTATTTTTTGTATCCATTATGTTTCTAGCAAAATTTAAAGATTCTAGTGTTCAACAAAGTATATCTATTGGGTTAGGGGTATAAAGCTTTGCATTTATTAAGGCAAAGTGCATGAGGTTGCAGGTTCAATTTCTCTGACCCTAATTTCACAAATCACACAGAAGCCACAGCAAGGGAGATTTGAGACAGATTGCTGCATGCTTGGGAATGTGCTCTGTCTACTGGGACAATGTTGTCTGGAGACTTTTGTTTTCCTTTAAAGAAGCCATGGAAAAAAGTGATAGTATGACGCATTAATCTCTTTAGATTAATGTTTGTTCTTATTTTTCTGGGAATTTAGCAACCCACTTGTAAGCAGCCCTGTTAGCATTTTACTTGTGTTCTACAGTAGATGATGTTTTTAAAAAAACAACAGCATTCAAGTTTCCCTACGTAAATTACATTGAATGAAACGGGTCGCGGTTATTTGTGCTTATAAATCCTTGGTTGAAGACCACATAGACATAATACACAGACATCATTTCATTTCAATTACATTCTACTAAAAAAAACAACTCAGTACTTTTGTTTATGGCTATGAAAAGCCCCAAACTAATGTTCTTTTGATTCAGTTATATTTGCTTTCCGAAGATCCCGAGCTTGTTAGATCTGAGCCTTTATTATCTCTATTGTTATTCAGAAATGGAGACATTTATGTAAGTGCTACCATTATCCGTCTTGATTGCGTTCTTTCTCGTTTATTCATGATTTTAATGTTTCTTGTATTATAATGATTATGGAAAAACTAACAGGGGCATAGAAATGAAAAAATCACGTTGCTTGTACAATCTTTCATTTTTTTTCCTGATTCCCCCCCCCCCCTCATTTTTTTTTTATTTAGGACTCGGAGGTTAAGTTGACCTCATTCCACATTCAAGTCAAGAATCGACTAATTGACTTTGAATAAACACGAGGACTACACTTTTAATCAACGCGAAGATCAGAATGAAAATGTAAACATATTATTAATGAACAATGACATATTCAGTAGACTTGTATTTAAAAAGTTGAAATATTCTAAAGCACTTACTTAAAACTTCTAACCTCTCTACTACACTCTGTTTGTATTGTCAGTGTTAAACTGAATTAAATGTCAGTTTTCGTTCTGAAGTTTGACCGACGAAACAAAAGTTCAACATCAAAACTACGAACTTTCGACATCAAAAACCAGGCTTTAGTAAGAATCTCGGTCGAGTCACTTCTAAATTCCATTGATGATTTTGAGTGGTGGGTTTTCAAATGCAGCTCTGGCCCAATCACCCAGAGACTTAAAGGACAACTATGCTGTAAAAATTTATTTTTTAAAAATGAAAAGTACCTGGTAGGATTGATTATTCCCACCTCCCAATATTATTTTGTTGAGTAGCTACGTATGCACTGTTTTCATCTGCCAGGTTAGTCCCCTGGGCCTTCCTGTATTAAAGATAGTGCTGAAGCACTCAGGAAGCCTGGCAGAAGCATTTTTCTTGTGCTGTCACTACTCATAGAAATGATATTGGGAGGTAGAAAATACAAATCCTACCTCCCTGCCCCAGGTTCTTTTCTTTTTAAAGCCCAAAATTAGTGTTAAACGGAAGCATTGTCCCCTTTATGTTGCGTCATGGCCTCTTTGCTTTATAATTCACTTGGACATCCTTATTAATTAAATTTTAGATCCAGAACAGGTAAATGAAATCATGAGATTTACATAGCAACGCATATATAAATTAAAAAAGAATCATTAGACATTTACTACCAGTGCATATTACACAGTTAACAATTTCTTTGGACCCAATCGAAAAGCAAACAACAAAAAGTTTAATTAAAATGATATATACTGCCATAGGTTTGCTGGAAGAAAGGCAAGAATGATTTCTGGTCAAAGAATAATAACATTAGATAGAATAACACGACAGTAACCACATTGAGGCTATTGTGATAGAAAGAGAGGTTCTTGTCAGCTAGTAAGTCAATGTTTCGGTGAAGGGAAGTGAAACATGAAAGGTCACCATCAGTTATCAATCTCGTGGGGCAAAATAACTTCAAGGGTTTCACCTTGTCACAAAAGGAAGGACATGTTTTATATTTTTATGTTTTATACATTTTTAATACCAGTTTATTTCTGTTTATACAATAAACAGAAACTTTGTAAGAATTGCTACAGAACTTAAAACCTTCGACCTGGAAAGATGCCAATCACTTGATGCCCTTGGATATATCTGATATTTATTTCATAAAATATTGTAGTTTCTAAGTTGTCAAGATTGAATAAAGCCCTATATCACTCTAATTCAGCCATTTTGAACCTGGATAATTTGGGTTAAAAAGTTTAAATGTCTTAATTTTAGTTTTAAAAGTCTTAATTAAAACTTCAAATAGGTTACTCTATAAACATACAGGAAGGCAAAAACCCATCCAAAGCCACATCCAAAAAAGAGATAGCAATGATAGGTCAATAGAATCCGAAATGCTATGTTGAAAATAAAAAATCCAGTGGTGAAAATTTAAAATGTGTTGTTGAAAATTCAAAATTCAAATAAGGTGTTGAAAATGTGAAATTCGGTGTTAATTTCTGCTCCCATTGATTACAATTGGGTTTACTTTAAATTTACAAGGAATTTTGTCACATTCCCCAGAACTGCCAGGGAAAATGAAACTTTAATAACAATTCCTTTCTCATTCCAAAAGTATCAATCTCTGTAAAATCCATGTCATTTAATCATTAAGTAAGATTGACACCATTACTGAGGCTTTCAGAAGGAAAAAAATCAAGTGTCCAGGTTTCGAGACTTGCTTGAAGATACACAGACATCACTGACTGGGCCACTACTGTAGTTCAGCCCCTGGCAAACCAGACTCCACCCCTTGCCCTACTAACCCAGAGGTCCCACAGGTCAAGATTTTTCAAACAGGTCATGGGTTCTAGAGTGTAGCACCCAAACAGAGATCAGTCAGGCTTGGGGCCAACTATGAAGGATGCAACAGCACTATGCAACTTACCTAAAAGTCATTGGATATGAAGTCTAATAAATGTGATTCAGGTGGATTTCTACAGGGGCTAAAATGAGATATCTTATTTATGTTTTTAAATAATTGTACATATATAGTAAATACAGTTTGAGACTATTTAGTAAAAATACATTTAGAGTAATTAAAAAAATATATATTTTTTAAAATTATTTTTATCACACATATAGGGCTATGTACCAAAAGCCGTTGTTGCTCTTTATTGCCTCCATTAGGCAATGCACTAACGGCTCTCAGTGCATAGTGAATTGGGTCTTCCCATTCCGAGTCTTTAACATCAGCTATCTGCTGGCGTTAAAGTTTATGTCTTAAAGAGACCTTATCGGATTGGTACATAGCTTGCGGTGGTTGCACGACACAACTTTTGCGTATCGTTGCAACCACAGTAAGTTATAGTCACGTTAACTCTTGGTTCATGGGTTAACGTGACTTTAAGACATTAAAAGCCGTTTGCAGCTTTCGGTACATAGCCCCTATATTTTGGTTTTCTACCTGTCCTTAGAATGTTTCTAACAGTAATTTTACTTCATTGACTGTTGGGTGAATCAAACACATTCAAATCTCTAACACACAATTTCTTTCCCCAGGGTGTAAGACCATAAAGAAAACTTTTAGCCAACAGGAAATCAGTACTGATCCGGACATTGATCTCCCTTGTGTTGATATAAATAATCAAATTACTATCCATTTTTTTTAAATTCATTGTTTAGCAAAACTCCACTGCAAATGTTGACACCTTTCTCCTTTCATTAAACATGATAAACTGCATTTTCTCTTTTATTATCCATAATTTAATACATTATTTTAAGCTCAACCTATTAAACCTGAATATGCACAGAAGAGAATAATGAGAAATATCTACCTGACAGTCTTCTCTGACAGGAGCTTAAATTGTGGCATCAGTAGAAGTCCTAGGTGGCAGAGAGTAGTAACAAGATGGCGTAGGCAGGATTTAAAACCTCCAGCCAATTTTCTCTGGGATGGGAGCCAAGTCTTTAAAAAACAGAATTCTGTTCACCGTTGTTCTGGAAAAAGTTAATGGTTTAGCACATTTGACATCCCTCGGAATGACAGCTTTCTAGACTGAACAGGCATGGTAGGCCGAGAGAGACATACAAGGCAGTGTGCGTTTAAATCTTGACATCTTGTGGGACACTTCTGGCAGCCGTGCTTTGCTATGACTTATTTTTGGCCATTCTGGTTTCATAATTCATTCTGTTTTTTGTATGTTATAATTTATATGTTTAAAAAAAGTTAAATGTATATTACGCTGCTGTTAGGCAGTCTGTGATGTGTTTCAATGCCACAAATGAATTAACATTTCAAAAAGGGATGTCTTCTCTTATGTAAAAATAAAATTAAAGGAGAACCAGCCCCCTATTTTTATTCAGTAAACGGTATTAAAGTAAATGTGCATATGTGCATTGTCAGACCATGTCTTAAGGTTCGAACGTGTATCGCACGTGTGTATGAGGCTTTAGTCACATGCCCCCATGGCTGATCTGCAATGTAACAAGATTGACTGCTGTGGTTTATGATTGGGCATGTGCTGCATTATACTGGAATGCTGGGAAATAACGCACAAGCCACATGTTTACGTAAGGTTTATTTTCCATCACCTGTATCAACATTAGAGGTGAGACGCTAATTACTGCTATTAGTAAAGGTGCTCTGCCTTCCAATTCAATGTTATTTTGAGGCTTGAATTGCCTTTAAAAAAACTAAATTGTATTTAAATATCTGTATAAAATAATAGTTAAAGGACAACTAAATCCTCAGAATAACATTGAGTTAGAAGGGAGACCTCCTTGTTATAAAAGCAGCAATCAGTGTCTTACCTCTCATTTTAATATGGTTGTTGAGAAATTTAACTTTCTTCCATGAGGTTTGTCTTTTATTTCCCAGTGTTCTAGTATCACACAGTGTGGTCACTGACCATTATGTTCTTTACACATGCTCAGTCCCAAGAACAACTTGTTACAGTTGGCCACACACTAGTAACCTCTAGCCAATCCTTTTACAGGACAGAATAGGCAAGGGAGCATGTGACTGAGATCAGGGGTGTGGCCAGTCACTGAACATACACACAGTTATTTCATCCAGTTCTTCAAGTGGTAACATTTACTTTTATGCCATTTACTGTATTGCTATTTTACAGTTTATTGGGTTTTTTAGAGGGTAATATTTTCAGATTCTGGGGTGTAACATTTTGGGTTTAGGTCTTTTAAGATAAAAGATTTAAATATCCAATCTTGAAAAGGAGAACTAAACAAAAAGAATTACTATTGGGAAATACAGTATTAGCGAAAATCCTACTGACTTGCTGAAATTACATTACACAAAAATCATGGTAATAACTTTCCAAAAGGAATAATTTTTAAAAGACTTGATTTTGTTTCTGTTTCTATTTTGAATATGTCCATCATCTAACATTGGTCCTAGTAGTAAAGTGGACTGCTGGCTTGAAAAACATAGGACCCCATGTCCTTAAGGAATAGTGATGGACACAAAACCAAACTCAAACCCGAGTATGGGACGAACTTTCTGAGTTCGGACAAGCTTGACCTATTCGAACTAGTTCGGGTTCGAGTTAATTCGGTTTCTTCGAACTCGCGGCTGTATTTTCGCTAATTATCATAAATTCGATAATTATTAAATTCACGGGCCACTCGCTAACCCTTGAATGTATCGTTTATTTTCGGTAACCCTAGAATGTATCGTTCGCTTACCCTCAAAAGTATTGTTCGGTAACCCTCGAATTGGCCGTAACCCTCCAATGTAGCTTGCGCAAACCCGACAATTGCCCGCTCATGAAGTACGAAGTGTTTAAACAAGTTTTGGTGACAGTGACATGTTCCCCAGACCATTTCCCAGGTGCCACAGCCATTTACAGTAAGTTACCATTGTTAGTTTATCTGTAAATCATCCAAACTTTTTAAACTATCACTCCCTATTGACTTTAATGGGTCCGTTTTTGAACTTTTTAACTTTCAAACTTTTGAACGGTCAAAAACGAACCGAACTTTATGAAGTTTGTCCATCTCTATTTGAGAATACAGATGTTTGTAACTTGTGAGTTTTGGTATCGAATACCTGATTGAATATTCAAAGTTCTGAAACTTTCTGCAGAACCTTGGAACCGGTTTCGAAACAAACCCCTAAAACCCATCCCGACTAAGTATTTTCGAAAAATATTAACTATTGGGAAGCTTAAAGGGCAAGTTCACCTCTTAATTGAAAAATGTAATACATGTAAATCACGCCCCAAAGCCCAAAACTGCAGTTGTTAGAAATCTGAGAGGTGTAAATCTAACTTTAAATTCTGTCTGGTTCTGTTATCATCACAGCCAATGACTTAATGTAATTTCCCTAGCTGTTTCCACTGAGGATGTAAAAGCTTGTAAAAAAGTTGAATATGGGGAAAGAATATTTGCTGTAAAGTCTCTCGACTTTCTAACTATTGATGTTTTTTTGGGGGGGGGTTCATTTGAAGGATGAAGTTTCCCTTTTATGCAGCAATCCTGCCTGCATCATCACTGCCTTATCTTACCCTCCAAAAAATATATATTGGGTGTAGTTTCCCTTATTAACATTTTATGCAATTTTTTTTTATTGCAATACAATAATTATTATAAACCTTTTAGAATACTGGAAACATGAAGAACTAAAAGTGCAAAAAACTTGAAACTTTACTGCCCAGGCTCCTTGCCCACCTCACCCTGGGGTCTATCTAATGGGAAAAATAGCTTTCTGCATTTGTAAAGCTCTGGTCCAAAAGGTCCAAAAGTACATAATGTCCTTTAAAGTCAGTCAATGGAAGGGTCGATTCTTGCTCATAACTAGTGATGGCCCAGTTTGCGGATCCGAACCCGAACCCGCGGCAGATTTACCTCGTTCGCGAACGGCGGATATCACGGATTTTCCGAACTTTTCCAAACCGCGTTTTCGAAAAATCTTCGAAATTACGAGGATTTCTTGTATTTTCGAAAATGCACGGAAAAACATATATTCGTAATTACGAGGATTTCTAGGATTTTCAAGGATGTTTTAATTTTAATGGGTCCGCTTGCGGATTTTCGAATTTTCGAATTTTTTCGGAAATTCGCGGATCCTCGAGCGGACCGGATTTTGCGAAGTTCGGACATCTCTACTCATAACAGAGCAAACATGTACAACGTTAAGGACGCATAGAGCCAGTTTTAAAGTTTAGACAGAATATCGATTTACCGATATCTCTCCGTAAACCCTCCCCCCCATGTAAAAACGGCTTGTCCACCAATAAAATGAAATGTTACCTATTGGCACAGCAACTCCCCAATCCCCATTTTTGTTTTACTTACCTTCTCTAAAGGAGATATTTACAAGACCCGGTCCCTCGACTTTATTTAAATAATGGAAAGAAACGATCTGTAAATAATGTAAAGCAATTCACATTTATAAAGGTCACTTCAGTTTCTACTATTTTTCCCACGTAGAGTTGCATTGGAACTATTGTTTACTGGTTATTTCGTTCGAACCATCCACAGCAACACTGATAACAATGAATTAACCCAGGGACTATTTGCACCAGTTTTGTATTTTTACAAGCATGACTTCTCCGGCAGACACACATTTTAATAATAAGAAAACCTTATTAATGATAAATATTAAGAGTGTTCTACTGGGAAGAGAAAATGCATATAAATGTACTTCACGGTCTTCAGAATGACAGAAGCTTGGCGATGGTAGACATACGGAAAATGAACTTGGCGTATACGTTTGGCTTTCCTATAGTCTGGATAGGCCTAGGGGCCAAAAGGGAAAAAAAATAATAAAATCCCAGCTGACAGCAGATTAGAATAAAAGGTCTTTGAGAAGGTACAGGACGTTGGCTTGCTGCATAAATTTGCATAAAGCAGATAGAATGGGATATTTATTCAATTTTATATTTCTCGTGGACAACATTCCCATTTGTATAAATTTGTATAAATCACATCACTAAACAACTTGGAGACGGGGACGTGCTCTGTTCGCTAAGTTTACATCAGAAAAGTAATAGGAAAAGAATAAGAGATATTGCGTTAATATGGCGATATCCTTTTAAAAACTGGAACACAGTCTACGAGCCCTAAAGTGTCATGCGGACATCAAAACATATTGGTTTGGATCACTAGATTGTTCTGAACAGGTTTGTTACTGTATATGAATAATTACCCAGACTACATTTCAACAATTATAAACCACATGTTCACAAACGATAAAATAAAACAGGGAGATTCAACAAAAGTTCTTACCGTTTAAAATGGTGCTAATTTTGCCCCAACCAATCAGATCTTATTTAACATTTGAAAGCTTACATCTGATTGATTGGGGCAAAGTTAGCACCATTTTTAACGATAAGAACTTTTATTGAATAACCCTGTTAGATTCCTTTAAAGGTGGAATTTATATTTCTTCTCTAGCAGCCCCATATGTCCCGGACCGTAGCCTCAGCTCATCACAGAACCATCTTCTAAACAGACCCTCCACTCACACTGCCTCCTCTCAACGTAAACCTTCTTCTCTTGTTGTTCCCATCCTCTGGAATTCTTTTCCCCTCTCTCTACATTATTATTGTGGATTTATATAGCGCCAACACCTTCCGTAGCGCTTTACAATTACATGTATACATTAACATCAGGCCCTGTCCCGAAGAGCTTACAATCTAAGCACATTTATTTGACACATACAACCTATCAGTATGTCTTTATGATTGTGGGGGAAACCGGAGTGCCCGGAGGAGACCCACGCAAGTACGGGGAGAACATACAAACTCTTTGCAGATGTGTCCAAGGGTGGAATCGAACTTAGGACTTCAGCACTGCAAGGGATCAGTGCTAACCACTGAGCCACAGTGTTAACCCACTAAGCCACCATACTGCCGTACATCAAGAAACTTTTGTCAGCAGGTTTAAATCTAACCTCATATCCTCCCTCTAAGAGAACCAGCACATTGACACTTCCACCCTTCTCTCTGTATCTGTATGTTACCCACCTAACTAGATTGTAATCTCTACATGGCAGGGATCTCTCTCTGTATGTTACCCACCTAACTAGATTGTAATCTCTACATGGCAGGGATCTCTCTCCTCATGTTCTATAGTTCAAGGACATGTATACATATTAATGTACATATTTATTTATATTTTTTGTCCACCTTGTATGACTTGTTGTATTATAATATTGTACACTGCTGCATCCTAAATGGTGCTATAAACAAATAAATAAAGCTATACATACATACATACTTACAAGGTTAGTATAAATTGCTGCTCACTAGAGCCTATTGGTTGTATCAAGTTACTGTTTCTTTATATGTTTGAAATGAAAATGATACAAAATGTGAACTCCCAAAAACTAAATAAACAAATTGAGAGTAGAAGTGTTGAGATCTCCCTCTGCTTCATGTCAAGAACTCCAGATGACTGATTTATGTTTTTGCAATGTATTTACTTTTCTGATTGTCTATGTCCTTTAAAAAATTAAGTTTGCACAGATAATTTAAGTGAACATAAATAATATTACAGAATTGGTGAATATGTATCCATATTGGTTTATCTACACCAATACATGTCTAGTTATTAGTGATGGACCCAAATCCAAGTTCAGGCAGAACTTTTAAGTACACTGTAAAATCAAGGAACTTTACATGAGCACAGGTAAGCTCAGAAGGGACCTAGAAAAAAAAAGGGGGGGGGTAATTAGTTAAAGCTGCAGCTTCCAATTACACTTAACTTGATTTTAAAGTGTACTTATCCTTTAAGAATTCTGACAAACTGAAACTAATTTTTTTTTTAATTAGTTCGGTGTTCCAAACTCTTAGACTTATTTTTGATAATTATCGAACATTCTGTAATTATAGAATGTAACTTTTGAATTTGGTAACCCTTGAATGTACCGTTTGGTAGTATTCGATTTTCGATATCCCTCGAATGGAGCCTTCAATTTCGATAACCCACAAATGTAGTGTTCGGTAACCCTCGAATGTAGTGGTCGATTTCGGTAATCCTCAAATGTAGCAGTCGAATTTGGTAAACCTTCAATGTAATGTTCGATTTTTGATAACCCTTGAATGTAGCCTCCTAATTCAATCTTCGATTGCTCTTAAATGTAGCCTTCAATTTCGATTTTTGATACCCCTCGAATGTAGCTTTCAAATTCCTTTTTTCGATAATCCTTGAATGTAGCCTTCAAATTCCATTTTTCGATAATCCTCGAATGTAGCCTTCAAATTCTTTTTTCGATAATCCTCGAATTTTGCCTTTGAATTCAATAACCCTTGAATATATAATTGATTTCGGTAACCCTCAAATTTATTGTTAGGTAACCCTCGAATTGGCCGCAACCCTCAAATGTATAGTTCGATTTCGGTAACACTCGAATGTATTGTTCGGAAACCCTTGAATTGGCCGTAACCCTCGAATGTAGCATGCGGAAACCTGACAGTTGCCCAATCTTGACGAAAAAAGTGTTTAAATGAGATTTGCTGACTAGAGATGGGATCCGAGTCCGACTCTGACCCGGATCCGACACAAAACCACTCGGTTCCAAAAATCTGAATGATCCGTCCGAATACGGATTTCAGACCTTCGGAGCCCATTTTCTATAATTATTGAACATTCGAGGATTATTGAAAATAGCCCCAAACCTTTGATAATCCTCAAAAATATGATCGGAAACTCGAAAGTAGTCTCCAATCATATTTTCGATTATTATCGTATGTTCGAGGCTTATCTTCGAAAATAGTCTCAAACATTCGATAATAATTGAAAATCCGTTCCGTTTTAGGATTTCCGAGATTTTCCCAAGATCCGGGAATCTGACAACGGAATGAAACTTGTGAGTTTCAGCTATCTCTACTGACAAGTACGTGTTCCCCAGACCATTTCCCAGGTGCCACAGCCATTTACAGTAAGTTACCATTGATATTTTATCTGTTATTTATACAAAGTTTTCAAACTGTTCTCTCCCCATTGACTTCAATGGATTAGTTTCCAAAGTTTTACTGAAAATCGTAAATTTGGAAACGAACTGAACTTCAATAAGTTCGTCCATCTCTACTGGTTATAATAGGGACAATCAATGAATTCCAGTTTTGAAATGAACCTGTTTTCTATTCGGAACTGCCAGTTTCACAAAATCTGTGGATCTAAAACTCGGAACTTTCATCAAAAATTTGACAATCGGAAATTCAAAAAATTACATTTGAAACTTGGAAAATTCCATTCAATGACCCAAAATGTCTATAGAAAATGTGAAAATGCTTTTAAACATTCAAAAAAAATTTCATTCCACCGGATTTTAAGAAACTGGCAAGTTTCGTTTCTCTCTAATGGGGATAACCTTTGTTTTTCTTTTTATTGCTTGTTGTGTATAATATCATCTAGAATTTCAACATAAAATCCAAAGGCTTTCGTGTACACGGTGATTTCAAATCAAGCGGAGAGAACAAAAGAACAAGTAGAATGGAAGATCGAGATTGGCAGTTATTTATGCGACACACGAACATAAAGGATTGGGGCTTTTACTGCCGCTGGAAAATAAATAAATATATACAACAAAGAATGGGACTAGAAAGCATCTGTTTATCAGGATGGATTGTTCCTTTTATCATCCTAATGGCCGTTTGTTGGCTTGTTTCTGTTGAAATGTTTAATACGAATTTAAAACGGACTTTATTGTACCTGTTTATATTTAAAGGGCAAGTTCAACCCTCAAACTAAAATTTGTATGCAGGTAAATTTTCCCCAAACTCCAAAACTACAATAGTTAGGAATCTGAGAGATGGAAGACTAACCAGAAATGCTGCACGATGTCCTGTTTCTTCTCTTTCTGCTTACTGGTCCTTTAAGTTTCTTTTCTTTTAGTAAGCTATGGATGTATCAGATTACAACACAGCCATTGACTTTATGGTTCCCCTACAACGTAACCGTATTAAAATGGACGTCCATTAACTGGAAATAACTGACTCGAACTTCCTTCTCTCAATTAAATGGTAACATCTTTATCGCAGCACAGCCTGGCATGTCTCAGAACAACATAGCTACAGTAATGTGTTTATTATCATAACTACAGTGATGTATTTATTATCATAACTACAGTGATGTGTTTATTATCACAACTACAGTTATGTGAATATTATCACAACTACAGTAATGTGTTTATTATCACAATTACAGTAATGTGTTTATTATAACTACAGTAATATGTTTATTATCATAACTAAAGCAGTGTGTTTATTACCATAACTACAGTAATGTGTTTATTATTATAACTACAGTAATGTGTTTATTATCATACCTACAGTAATGTGTTTATTACCATAACTACAGTAATGTGTTTATTATTATAACTACAGTAATGTGTTTATTACCATAACTACAGTAATGTGTTTATTATTATAACTACAGTAATGTGTTTATTACCATAACTACAGTAATGTGTTTATTACCATAACTACAGTAATGTATTTATTATAACTACAGTAATGTGTTTGTGTTTATTACCATAACTACAGTAAAGTGTTTATTACCATAACTACAGTAATGTGTTTATTATTATAACTACAGTAATGTGTTTATTATCACAACTACAGTAAAATGTTTATTACCATAACTTAACTACAGTAATGTGTTTATTATCACAACTACAGTAATTTGTTTATTACTATTACTACAACAATGTATTTATTATTCTAACTACAGTAATGTATTTATTATTATAACTACAGTAATGTGTTTATAATCACAACTACAGTAATGTTATAATAAACACATTACTGTAGTTGTGGTAATAAACACATTACTGTAGTTGTGATAATAAATACATTACTGTAGTTATGGTAATAAACACATTACTGAAGTTGTGATAATAAACACATTACTGTAGTTGTAATAATAAACACATTACTGTAGTTGTAGTTGTGATAATAAATACATTACTGTAGTTATGGTAATAAACACATTACTGAAGTTGTGATAATAAACACATTACTGTAGTTGTGATAATAAACACATTACTGTAGTTATGATAATAAACACATTACTGTAGTTGTAGTTGTGATAATAAATACATTACTGTAGTTATGGAATAACACATTACTGTAGATTATAATAATAAATACATTACTGAGTTAGAATAATAAATCATTGTTGTAGTAATAGTAATAAACAAATTACTGTAGTTGTGATAATAAACACATTACTGTAGTTAAGTTATGGTAATAAACATTTTACTGTATTTGTGATAATAAACACATTACTGTAGTTTTTATAATAAACACATTACTGTAGTTATGGTAATAAACACAACTACAGTAATGTGTTTATTATCACAAATACAGTAATATGTTTATTACCATAACTACAGTAATGTATTTATTATAACTACAGTAATGTGTTTGTGTTTATTACCACAATACAGTAAGTGTTTATTACCATAACTACATAATGTGTTTATTTATTATAACTACAGTAATGTGTTTATACCAACTACAGTAAATGTTTATACCATAACTAAACTACAGTTATGTGTTTATTATCACAACTACAGTACTTTGTTTATTACTATTACTACAACAATGTATTTATTATTCTAACTACAGTAATGGATTTATTATTATAACTACAGTAATGTGTTTATTACCATAACTACAGTAATGTATTTACTATCACAACTACAACTACAGTAATGTGTTTATTATCATAACTACAGTAATGTGTTTATTACCATAACTACAGTAATGTGTTTATTATTATAACTACAGTAATGTGTTTATTACCATACTACAGTAATGTGTTTATTACCATAACTACAGTAATGTGTTTATTACCATAACTACAGTAATGTGTTTATTACCATAACTACAGTAATGTGTTTATTACCATAACTACAGTAATGTATTTATTATCACGACTACAACTAAAGTAATGTGTTTATTATCATAACTACAATAATGTGTTTATTATCACAACTACAGTAATGTGTTTATTACCATAACTACAGTAATATGTTTATTATAACAACTGCAGTAATGTGTTTATTATCACAAATACATTAATATGTTTGTTACCATAACTACAGTAATTTATTATAACTACAGTAATGTGTTTGTGTTTATTACCATAACTACAGTAA
Source organism: Hymenochirus boettgeri (assembly GCA_019447015.1). NCBI lineage: Eukaryota > Metazoa > Chordata > Amphibia > Anura > Pipidae > Hymenochirus > Hymenochirus boettgeri. The sequence continues at coordinate 278,315,512 of CM033474.1, forward strand.
AGTGTTTATTACCATAACTACAGTAATGTGTTTATTATTATAACTACAGTAATGTGTTTATTATCACAACTACAGTAAAATGTTTATTACCATCACTAAACTACAGTAATGTGTTTATTATCACAACTACAGTAATTTGTTTGTTATCAGAACTACAGTAATGTGTTTATTATCAGAACTACAGTAATTCTTTTATTATCATAATGATATTATTATCATTATGGTAATAAACACATTACTGTAGTTGTGATAATAAACACATTAATGTAGTTATGGTAATAAACACATTACTGTAGTTATGATAATAAACACATTACTGTAGTTATGATAATAAATACATTACTGTAGTTATAATAAATTAATGTAGTTGTGATAATAAAAACATTAATGTAGTTTAGTTTTGATAATAAACACATTACTGTAGTTATGATAATAAACACATTACTGTAGTTATGGTAATAAACACATTACTGTAGTTATGATAATAAACACATTACTGTAGTTATGGTAATAAACATATTACTGTAGTTATGATAATAAACACATTACTGTAGATGTGATAATAAACACATTACTGTAGTTATGGCAATAAACACACTACTGTAGTTATGATAATAAAGACATTACTGTAGTTATGATAATAAACACATTACTGTAGATGTGATAATAAACACATTACGTAGTTATAATAAACACATTACTGTGGTTATAATAATAAACACATTACTATAGTTATGATAATAAACACATAATGTAGTTATGATAATAAACACATTACTGTAGTTATGATATAAAGACATACGTAGTTTATGGTAATAACACATTCTGTAGTTATGATAATAAATACTTACTGTAGTTATGGTTATAAAACAATTACTGTAGTTATGATAAAACACATTACCGTAGTTAGATAATAAACATATTACTGTAGTTATGATAATAAACACATTACTATAGTTATGATAATAAACACATTACTATAGTTATGATAATAAAACACACTACTGTAGTTATGTAATAAACACCTTACGTAGTTATGGTAATAAACACATTACTGTAGTTATGATAATAAATACATTACTGTAGTTTAGTTTTGATAATAAACACATTACTGTAGTTGGGATAATAAACACATTACTGTGGTTATGATAATAAACACATTAATGTAGTTATGATAATAAACACATTACTGTAGTTATGCTAATAAACATATTACTGTAGTTATAATATAAAACATTACTGTAGTTATGATAAACACATACTGTAGTTGTGATAATAAACACATTACTGTAGTTATGGTAATAAACACAACTACAGTAATGTGTTTATTATCACAAATACAGTAATATGTTTATTACCATAACTAAAGTAATGTATTTATTATAACTACAGTAATGTGTTTGTGTTTATTACCACAATTACAGTAAAGTGTTTATTACCATAACTTTTAAAGGGATATTAAACTATAACATCTCCAAATCGGTACCTTTAGGAAACAAGTGTAAAAAAAATTAGGTCCACTCCTGCATGGCTTAATGCTCAGGTAAAAAGGGAAATGGAAAAAAAGAAAAGGGCTTTTAAAATTTGAGAAGCAGAAGGCACAGAACAGGCTTACAGGGACTTCAAAAGTTGTAATAAAGAGTGCAAGACAGCCATTAAACTAGCTAAAATAGAAAAGAAATGATACGATTGCCGAACCAAAGCAAGTCCAACCCCAAGATTGTTTTAAGTATTAAATGGTAAAAAAATGAGGACTGAGAATGTGGGGACCATTAATAATGGAGCTGAGGTGGTTGTAGAGGATGCCGAAAAGGCTAATCTGCTAAACCGTTTTTTTACATCGGTTTTTACTGTTGAGAACTCTTACAGTAGGGATTGTAACAATGTGCAGGGAGGAAATGAAGAGTTTTCACAATTGGATAACAGAGGATATGGTACGGAATCAATTAGACAAAGTTAATATCAATAAAGCGCCAGGACCAGATGGATTGCATCCTAGGATTTTAAAAGAGCTTAGTTCCAGTTCTAGCAAGACCACTGTGTTCATCTTTTCAGATTCGCTTTTGTCTGGGGATGTGCGCTGGATTGGAAAAAAGCCAATGAATAACCAATATTCAAAAAAGGGAGTCGTTCCCAGCCTGGTAACTATAGACCTGTAAGCCTAACATCAGGGTGGGAAGGTGATGGAAACTTTGTTAAGGGATATATCTTGACTTGTCTCCAGAGATCATCTTATTAGTAGCAGTCAGCATGGATTTATGAGAAATAGATCATGCCAGACAAATTTAATGGTTTTTATGAAGAAGTGAGTAAGAAGTTAGATTCAGGCACAGCTGTGGATTTGTGGTATATTTGGATTTTGCAAAAGCCTTTGATACGTGCCACATAGGCGACTAATGTATAAACTGAGGACTGTTGGCTTGAAGAAAACATTTGTTCATGGATAGAGAACTGGTTTATTGGACCGAAACAGAGAGTGGTGGTTAATGGAGCTACATCTATGTGGGCTAAAGTTCTAAGCGGAGTTCCTCCGGGTTCTGTACTGGGGGCGCTTCTGTTTAATTGTTTATAAATGACTTAGAGGGGGCATTGAGAGCAAGGTCTCTGTGTTTGCTGAGACACTAAATTATGCAGAGCTTTGGAAACTTCCAATGATGTGCAAGTGCTGCAAGCAGACAGATAGATTATCAAAATGGGCAGCAGAATGGCAGATGAGATTCAATGTTGATAAATGTAAGGTGATGCATTTGGGATTTAATAATCCCTGTGCCACCTACACCATAAATAACTCTGGTTAGGTGCATCTGAATGGAAAAAGAGTTGGGGGTTCTGGTAGATAACAGACTTAGCTGTGCAAACATGCCAGGTAGAACAGCTAGAGCTAGAAGATATTGTTTGTATAAAGAGGGGAATAGATTCAAGAGAGAAAAATATTATTCTCCCTTTTACAAGGCACTGGTAAGGCCTCATTGGAATTGGGTGCAGTTTTGGAATCCCATATACAAAAGGGACATCTTGGAAATGGAAGGAGTCCAGAGAAGGGAACTAAATTAATAAGGGGAATGGAGGGGCTTGAATATGGAGGCAGATTAGACAAGTTGGGCGTGTTTACATTGGAGAAGCGGCGGTGCGTGGGGACCTGATAACCTTAACAATATTAATGGCCCAACAGTGAACTCTCTGGTGCATTGTTCACTAATAGGTCATATCAGAGGATCGTGGACATCCTTAAGGTGGAAGAAAAGAAGTTTCATCTTCAAGTTAGGAGAGGTTTCTTTACAGTGAGAACGGTGAAACTGTGGAACTGTCTTCCAGCAGAGGTGGTAATGGCAAGTTCATTGAATAACTTTAAAAAAGGCCTGGATAAGTTTCAAAACTAAAAAATATTGAGAATTACTGGTATTAATGCATATAGATCTGGTTGATCCAGGGATATTTCGATTGCCGTTTGGAGTCAGGAAGGAATTTTTCCCCCCCTTTTTAGCTGGGTTTTTTTTGCTCTCTCGGATAACTGTTAGGTAGGGTAAAAAAAAAAAAAAAAAAAAATAGGGAATAGGTTGGACTTGATGGACGAATGTCTTTATTCAACCTTAATTACTATGTATAACTACAGTAATGTGTTTATTATTATAGCTACAGTAATGTGTTTATTATCACAACTACAGTAAAATGTTTATTACCATAACTAAACTACAGTTATGTGTTTATTATCACACAACTACAGTACTTTGTTTATTACTATACTACAAACAATGTATTTATTATTCTAACTACAGTAATGTATTTATTATTAAACTACAGTAATGTGTTTATTACCATAACTACAGTATGTATTTACTATCCCAACTACAACTACAGTAATGTGTTTATTATCATAACTACAGTAATGTGTTATTACCAAACTACAGTAATGGTTTATACATAACTACAGTAATGTGTTTATTACCTAACTACAGAATGTATTTATTATCACGACTACAACTAAAGTAATGTGTTTATTATCATAACTACAATAATGTTGTTATATCACAAAGTACAGTGATGTGTTTATTACCATAACTACAGTATAGTTTATTAACAACTGCAGTAAGTGTTATTATCACAAATACATTATATGTTTGTTACCATAACTAAAGTAATTTATTATAACTACAGTAATGTGTTTGTGTTTATTACCATAAACTACAGTAAAGTGTTTATACCATAACTACAGTAATGTGTTTATTATTATAACTACAGTAATGTGTTATTATCACAACTACAGTAAAATGTTTATTACCATCACTAAACTACAGTAATGTGTTTATTATCACAACTACAGTAATTTGTTTGTTATCAGAACTACAGTAATGTGTTTATTATCAGAACTACAGTAATTTCTTTATTTATCATAATGATATTATTATCATTATGGTAATAAACACATTACTGTAGTTGTGATAATAAACAAAAACATTAATGTAGTATGGTAATAAACACATAAACACATTACTGTAGTTATGATAATAAATACATTACTGTAGTTATAATAAATTAATGTAGTTGTGATAATAAAAACATTAATGTAGTTTTGATAATAAACACATTACTGTAGTTATGGTAATAAACACATTACTGTGGTTAATATAACACAGTCTATAGTTATGATATAAACACATTACTGTAGTTATGAATAATAAAACACATTACTATAGTATGGCAAAAACACTACTGTAGGTATGATAATAAAGACATACGTAGTTATGTAATAAACCATTACTGTAGTTATGATAATAAACACATACTGTAGTTATGGTAATACAACATTACTGTAGTTATGATAATAAACACATTACTGTAGTTTGATTAATAAACACATTACTGTAGTTATGATATAAACACATTACTGTAGTTAGGTAAAAACACATTACTGTAGTTATAATAATAAACACCTACTGTAGTTATGATAATAAACACATTACTGTAGTTATGATAAACACATTACTGTAGTTATGATAATAAATACATTACTGTAGTTATAATAAATTACTCTAGTTGTAGTTGTGATAATAAAAACATTAATGTAGTTTAGTTTTGATAATAAACACATTACTGTAGTTGGGATAATAAACACATTACTGTAGTTATGATAAACACATTACTGTAGTTGGTTAATAAACACATACTGTAGTTATGTAATAAACACATTATTGTAGTCATGAAATAACACATTATTGTAGTTATAATAATAAAATATAATTGTAGTTTAGGTAATAAAACACATTACTGTAGTATGATATAAAACACATTATGATTGTGATAATAACACATTACTGTAGTGTGATAATAAATATATTACTGGTATGATAATAAACACATTACTGTAGTTATGATAAATACATTACTGTAGTTATGGTAATAAACACATTACTGTCGATAGGATAATAAACACATTAATTGTTGTTATGATAATAAACACATTACTGTAGTTATGGTAATAAACACATTACTGTAGTTATAATAATAAATATATTACTGTAGTTATGGTAATAAACACATTACTGTAGTGTTATAATGTGTTTATTACCATAACTACAGTATTTTATTTATTATAACTACAGTAATGTGTTTATTATTATAACAACAGTAATGTGTTTATTATCACAACTACAGTAATGTGTTTATTATCATAACTACAATAATGTGTTTATTACCATAACTACAGTAATGTGTTATACCATAACTAAGTAAGTGTTGATAGCCATAACTACAGTTATGTGTTTATTATCATAACTACAGTAATGTGTTTATTACCATAAGTAAAACAATGTGTTTATTATCATATCTACAGTAATGTGTTTATTATCATAACTACAGTAATGTGTTTATTATCACCACTACAATAATGTGTTTATTACCATAACTACAGTAATGTATTTATTATCACAACTACAACTACAGTAATGTTTTTATTATCATAACTACAGTAATGTGTTTATTATCAAAACTACGTAATGAGTTTATTATCACAACCAGTAATGTGTTTATTATTATAACTCACGCAATGTGTGTTATTATAACTACACTAATGTTTTATTATACTACATTAATATGTTTAGTAAACTAACTATAGTAAGTGTTTATATCATAAAACAGTAATGTGTTTATTATTATAATTATAGTAATTTATTTATTATAACTACAGTAATGTGTTTGTGTTTATTACCATAACTACAGTAATGTGCTTATTATCATAACTACAGTAATGTGTTTATTACCATAACTACAATTATATATTTATTATTATAACTACAATAATGTGTTTATTATCATGACTACAATAATGTGTTTATTATCATAACTACAGTAATGTGTTTATTATCACAACCACAGTAATGTGTTTATCATAACAACAGTAATGTGTTTATTATCATAACTACAGTGATGTGTTTATTATCACAACTACAGTAATGTGTTTATTATCAAAACTAAACTACATTAATGTGTTTATTATCACAACTACAACTACAGTAATGTTAATGTATTTATCATCATAACTACAGTAATGTGTTTATTATCATAACTACAGCAATGTGTTTATTATTATAACTTCAGTAATGTGTTTGTTTAGTATTATAACTACAGTAATGTGTTTAATTTTATAACTACAGTAATGTGTTTATTACCTAAACTACAATTATGTGTTTATTATTATAACTTTAGTAATTTGTTTATTATCCTAGCTGCAGTAATGTGTTTATTATCATAACTATAGTAATGTGTTATTATTATAACTACAGTAGGTTTATCATCATAACTACAGTAATGTGTTTATTATTATAACTACAGTTAATGTGTTTAATTTATAAACTACAGTAATGTGTTTATTATCAATACGTAATGTGTTATTATCATAACTACAGCAATGAGTTATATTATAAATTCAGTAATGTGTTTATTATCCTAACTACAGTAATTTGTTTTATATATCTCAGTAATGTGGTATTATCCTAACTACAGTAATGGTTTATATCTTAATACAGTAATGTGTTATTATTATAAACTACAGTAATGTGTTTATTATCATAACTACAGTAATGTGTTATTATTATAAACTACAGTAGTGTTTATTACATACTACAGTAAATGTGTTATTACATAACTACAGTAATGTGTTTATTATTATAACTACAGTAATGTGTTTATTATTATAACTACACGTAATGTGTTTATTACCATAACTACAGTAATGTGTTTAGTACCATAAACTACAGTAATGGTTTATTATATAACACAGTAATGTGTTATTACCATAACTACAGTAATGTGTTTATTATCATACTACAGTAATGTGTATTATTTAACACAGTAATGTGTTTATTACATAACTACAGTAATGTGTTTATTACCAAACTACAGTAATATGTTTATTACCATAACTAACAGAATGTGTTTTATCATAACTACAGTAATGGTTTTATTACCAAACTACCAGTAATGTGTTTATTATATAACTACAGTAATGTGTTTTTACCATAACTACAGTAATTGTTTATTATTTTAAACTACAGTAATGTGTTATTACCATAACTACAAGTAATGTGTTTATTACCATAACTACAGTAATGTGTTTATTACCATAAACTACAGTAATTTGTTTATTATTATAACTACAGTAATGTGTTTATTACCATAACTACAGTAATGTGTTTATTATCATAACTAAGTAATGTGTTTATTACCATTAACTAAGTAATGTGTTTATTACCTAACTACAGTAATGTGTTTATTATTTTAACTACAGTATGTGTTATTACCATAACTACAGTAATGGTTTATTACAACTACAGTAATGTGTTTATTACCATAACTACAGTAATGTGTTATTATTATAACTACAGTAATGTGTTTATTATCATAACTACAGTAATGTGTTTATTATTATAACTACAGTAATGTGTTTATTACCATAACTACAGTAATGTGTTTATTATTATAACTACAGTAATGTGTTTGGCGGTTTTACAGTCATTTATTAATTAAAAAAATTCCCTGCTGTTTTGACTGTAACATGCCCTGTATGAAATGCTCTGGCTTCGTTTTGAAGTTATAGTACATTGTTTTTTCAATCTATGACAAATGTTACCCCATTTTCAACTTGCCACAATTTATACTGGAGTTTGCAATGCTTTTTGGCTATGCCCAGAGTAGATCAATACAACTCCTTTATAAACCTGTTTCTAAATCTCCATAATTTATGCCTAAAATCCCTTTATGAAAATCCTCAACCGCAAAATTAATAGTGAAACCATTTATAATTTTTCTTTCCCCTGCAGTGTAGAACAAAACAATCCAGCACAGAAGTTCCATAAATGCTTATCCCTCTAATTTAAGAGTTAACTTTAAAACTGCTACCAACACAGCTTGTGTCTTTTGATCCAGAAGATTGCTTTAACAGAGTATAGTCTGCTAGGAACTCTGAACATTATGCGCCAGATGCTCTTACATTAGACTGTATTAGACTAAGCTGATTAAATATTTGAAGAGACTCAAGTTTGTGGGAGATTCAGACAAATTTCCACGTAACGTCTGTAAAGTTTAACATGCGAGGAACCAGTCAAGAAAGACACATTCATTTCACCGCTTTCTTTATTATAATATAGAACTTTTAGTCAGGAAAAAACATGTGGCTACATAATTAAAATACTGTCTCCTTTAGATCACTATATTACAATGGGGAACACGAAAGGCTACAGAACACCCACTATACTCCCAAAAGGGAGACACTCAACCCGGATTTTAAAGGGGAAATAAATACAATTAACTTCCAATACAGTGGAGGTTAATAATAAGGTCAGTTCAGAGTTGTGTCACGGAAATCAATTTTATTACATTTGCATGTATTTATATTACATATTAAATCCTATACACCAAATCTCTGTAACTGCAAAAAACTTGCGTAAAATATGTTCCAAACCATATGGAACAATGTGGTGTTGTGTAGAGTAAAAGCAGGAGCAGTAAGTAAGCAGTCAATTATAGTGATGTAGTTCAGTGCCCCTCCACGTAACCCTGTTATGAAATCTAAAAAGGGTCGGAGTACTTAACTTGGATAGACTGTTCCAAAATATCAAGGCATAATTATGTAAGCATAATCAGTGCATGCAAGGCAGGGCCGTTTCTAGCCATCTTGGTGCCCTAGACGCCCTCCAACCCACACGCACCCACCCCCCGGATTGGGACCGCTTTAGTAGTTGGAAACAGGTGCACCACGCTGTACCAGGGGTACATGGGGCCGGAGTGTATACATACATTTGAGAGTATTAAATAATGATTGGAAGGACAGGACAGGTTACAGTGAATGCACGGTATATGGCACCAGTGTTCTCCCCCAGAAATTGTTTCTAACCGGGTGGCATACATAAAGTTTCTGGATAGGGCAGAACAGGGAAATTTGGTGAGATATGAAAACTCTTTCATTGCCAGCAGACTTTCCAAGACCATTAACCCTTCAGTCTTCCTCAGAGTATTATCATTACCACTTTCAGTGCCAAGAGAGTATTACTATTAACCCTTTAGTGCCAGCAGACTTTCATTTCATATTAATATTTTCAGTGCCAGCACTTTTCCAGAGTATTGCCATTAACCCTTCAGTGCCAGCAGACTTCCCCAGAGTATTGCATTAACACTTTCAGAGCCAGCAGAGTATTACTATTAACCAGTAAGAACAAATGTTAGGGTACTCACCAGGCGTCCACCTTCTTCCTGGCCACCTTACTGCCAGTATACACATCCAGTAGGTAAAGAAATGAGGCTGTCCAGTCCTTTAGAATGCAATCAGGGGTGCTCCCATTTATTGGTGCAGACACAGCAAAAATACACACAACGTTTCAGCACACAGGCCTTTGTCAAGTCTAATGGCCTTGTGTTTATCCCTTATATAACCCATGGTGTGCGTGATTTCTGTAATTTCTTTTGTTTTAACGTTGTTCTTGCCTCCTGTATAATTCTATTAGGTTATCCCCTCTGCTTTTTCACACATTTCATCCATTTGGATGTCTTTTTAAGTTGGATCTGACACTAGCCGGTCAACTCTGAAAAGTTGGTTATAGGGAATAGATCTCTTTAACTGAGGTGGTGGCTATAAGTGTAACAGTTGGTTCTTATGTGTAGGCTTTGAATATAGTTGTTTTTATACCCACTATATAATTGTTTAAAATTTTGACATCTAAAAATTGGAATGTATGAGTAACACTCACCATAGAAAGTTTTATGGAGGGCCGGAACAAATTTTTGCATTTGTGGAACTGCGATAGGGTGGACATGTCGCCCCGCCAGAGGAGGAACACATCATCGATGTATCTCCACCATGCCACACAGTGTGCATGGTAGAGAACAGCATGATAGGCATGCTCCTTCTCAAAGCCTGCCATATAGGTGTTGGCATAGGCCGGGGAGGCATTCAACCCCTTTGTTAGTCAATATACACGTGCTAGCCAGTCTCTTTCGAATATTATTCAGAAGCATTAACACACTTTATGTCAAGCCTATTTGTTAAGGACGTTAAAACATTCATACATCCTAAAACAGAGAAGGAATATAGTATCTTTGGACATTATGATTGTGATACTGATTATTGTGTTTATAGACTACAGTCTCCTTGTGGGCTGATCTATGTTGAGGAGACCACTCAGAGAAGGAAACAGCACTTTTCCAAACATGGATCATCCATTAAAAAAGGCTTTGTTTCTCTGCCTGTCCCCAAGCACTATAATCAGATGGGACATGCCCTGGAAGACAAACAGTTTTTGACTTAGAGAAGGTTTTACTTAGAGGGGAGTTGATGGAATAAAGAAACTAAGACAACGTGAGGTCTTTTTGGTATGTCTTCAGTCTATCCATAGATAGTCCTTGTTCGATTGCTCTATATGGACATACTGGGAGCTTAGATTGTGAATTATAATATATAGAATCCAACAGATGTTGATTTATCTTGATCATCAAGAGTTAACTAGGTTATTACCCAATTATATCACATGATGAACTACACATACCTGATTGCCTGGGGATCATCATGTGGTTGGGCTTTGTGGTTTAAAACGATGTATCTCAGAATGGCATAATGTTGTTTATTGCTTGGTGAAGGGGATGGACAACCCAGAATCATTGCAGATTGTGTCATTGTGACTTCAATGTCAACATAAAGTTGTCAAAAGAGTGCTGTGCCCAGTTACATTGGACTTTATATACAATAAGAGAGTGCAGACTTTCCCTTTAAGGTACGTGCACCTTACTACTCCCCGTACATATACTGAATTGGAAGTGCTGATCCAACCACTATATATATATATAAGAGAAACAAAAAGAAAAAACACACCAATTTTGCAGATAAAAACGTATATTCTAAATACACAGCCATATAGTAGCAGTGCAAGGTTTCGGGACTGTGTCCCTTTCTCAAGCACATACAAAAAAGTCTATTGTGTATTGAGAATATACGTTTTTTATCTGAAAAATTTGTGTGCGGTTATTTTTCTTTTTGCTTATCTTATTATGTATGTGGAATTACAGCATCCATTTATAGTTCTGTACCACAGAGTGCTACACTTAGAACACCCACCCAAAATAAATAAATAAATAAATAAATAAATGGCACGATATTAATACAAAGGAACAATTCTCCTTCACCCAGGAGGATGCCTCACGAATACTATTTACTGAACCACTTGAAAGAAGAGATTAGTCTAATAAAGACCTTTTTTACCAACTGTTGAACCTAAAAAAGAAGGAGGCCGATTTCCACCTACATGGCACCTACCTTTCTGAATATTATAGGTCCAAACAGATTCCAAGGGGATTCAGGATGCGGAACATCCCAACAATTGGCAGAATGGACAAAGAGTTCTGTACGCGCTGGTGTGGGATTTTGAATAAATGTTCCCTAGACTTGATCCTATTGGTGATTGAACAGGCAGGCAAGGAGCTTGCATCTGTTAAGGAGGAAATCAGGCTCTTGGAAGGAAAGGGACTGGATACTCTTGCCAATGATAAGGGACAAGGATGGTTGGAGAAACTGACTGAACAAACAAATAAATATCGGAATGAATTGATAGCCTTTAAGAATAATAAATTACAGAAGGTAGAAATGGACTACAAGGAGAAGCGGGTATATGGTTGGTTGATGGGACACCGGGATATACCGCGCCAAAGGAGATCGTACTTTAACAAACATAGACCACGTAGGTCACTCATGACCATTGATAGCTCTGGGGAGTCATCGGGTTCGGAAGGTGAACCATCCATGAGAGCTTCGGAAGGATCAGGACAGAAAGATCCTTCTTCTTTTTTAGGGATGACCACGAGAGCTGGTACCACCGTAGGAAAAGGAGGCATACCAGAATGGGCGGGGAGAATAAGAGGTGGCAAACCACCCAGGGGCCAAAGGAGAATGTGATCTATAATCTTAGTGAGCATCCACTGACAGAGGGGGAGACACAATTATTGAATAAAGGTCTCTCGTTTGTTCCAACCCCAAAGTTCAATGTTTTTAACACTGAAGTGGACTTGTTCTTATTCCAGAGGAAATTAAAATTTCTTGATCTGTTTAAAGGGAAGAAAGTTAACCCCAGTGGACCCTTCAAGAAAAGGGGTAAAGGGGATCTGCCTAACACACCACCAGCACTTAAAGTATTTAATGGATTGATGTCTAAGGAGATCAAGGAAATTGACAGGGATAGGGCTAAAGTCTTCTCAAATTTGACGATACTTGAACGTGAAGCTATTAAATCCTTACGAGCGGATAAAAATTTGATAATTAGACCTGCTGACAAGGGTGGGGGAATTGTACTATTGGATCGGGTATATTACAATGAGGAGATCAAGGCTCAATTGAGTGACATTAAGACGTATCAACCATTGAATGGGGATCCAACTGTGAGCTATAAAAGGACTTTGGACGAGAGATTGGGTGAAGCCTTACGGGCAAATTGGATCACTAGAGATCAATATGATTTCATGATCACAGAGAGACCTAAACGGCCTCATATTTATACCCTTCCCAAGATCCACAAGTCTCTTAGTGCACCCCATGGCCGCCGATCATGTCAGCTGTGGGCTCGTTGTTTAGTCCAGTGGCGAAATTTGTGGACTTCCATCTCCAGGGATGTGTCAAGGCTATGGAGTCATATATTAGGGATAGTGGCCATTTGATGAATAAATTGAGATCAATGACCATCAGTAAGGATGACATCTTTCTTACATGTGATGTGGCGAGCCTCTATACCGTCATTCCACAGAGTGAAGGGATTGACGCTTGTAGAGAAGCCTTGGTACAACATAAACATATGGATCCGCCAATAGAACTTTTGATGGATCTCCTCGATCTGGCCCTATCCCATAACTACTTTCATTTTGAAGGACAGTTCTACAGACATGTAGCAGGGACTGCGATGGGGTCCAATGTGGCCCCATCGTTTGCAAATCTGTTTATGGAACGATTTGAGAAGCGATACATCATTGCCCGATTCCAGACACAGATTCGTTTATATGTGAGATACATTGACGATATGTTTTTTGTCTGGTCGGGGACTAAGGAACAAGCGTCTAAATTTGTAGATGATATCAATAACTTGGACACACCTATTAAACTGTCAGCAACTATTGATTCAAACACTATCGATTTTCTTGATCTCCGCATTTACAAGGAAGGGAACAGAATTGGGTGTACCCTATTTCGGAAACCAACGGACAAGAATACCCTGTTACATAGGAGGAGTTGTCACCCAGAGTCCCTAAAAAGGGGGATCCCCTATTCACAACTTCTAAGGGTATATAGGAATAACACTGATCTGGTCCAAAGAGAGGATCAGATGAGAGAAATGATCCAGAGGTTTAAGCAAAGGGGCTATTCCATCAAGGAGCTCCTAGCTGTCAAAGAACGCATAGAAACACAAGATACTGGTCGTCCAAGTAAATTTATTGGGAAGAATAACATGAACTTTTTGACTAGCTTTACACCAAAGAATAAGTTGGTACAACAGAGTATGGAGAAATACTGGCACATAGTCTCCACTGATAGTCATCTACCATTTAAGGATATGGGTGTGAAACAGGTATATCGAAAGGGTAAGAATCTACAAGCAATATTAATGACTACGGACACCTTTCCCAAACAGAAGAAAGTATGTTTGAAACCTGGTTGCTTTAGATGCCCGAATTGTGTGACCTGTAATAGCCTTTTGGTGGGTAGTTCGTTTCCTCATCCTCATTCCGGAAAAAGAATAAAGATTAAGAAAAGGTTCACTTGCACAAGTAAGGGGGTGGTTTATTTTATCAGTTGCCCCTGTGGACTTTATTATGTCGGAATGACAACCACCACATTCCGTGAACGAATGGCGAATCACCGGATGTCTATACGGAATGCTATTGATGGAAAGAAGGAGACTGGGAGTAAATATGGAGATATGGCAGTTGCCCATCATTTTAAAACAGCCCATCACTCACTAGCCAGTCTTAAATGTATGATCTTTGATGGGCTTGACCAGGATGATATGAGGACTGACAAAGAGAAGAGCTTGCTTAAATGTGAGGCCCGCTGGATCTATGAACTGGATACCTTGGCCCCTAGGGGTCTGAATGAACAATGGGCACTACAGTGTTTCATTTAGGGTGGCGCCTGGAGTTATAGGGATATATTTCTAGTAATGTGATTAACTTACCTTTTCCCCCCCTTGTAGGTGGATCGCCAGGATGAATATAATGTGTACTGAGTTTTACCATCTATTTTTCACCCCATGTAATTAATATCGAGGGCTGTGAAGGTGGTCTGTCAGCCTGGTAATGAATGGACATCCACAATGGTATCGATGGAACAGCCTATAGCCTATTTGAATGACCTGCATACATTTTTGATATTGTGAGGTTTTAATGTTTTATGGTTTTAATGTTTCCCACTAATTGGTGTGGTTTTTAAGATGATATGTTTTCTTGCAGGATGGGGCTGGTGGATGTTGGTTTCCCTACTTTGTTTCATTTGAACATCAGGTCCGTTGTGTTCCGACGATGTGAGTGTTAGGACCCCTAAGGTGTGAGCCGAGGCATCACACTGCCCGTATGGACGGGGTAAGCTGCTGTTTTTTAACCTTCGTAGACTCTCCTATGTATAGCCTGATCGAGGCCAATTATAGGGTAGATGTATGACCCTCGTCCGGATATTTGCCAGCTAGGTTTAGCCACGGTAGATGGATACATCCTAGGAGGATTTCTCATTGGATGTCACATTGATGGATGGGTGTAGTCTACGGGGGATCCGCTATTGGATTCTGTTACACACCTGTAGGGGTGTGCACAAGCGTATGCGTACGCTTGTTTCCTGACACTCCCCCTTTAAGATAATGCTACTATGATGGGGCGCCCGGGTGTCCGTGTATTGGTTCAGAGGGGGGAATATATTACGAGTCGGATGCGACCTGATTACGTAGTTTGATGCGGACTGGGTTTTCCGCTGGTCCGGGACCATGCATCCACCAACACATCCTGACTGTAAGTATTGGTGACCTATACAGGTTGATGACACTGTTTGGTGGAGGGAGCACATGGGTAACCGAGGTTATTTAAGGGTGGTTAACACATGGGAATGGTTGTTCTGAGGACGGTCCGTGTGGGGACTGAAACGCGTCAACACTATTTGCTAATAAAGAATTGGATATAGAAGGCCTGTGAGTGCAGTCATTTGGAAGAAGGATTGTATATTTGTAGTGATTTTGCACCCAGGCAGCTGGACTTGTGATACGTGAGTGCTTTCTTGAGGTACAAAGATATATATATATATATATACACAGTGACATAATCGGAGCACTCCTGGGACTTGTGAAGAAACACTTATATTGTAACAAACACCACGCCATCAACGCGCTTCGGCCGCCATGTTGGCCGTCATCAGGATGTGATGTAACCATACGAATGTGACATATAAAACCTCCCAAAGTCCAACCCCCACAGAAACCCTATAGTAACAGCAGGTATAGTGTCTATACTCCCCCGATCACGAATGTGCAGAGGTACTAAAGTGAAACTAGTGGCTCGAATAAATAGCAGATAGGGCATGCAGAAGTATGATCAGTGGGACAGATTTCCCACATCCACATTCAGGCAAGAGAATTCTGATAAATGGTAGATATACATGTATGACTACCCATGCTATTTATTTTATCACCTGTCCTTGTGGAAAATATTATGTGGGTAAAACCACGACGACCATGAGAGATCGACTAGCTAATCACCGCATGGCTATTAGAAAAGCAATTGGCCGAACTCACTTCCAAACAGATGAGTGAGATGGACCATAAATACGGTGAACAGTCGGTAGCTAGACATTTTCCTAAGTTTATTTAACCTCATCTAGCTTATTAGCTAGAGATACAATTATCATGCTAACCAGCCTGACTTGTATGAATTGAATACCGTATCATGCCCCGATTTTAGCATTCTTTCATCTTATTGAGAGTATCCATCTTGTTATATTATATATATATTACTTCTAAATATTTTTTATGCTTTAATATTTTATCCACTGCTGCTATGCTCTATTCCGTTTTTAATCACAGTTTTTATGTGCATCATTATCTAAAGATGTATATCGTTGGTGGGCTCACTATTGTTAGTATGGTTAGATTTTATGTATTTATTGGCCATTTAATTTAGGTCCACATATATTTATTTTTATGTTTCACTTTTATCTGCTATTTATTCGAGCCCCTAGTTTCACTTTAGTACCTCTGCACATTCGTGATCGGGGGAGTATAGACACTATACCTGCTGTTACTATTGGGTTTCTGTGGGGGTTGGACTATGGGAGGTTTTATATGTCACATTCGTATGGTTACATCACATCCTGATGACGGCCAACATGGCGGCCGAAACGCGTTGATGGCGTGGTGTTTGTTACAATAAACAAGTGTTTCTTCACAAGTCCCAGGAGTGCTCCGATTATGACACTGTGATTATTTCTACTACTACGGAAGGCACCCGGGCGGTATTACAAAAGTAGCGGTTTGTGCCTCGTCTCGCTCTTTACTTTTATACTTATATATATATATAGTCCAGGCACAATGGTAGGCACTCAATAAACAGGTGCCTTGAAAAATGCTCTAGAGAAGGGCCGAAACGTTGT
Source organism: Hymenochirus boettgeri (assembly GCA_019447015.1). Classification (NCBI taxonomy): domain Eukaryota; kingdom Metazoa; phylum Chordata; class Amphibia; order Anura; family Pipidae; genus Hymenochirus; species Hymenochirus boettgeri. The sequence continues at coordinate 278,332,661 of CM033474.1, forward strand.
CGTTATGCATTTTGCACAATAAATACTTTTGAAATATCCCTGTGTGCACTAGCTCTACATGGACGGTATATATATATATATATATATATATATACGGTTCTGAAGACGGCGGAAACATGTAAACCTACACCAGTAAAGCATGTTTGTTTATTCACAAGACCTTAGAGTGCGTCCTTCATTTCACAGATATTGTATGTATTCATGGTGACGGCACCCAGGCACTCATCCAAGTAAGGAGTACTCTCCATCAGTTTTTCAATATATATATACACCGCCATTACCGGCTGTCATCAAGATCTTTAATGCCAGCTATCTGGCTATTCCATACTAAAAATCTGGCTATTGGCTTGGCTCAGTTAACTTGCTCTTAAAGCTGCATTAACCCTTAGTACATAAGTTAATGAGGCTTTAAGACCTTGTTAAGCTGGTAGAAACTGTCTTGGGATTATGAAAGGCGGATGGGTGACTGGTACACTGTATAGGGGGACACAGGGACAAAAATATCACCATACACATAGTAATATTAAGAAAGCCTGACCACATATCCACATAACCCCCATGAACACTTATCCAAACTTCACACCCTATATATATAAATCTCTGGCAATGCTGTTATATGCATTAAAGTAACAATACACTTGCTTATAAGTTTTTTCTTTGTTTTTGTTATAAAACATTTTTTTATTTTTTAAACATTTCAGTAGGAGGTTGGGGCACTTGCTTTTATCTTCCAAACTGTGGGATTGAGATTTTATTTTCCCCTTCTATCAGTGCAAGTACAATAAAAACTTTAGTGTTGTGTGTTACATTTAGTAATAGAGATGGACTAGAATTCGAGCCCGGGTACGAATCGGATTTTAGGAGTTTGAGGAAGCAACAAGGAAGCATTTCCACTCCATTCCACTGATTTCTCTTCCATAATAATAATCACCCCTTTTTACGAGATTCAGAGACAGATTCTTGAAATATCGAATCTTCTAAACATACCGCATTTTCGGGATAATCGAATGTCGAATGCGGAAGCTTGAAAGTAGCGCGTGTTACTTTATTTCAAGTTCTGGATATTTGTACGCGTTCCTCCGACCATTTCCAAAGTCCCAGAGCCATGTACAGTAAGTCACCATTGCTATTTTAACCTTAATTTATCAGAATATATATATGTATATACTGTATATATACATATAACTTGCCCTTTAACATCAGTACGCCCTGACCTATTGGAAATGCCCTGGTTTCACATGTCTGTTTTGCTGCAAGGACTTTCTGATGCATTTTCTGTCATTTCACCGCATCGTGTTGGTTGGAAATATCGTGGTTAAGTGTGGAGGACAAATTAACAGAAAAAATATCATTACTTTATAAATATGCCCCTTTATCTTAAATACATTTACTTTCTATTTACTGGTATTAGAGAATCCTTTAAAGGACAACTAAAGCTTCACAACAATATTGAATCAGAAGGAAGAGCACATTAATATAAAAGCAGTTTTCTGTGTCTCATCTGCCATTTTAATATGGTTGTTGAGAATTTACCCTTCTAACATGGGGTTTGTGTTTAATTTCCCAACATCCCAGTATCCCACAGTGTGGTCACTGACCATTATGTTCTTTACACATGCTCAGTCCTAAGATGCAGGAACTTGTTACAGTTGGTCACACCCACTAGTAGCCTCTAGCCAATCCTTTTACAGGACAGATTAAGCAAGGGAGCATGCGACTGAGATCAGGGGTGTGGCCAGTCACTGTACATACACAGTTATTTCATCCAGTTTTTCCAGGGGGTTACATTTACTGTAATTATATTTACTGTAGTGGGATTTTGAAATTTATTGGTGTTTTTAGAGGGTATATTTTCAGATTCTAGAGTGTAAAAAGTTGGGCTTAGTTGTCCTTTACATGTGATTACCCAGAAACGTAAATAAAGAATTAAGAAACCCAAATCACTAATAAATAAATAAACCATTGTACGGCTTCCCAGATTCCTTCTTTCTACAGGATACTACAGTATGTTCAGTATTTTTAAGCCCACAGTATTAGAATAGTCCTTGGGTTTATTTCTATCACTTAAAGGGCAACTGTGGGCTCCAAACAAGTTAGGGTTAAATAAAAGCCTGCCGTATTTTATTTTTAATGAGCCGACAATCACATCTCTGGCTTCACCCTGTGAGAAATGATATCTAGTTGAATGTTCAAACTTCCTGCTCCCAGTAGGTTGAGTGACATCACCTGACCTCTGCTAGTCCCTCTTCTAGCCCCTCTGAGAAGCATGCTCAGTTAAGACTTAATGCTGGGGAAATCAGGAAGTACCTGGGGGGGAAATTGACATTTGAGAAGGGGAGCCTATTAATGCAGGCAGAGTCTGGTCACATGACTACAAAGCTGGTCACATGGCTAAAAACAGGAAGAGTTCAAGCAGGAAGTAATATTGCTGAACCTTTCCAGCCATAACTTCTCACAAATTTTATCTAGAGATGTGATTTAGGTTTTATTTTGAAGGAATGATGGAAGGGTTTTTATATAATTCTTACTAGTTTGGAAGAATTGGTGACCACAGTTATCCTTTAAGATTCATCCTTTAGGACAACTATGGTATTGTATGGGCCATATGGGCAGTAGTTTGCAAGGTATCTGTTATACTATCTTCTTAAAGGCACAGTATCACGAAATAGTAATACCGTGCCTTTATAAATACAGTCCCAAATTCTAAGATTATTGAAAAGAGATATTTCTAATTTGAGCCCAACCCCAATTGTGCTCAAATTGGGGTTGGGCTCAACGAGTTTCGGAATTTCAGAATATTTTGTGGGATCTACGGCAGATCCGTAACAACATCAGGTACATTATCTCTACTAGTTATAGATTAATAAAAGGAAAGTTTTAGTGCCACGTTAATAAAAGGGAAAGTTTTAGTGCCACGTTAATAAAAGGGAAAGTTTTAGTGCCACATGCAAATGAATCCCAAGGAGACCGAAGAGTGGTTCCAATGATAAATGAGACCGTTTTCTATCATCTCCATGTAAATAACGATGGTTTCCAGAATTAAAACAATAAAAATGCAGGTTCTTGGTATTTTTAGACTCTTATTAAGATACTTGTATTTTTTTTGGGTCACCTTATATACCTCCCCCTTTTCATCCTGACATTCAGTCTTGTCATTGTGTGTGGGTGTGTGATTCATTTTTATTTATATCAAAAACAATGTATATTCCCCAGTGATGGCTGTAAATGTTTACAAGAGCGTGTCACGTTTATCACATTTTGGTAAAAATGGGCCAGTTTGAACAGGTGACAATGTGTAATGATCTAGATTGTATAAATATATCCCAATCTGGTAAAAACCTAACCCTTGTTAGGGTGGGTGCTGTCAGTTTAGGGACCCTAAGGTCTGAATCTAAATGCCAAAGACACAGTGTATCTAGCACAGAGGGCTAGACTAAAGAACTGACCTTACTTGGGTAAAAACCCAAGGCACTCCATTAAGGTAATTTTACATAAGCAATCCTGAATGTAGCGGACCAAATGGTCAATAAAAAAGCTACACACTGGGGCTATCAAAAAAGTGCATGTTTCTATTGAAAAACATTCATAAAGTACAATATACAGTGCAAAAGAGAGAATACATAAATATAACACTAAAACCAAGGTAGGCTGTCACTAAAAGAGCCCCCTAAAGTTCAGTCCAGCACCACCTATCGACACCTGTGTCCCCGCCTTCCAAAAGTGTCAGTCTCTATACATACAGTCCCACAAACGTAGAGCAAGGATAGACTTCCACTTTAAGCACAGATATACATATATAAGGATAGAACTGGATAGATCTCAGCCCTGATGTGTAAATCGCTCCACTTTATCCAAAGCCGGAATATTTATTTGTCCCGCTGCAAGTATGGAGGATGCAGTCCAAGCTTCGCTGCAATCGTATATAAATCCAGCGGCGATTATTGTAATAGACTTGATTATGAAGCAGTCCACGGCTCATGACCAGTCCCAACTTCTAGGCCGACGCACGTTTCGGGAACATCTTTCCCTTCTTCCCGTTCCCTTATGTAAAATTACCTTAATGGAGTGCCTTGAGTTTTTACCCAAGTAAAGTCAGTTCTTTAGTTTAGCCCTCTGTGCTAGATACACTGTGTCTTTGGCATCTAGATTGTATAACTCCAGAAACTATAATACACACATTTAAATCCTGAGCGTTATTTTACAACCTCAAAACAATGCGATGGAAGTCAATGGGAACATTACATGTGGCCTTTTGAATCTACGGTAGATATTTTGCATCAAGGTCACAAAATAAAGAGTTATCTGAAAGCAATAAAGGTGCAATATCACAAATCAAATAGTGCAAATAATAATAATATGGGAGAAAGTATCTAAAGCTGGCCATACACTAGGCAGACATGAATTTCTGAGATCTATCCAATGTCTAAAGACCACATTTTACAAGCTGCGGTTTTTATCTTGAGATGTCCCTATCTGACCCATTCATTTTGTGATCTCAAATTGATTGTATGAAAGAACAGGCCAAGCGGTCCAATGTCTTACGTAATGTATGGCCACCTTTGGGTCAAACATTGCAATTTGTACTTTTGCACAGGCACTGTTTATATTTGGAGAACTACTGTATGTATAACATTACATTATTTCCTGAATTACAATCACCGCTGGCCTACTGTATATCTTTAAATCAAACAAATAACTGAAACTATATTTTAATATAATATTCATCCATACTTTATAATATACAATATCTAAAATAGAAAAGAAAATCAATTTCTATCAACTTAAATTTAAGTGTGAATTGAACAATATTTTATTGTAATCTACCAGATTTTATTTTTAAAAAGAGACAATTTAGTTCAATTTCATACAGAGATTTTAAAAGCACACAAAATGTAGATATTACACACCTATCAAATACATTCACACAAACTATCATTACACTAGATCCAATGGACCTCTCTATAGACTTATCAATGCCCTAAACACTTGCTTCTTTTTGCTTCTCTATTTTAGGATCCCTGGAGGAACCCTATATATGATGGGGTTTTTGTACGTTAAATGTGTAAACTATAGAGATGATATAATAAGTAGAGGTGAAGTCGGTTTCTGACTCAGAACTGACAGTTCCGAAGTTCCACTGGAATTCCGGGATTTTCAGATTTTTCAGATATCAGAACTTCTCCCGGATTTTTAAGTATTATTGAATTTTCAAAATCGAATATTCTAGAATTATCAAATTTTGAAATAGAATATTCGGAAATGACTGAATATATAGGCCGATTTTGAGAAATATTGAATAAATGAATCCACTATTCTCAACTAGTGAACCCTCGGTTTTGAATATGGGAGTAAAAGTGAATACGCAAGCCTTTGTTTTCGAATATTTGAAAATTATTGATTATGTCATTCGGAAAACAGCTCACATGTGAATAAAGTTATTTATACTAACTTACTATTGCTATTTATACTTTTAATGTAATCGGAACTTTCTGTTTTTTTTATCATCTCTTATAATATGTGGAAAATACTGTATATGCATATATAAATATATATTTTATTTTAAAAAATTCTTGGGTATTATCACAGATTTATGTACAATGGATCACTGTTGAGTATCACTTGTTGAGTAACTAAGAGGTGTAGTTTTCACATCATATACATTTGAGGCATAATAATTTATAAACCGCTGGATGTGAGCTTTGTATTTTTGGTATTTGTGTCATCTCCTCATCATATGTCATCAGTACAGATATTTATCAACCAAGCCAAGGCTGGTGTAAATAAGAAGAACCTTCAAAGTCCAAGAAGATTCATACAAGTGCGGTTTCAAAACAAAAGACTACGTACGTGTGTTAAGCAGTGTGCCTGGCTCCATTTGTTGTTTGTTCCATATAAAACACAGCCTGGTTGCTATGCTGCAGAAGAATAAAAGAAAAAGGATAACAATTGTATTTCTTATCTTCCCCATACAATTCTGTGAAAAGTAAAACGCTCTTCTGTAATTAGCCGCTCGATGGCAAAGAAATGCTTCATTTTTCCTTGAAATGTCAGGTGGAGAACATTATTATAGTATGACAGAATAATGGATGATGAGAAATAGCCCATTCTAGAATGTCATTGTCTATTATGCATTTGCATAAATACATCTGCATGGGTAACGGAGGGGGTGTGTGTTAAAAGCAAGGTAACTATTAGAGGCAAAGTGTAGATTCTGCTCTTAAACAGGTGAAAATAATGTGTTGATCTTTCTTTTCTTGCTGACATAAATTTGTTGGGGACATCATGTTGAGTTTTGTGACCTTTGGTGACTATATGACCTTATGTTGTACAATGTAAAGGTACATTATTTACCGTGTCTTTGCTTGCTGTTGGAAGGCTACAAAAATATATATTTTTTATTGTTTGTTTTTTTTAGATACATTTAGTACTTCTTATTCTAATTATTATTATTATTATTATTCTGGATTTATATAGCGCCAACATCTTCCATAGTGCTTTACAATTACATCAATACATTCACATCAGGCCTTATTTATAAAAAGTCAAGTCAATAGTAGATTGTTGGATTCGTAGGAGTCATATGCTTGTTGGGCAAAAATTTTTTAACTAGCCTGATAGGGACAATTATTGGACAATCACCCGCCAGTCATCCATACATGATCCGACAATCTTTCGATGTTGGGACATCCAGATATTGTACGACCCTGATCTTTGCATCTATGGCCACCATTGCTCAGTTGGCAGTCTGGTGTTCTGATCCTCTTTTTTCTACTTCCCAGTTTTTACGGGTAGCAGCAATCAGTTATGGCTATGACAACTGACATCATATTTAATGACTGACTGTTGTTCCCTTGGTTACCTTCTATGGGCACAGCTGTGACTGAACGCTGCTACCCAGAAAGACTGCAAAGAAGACCTTTGTAACAATTGGCTTTGGGTGGTCCTCCTGCTATATTTGAATATTTCTAGGGGTGAACCTGGGATGTATTATGTAATCAATTGGGCTAAAGTATATTCTCATGTTACATTCTCCTTTACTGCATCCTACAAGTTTATTGCACTTTCTTTTGCCTTGATGCAGGCCCTGTAAAACCCATGCTAACTAGGGATGGCCGGTTCGCGGATCCGAACCCGGATCCGCCGCGGATTTATCCTGTTCGCGAACAGCGGATTTTTCCGGATTTTCCGCCTTCCGATCTTCCGAACTGCGGATTTCTCGTATTTTCGGAAATTTTCGAAATTACGAGGATTTCTCATATTTTTGAAAATTTTCGAAAATACGTATTTTCGAAAATTTTTGAAATTACGAGGATTTCTCGTATTTTCGAGGATATTTTTCATTTTAATGGGTCCGCTCGCGGATTTTCGAATTTTCAAAAAATTTTCGAAAATTCACAGATCCTCGAGCGGACCGGATTTTGCGAAGTTCGGACATCTCTAATGCTAACCTGATAGTACATTGGGTAACTACACAGACTTTCTCAATAGGAATTTAGATTTCATCTCCCCCATAAGGTTTTGCAGTATTGTGTCCTGAAAGTGCTTTTACCTCCTCAGTCAAACATATAGACTGGAAAAACCCATTTGAAGAAAATCCATGCAAGTCCTTCATTCCACATAACACTGACCATTTTATTTTTGTCAAACTGATATTGTGTTTCAAACAAAGCAAAACACAAAGCGCAGAGCAAACTATGCACTTCATTCTTAAATTCAGTCTCACTAATCAAGAATATAAACGAGATCATTACTGCATCGGCAAGGCTTGGCCCCTCTAAGTCATTATTGCAGTCGGTTATGGTCACAGCTGTTAACAATGCATGTGTCTTTCTCCTTTTCTGGTTCAGCTGAGCATCAATTAGTTCAGTGGTATTTACACTAATATCTTTATTTATTGGGTGCAATAGTCCATCTGTTTCAGTGCAGATTAGGTTAGCATGATTCTGTTAATGAAGAAAGGATTCATCTTTCTGAGTGTTGACCCTTTTTATTTTTACAATATAAAAATGCTGTGTTTACGCTCGGTCTAAGCAAGAGAAATGCGAAAATTGGCCAATTATACTAACAATTTTGTATCACAAAATGGAGAGGTATTTTAAACATAGTTATAGACATATGCAACTCTTATATTTATTTACAGTCTGAAAAATGAATAACAGGCTTATTAAAGGGAAACTGTGGTCTTAAACATTTTTTAGGGTTAAATAAAAGCCCTACAGTACCTTACAATGAACCCTGGATCACATGCTGGAAATGTTTAGCAATATAACTTCCTGAACACTTCCTGCTTTCAACAGCATTTAGTCGTATGATCAGCCACTGCCTGCATTAATTGCCCCCCTCTCAAGAGTCAATCTGTACTTCCTGTCTTTTCCAGTATTAGGTCTTAAGTGAGCATGCTCTAATCCTGGGCCAGTAAGAAGGAGCAGAAAGTCAGATGATGTCACTCAAGCAGCTGGAAGCAGGAAGTTTGAACATTACCCGCAATACCATTTCTCACAGGCTGCAACCAGAGATAAGATCCAGACGGCAGGCTTTTATTTAACCCTAACTTGTTCAGAGAACACAGTTGTCCTTCAAAATAAAAAGGAATTCTCAAATTTAGACCTAGTGAGCGTGGTTGGAACTATTTCTTGAAATTATATCAATTTCTGCACAGAGCTGTAAACAGCTGATCCTGTGTAAAACTTCAATACATCATCAGCTGACAAGTAGAGAACATACCAAGTCTAGTCTCAGCGTGACATAGTTGGAAACAAAGGCTGCTGATGTCATCTGTACTCAACATTTTCGCTGATCCGCTTTCACCTAGGTTATTTATAGATTCAAGCAATGATTTTGTGCTCTCAAAAGACATTAAGTGTATGAGAGGTACAACACCAGGATTTTACAATTAATTCTTCTTGTCTGCTCTAGTCTGCTAAACACAACACAATCTTCTACAGTTTTAAATAAAAAGATGAGTAAATTGTAAAACACAATAGTTAAACTCTTACTCCTCATGGCTGTGCATTTGTAGATTGCCCAGCCAGTTGAGTATTATGTATGATGTCAAATCTAAGAAGGACGAGAGTTAATATACGATTGTAACCATGGCGATTGCATTAATATAATTTTCATTCTATGTTCGTCTCTAATAATTCCAATGCAGTGTTACCATATAAGTTGAAATTGATCAAAGTTAGACATGGATTAATTAACCTTTAGACTGAATGTCAAAACTGACAATAATTCTCTCTATTCATAAAATTATCCAGGAGAGCCCACAAGTATTTTAGATATGTGACAGTCTTGCTTATGTTAAAAGGGAATAAGTCTAAATGCTGTAACTGCTTCCTAGAACATTTAACATGATCACATTATAGGAGAAACAAGGAAAATGCCTTCCATCTTATTATGTTCTATAGGACAAAACATGGGATTCTTTTATGTCTATAACATTTTCTATAATTAGCAAATTTTCAATAATTATCAAACGTTCGATCGAATCAGTAAATCCATAACCCTTGAATGCAGCGTTCGGTAACCCACCAAACTGGCGATAACCCTCAAATGTTGCGTTCAATTTCGGTAACCCTTAAATTCAGGCATAACCCTCAAATGCGGTGTTCGGAAACCCTCGAATGTGGCGATTGATTTTGGTAACCCTTGAAAATTCAATGTCCGATAATTGCCCGATAATTGCCCTCAGGTCCCAGAGCCATTTACAGTAAGTTACCATTACTATTTTAACTGTATTTTATCTGAACTTTTAAAACTATTTCTACCCATTGACTTTAACGGGTTTGTTTTTGAACTACCAAACTTCTGAACTTCTGAAATTCGAAAGTTTGAAAACTAACCGAACTATAGCAAGTTCGACCATCTTTCTAGTTGCTACTAAGCTTTACAGAAAATGACTTACCTATATTTACTTTAAGTATACAAGTATACGAGGTAATTCATTGTTTCAGTATTAAAGGGCATGTCCACCCGAAAATGATCTTTCAGGATAAGGTAGGTACCCCCTGCCCACCCCCAAACGCTGATATATTTCTTCCCAAAAATGTTTAGATCGATACTTACAGCCCTTACACTTCTGAGGAGTCTCCTCCCCGCTCCCTGTTTGCAGGAAGTCACAAACAGGGTCTGGACCGGCAGCCACATCTTTTATTGGCTAAAAGGCAGCCAATCACAGATGCAGCTGCTTTCAATGGAGACACTGCAGGAGAGTAAGGGCTGTAAGTATCGCTCTAAACATTTTTTAAAAAAAATATATCTTTTAGCGTTTGGGGTTGGGCAGGGGGGTACCTACCTTATCCTAAAAAGATTTCACACTAGGTGCCACGACTGCAGAGGATGGATCCAGATGTTGTGAGGGCTCCCCTGCGCATGTCTCAGACCTTGCTGAGGTTGTGGAGGAAAGAAGCACTGGATGAATCACGGACAGCTTCTTCTCTTCACTTAACTGGACTTTGAAACGGAATAGCAGAAGATCCAAAAGGAACAGAAATGTAAGTTCTAATGGCAGAATAAAACTTGTAAGAAAACTGATGAAAGAAAGAACATCTTTATCGCGCATACAATATACTTCTATCTGACCAACAGTGACGATGTCACTATTAGAGAGTGAGAATAAGAGACCGTGAGGCCTTTTATAGGCCTCAGGTGCCATTACGTCACTGATAATTAAGGAACATGTTACATTATGTCAAGTGAAAGAACGGATAAGAACATTTGCTAATAAATAAGTATAAAATCATGGACATGATTAGTCCCTTTCATTTACCCAAAAATGGTTATTCCGATTCCGGTACCACCATCTGCTTATTAACATGACATATTTGTCCTTCTACCAAGCACACTATCTTGGTTCTTTTCTTCTGCCAAGGACAAGAAGCACCAGTTGTAAATTATAATGTGGCAGATGCATCTCCATGAACCTAACACCTGCTCATTAGCACATATGGTTATCTCAAGACTTTTAGGTACAGTTTTGCTTAACCCTTAACATCATTTAAGTTCCTTTGGGAAAATTCCTTTGTTATGTACATGCTGAAAAATTTCCATTACATAAGGTGAGGTAAACTACAGAGGCCAGAATGGGGCTAAATGGGACCTGTTTTCCCTCAACCTATTGCTCAGATCGGTTTGTTCCTACAACTGCTGAGGTGTAAAAGAGCAGACTCAACAGAATACATGGATTTAGGTCAAACAGGCAGAGTAACAGGTAGTGCAATGCAAATTCTAAGCCAGTAATGGGTATTTAAAATAAAAAGATAGAGAGATTGGCAAAAGTGGAAAGGACAAGTCAATATGGGCACTTAGAAGGTAGGATAAGCAATACAGGAACAATGACAGGAGTAACAGCATTAGAGGGGCGGAAATTGTATTGTATTGATAGGTGTATAGAATGGTACAGTTTCAAAATGAATAAATTAAGAAAATAAACAAACAATTAATGAAGAAATAAATTAAGAATAAATGTATACTTGCTAATAATAAATATTTCTGAAAACAGAGGAAAGGGGAAAACCAGTCAGAATATAGGGGGAAATCCTTCCTACCATCCCCACTGTACCTGGTTTAAAATCTCCTCCAACCCCTCAGCCATCTTCTGCCTAAAACAGCTGCACCGTTATAAATGCAGCCCATCCCTTCTAAATAGCCTGCAACTGACAGAAAAGTCTGCCCAGTTCTCTTAAAACCCAAACCTCTCTTCCTTACACCAATCGTAGCCACACATTAAAACTCCTAAAATGTTATGGCACTATGATAGAACACGAATGTAAAAGGGGCGAGTGGTGTCTACAATAATAAAAGATGGACTACAAAACACACTGTTGGGAATATGCAGTTAACCCTTTCACCACAAGATGTCTCTGAGGTTTATTGGTCATAACCAGAAGAGCTTGACAATGATAATTGTTGGTTGGTCTTTTGTGCAGTTTTCCCAAGGCTAGGCAAACATGCTACGATATATATATCAACCCGATCAACTAAGTGTCATGATATTTCAATCTATTGGGTAAATATACCCAATATATGACTATGACAGATTGATGTTGGTCAAACTTCCTTCCAAATTTGACGTGAAAGAAGATGTGCAAGTGTGGTCTAGCCCTAAATGCTCAGAATTCTACAGAATTATTTGGTGTATTCGTAGAAAAGAATTCTACTAATACACCATAATAAACTCTGTTGTCTTTGCAACCCAAATCAGTTCAAGTTGTTGCTATAAAACGGCGTGATATTAGTTCACGGGAATTAAAACTCAATATAAACTTTTTTAAAAATTATTGATTTTTGTTTGATAGGACTTTTTTTCTATTCTATTTCAATGCAACTGGAATTATTGGATTTTAAATAGCATTTTTAAATTTTGTTAGAACTTTTGGATTTTCTGAACTACATTTTTTCGAGTTTTCATTATGATTTTTTTTAAATTTCCGAATGTTTTATTTACAAATTTTCTATTTTTTTTCTATGAAAAGTTAAGAGCTTTGAAAATTTTGAGAAATCCATTGGATCTGCAGGTGTTCGAATCCGGCAGTTCTGAATCCAAACCAAGCTCCATCACTCACAGTGAAAACTGGTGAACAGTGTGAAATAAAGACCTGATATTATTTGGTTGTTCATCAAATATAAAATGTATTTCTTATTTGGGTATTATAGGTACAATAGAGGAATTAGAAAGATCAGAGATGTACATTATTGAACTATAACTCACGCTGGTGATTCTGAAAGCCACAAGCTATACAATTAATACAAATACAGTGCCAACACAGAACCAAGTAATTAAAATATGCTAGAAAAATATATTAAAATGGTTCCAAGCTCCTATCTGTGTTCAGCTATATGAAGAGAGTACAGGTTAACACTGCAAAGCTCTTTCTAAACAAGCAGGGAATATAAAGGGCTTGTAAGCATTGACCCATGATATCACCAGTGCAGTTTACAGAACATGGGAGACATGTTATAGATGTACTGAAGCATGAAATGGTATAGCAAGACCTATTGTATAATCACACCATAAGAGTGACTGTTAGCAAAATACATTACTTGCACTGATAAATTCATGTAGTATTATGTGTACATGATAAATGTCATGTAGTTGTGTAACTAGCCAACTAAATGGAAAGGTTTCCACAAAAGGAGAGCATCACTGCCCCCTTTGTGTAATTATTTCCATTTAGTCGATTTGTTACACAAAAATAGGAAAATGGGAAAAGCTTCCATGTGGTAGTTGCACCCCACCTAGCCCTTTAATTAGAGATCTTTGGTTGGGTGCACAACCAATAGACATTTCTGTTGGCTCAGGGGTGTTTTCTTGGCAGGTCGTAGTTGTGTAGAGAGAACAAATAGATTATCAGATATGCCGGTAAATTACATCGATTGTGCAGCCTCCTTGGGACCACACGTTTGGTCACCTTGGCAGACAGTAATTGGCCCCTGCCGACCAATTGCTAGTGGTGAATGGTCAGCCTGGATGAGGGGTCCTACCATGTGTACCCAGTCTTATGCTTTTAATAAAAAACATTGGATGGGAGGCCTTCCCACCTTATTAAAAACCAGTTGGTGGGACAAGGCGAGGGATTGACCATCTTTTTTTTCTTTGGTTGTAAAATAATTTGTTTGCTTTTTTAGATTTAGATTTCAAAAGAGAAATCAGAGAAAGTCAAATAAATAAATGCAGACTAACAATAACTTTATAGATGTAACCCTTTACTTACGTCAGCTCAACACTAGAGATGGCTGAACTGCCTGAAGAACATTTCATTTCCGAACTATAGAACTTCAGTAAAAGTTCAGAAGTTCAGAAATGAACCCATTAAAGTTAATGGGAGATAATAGTTTGAAAGGTTCAGATAAATAACAGATAAAACAGCAATGGTAACTTACTGTAAATGGTTGTGGCACCTGGGAAATGGTCTAAGGAACATGTCACTATCACCAAAACCTGTTTATATACTTCTTTCCCCACCATCGGGCAATTATTGGGTTTCCGTGCGCTAAATTCTTAGGGTTACGGGAAATTCGAGGGATACCGAAAGATACATTTGATGGTTACCAAACGATACATTTGAGGGTTACCTTAATCGACTGCTACATTCAAGGGTTGCCGAAAATTGACTGCTACATTCAAGGGTTACTAAATTTGAACAATATATTTACGGTTACAATAATTTACAATATTATTTACGGTTACCGAATGATACATTTGAAGGTTACCAAAATCGAATGATACATTAGAGGGTTACCAAAATCAACCTCTACATTTGAGGGTTACCAAAATTAACCACTACATTTGAGGGGTAACCAAAATCGACCACTAAATTTAAGGGTTATCCAAATCGACCGATATATTCAAGGGTTACCGAATGATTCATTCGAGGGTTACCGAAATCAAAGTCTACATTCGAGGGCTACTGAAATTGAAGGCTACATTCGAGGGCTACTGAAATTGAAGGCTACATACGAGGGTTACCGATCTGAGAATTCGAAAATTAGTGAATTTTTCGATAATTGCCGAAAATAAGTCCACGAGTTTGGAAAACCGAACTAGTTTGGATAGCGTTCAGATTGTTCGAGTTAATAATATATGCTGCTTCTGGGATGGATGTTTTACTTTAACAAAGTTTGCTGGGAGCAATGTGCCTTTAAATGGGTACATAACAAAATGGATTTATTTGTTAGTTTTTTTAATTATTTATCTTATTTAGGTAGCACCCCTGGGGCAAATTGAATAAGCCATTACTTATTATCCATCTGTAATTCTAATTTATATTATTTAAAACCTTTCCAAGCATTAACATTCTGGAGATTGGTAAATTGCAAGTTTGTAAATTGTTAATGGATATTGTAAATGTGATTTTCTCAAATAAAAAGCTCTTTGGAAATATGCGCCCTACGTTGGTTATCTAAAAGGCGCATTCTATGGTCTCTGTTCTGAAATCAACTGGCGTTCCCTTGCAACTTGTTTTTCTGATGTTTTTCAATCCCAGATGAAATGTTTTTCTGATGGAAGGTTCCTGTTTGGGCTTTGGTGAGATACTGTATATTCCGTCTTGTCTTATCTAGACAGGATGATGTGTACATACAGATACTTTTACTTTGATGGGAAAAAACTGAGGGAACACACTGAGTAATGAAAGGGAAACTAAGAACAGGTCAACACAATTTATATCAGCTTTAAATAAAGGCTAACGCCATGTACATATTAATGGGAAGGCTTGTATTTGATAATGTAACAGTCATATAGTGCAACAATGTATCATTTGCAATTTCTCTGGATGCTGATGATGCCATGATTATATGTACATAAAACTTACTCAACTAGAGGAGACTTAATGACAGCATACCCATCCATACTGTATAAATAGTCTCCATAACCTGACATACATGAGACCGTGAATCCTTTGTAAATCTGTGTCTAAGCTAAGTTCAAATTCTGCCTATCGCAGCTTTGTACTGTACAATATGGAAAGGTTATTTTGCAATGTCATACAAGTTCAGTAGATAGAATTTTAGCTGTGAGGTTCTAATATAGCCCTTTCTATAACATGTAAAGAAATTAGGAATTAGGAGTCTCCCAAGAGAGAAGTGTCACATGAAAGTTGCTCCACATTGGATCTGCAACCAGTCAGGTTTTTAATCTATACATAATTAGTAGATTTGGATCAAACATATGATGGAGTGGTGCTTAGGATGACTAACTTAAAGGCAGAACTTAGAGAAACTCATTGCTTCATTATAGGCTGCTTTGTAACATTGCTTAGATATGTTTGATGGTGATAGTTTTGTGTCCCTGGCTTGGGGTATTAAACGCTACTGGCCTTGGTCTCTTAACTGCTGGCGTTGGGTCAAGGAAGATACATGGTGGTTTTTGGCAATACAATTCAGTTGCTAACTACTTTGAATCCTGCACTATGCCCCAAAATACCACCACCACTTACAATGAAACCGATACAATCTAAGGAACCTGACCAGTTTGTCTCATTAAAATATAAAAATAAAAAAGAAACGGGAGTAGAGAAGAACAAAATGAAGTTTGTGTCCTCCACAATAATGGGACCAGGTTAAAACTTGAATAAATAAAATAAATCAATTGTAGTGCATTTCATAGACATTTTCTCTTACAAAACTATTAAAAGGTCACTACACTCACTGAAACAACTTTATATTATCTGAAAGTACAATTTGAGAGAAGTAAAATGGGGGTACTCACATATTTATCTGTGCTTGCTTTGTCATTAAATTATTAATGTTTAATGAGTGCTCCTAATTGCCCTCACCCTCCCTTACTCACTGCCTTCCTGTAGTGTCTGCGACACTTATAAGTTCTGCACAGCCTCACCATGGTCACTGCTCTGCTTACACATCTCCCCCTCCCTCCCTCCCCCTGCAGTCTTTTCTCTGCTGATTCTTTTAAATGTTGCAGAAACTGTGCTGGCAGGCAGGCAAAGAGGTCAGTGATGGGTCACAAAGTATAATTTCTGCTTCTGGAGTGACAGTTCTGTAAATGCTGTGATTAAAATGATGATTTCTCAGAATCTACAGCTCAGATTTAAAATCTGAAAAAAAGTTTTTATCTAAAGGTACATTAAAAGCAGTGTAGATTCAAATAGCAATTTGATAGAATGACGGTGTTTATTAATAATTCTGTAAATATTAGAAATGAAAATTCTATTTAAAAAAACCCTGTTCCTGCCTGTGGTTTTTCTTTGTGACAGTTACTTTAAAATCCAACATGTCTTTCTGTTCCCCTAATGTTCTTCTCCCAGCGGAAAGCTTTCTTTATAATTGCGATCTGTAAGTGCTGCCTGATGATAAAACAACTTTAATTCTGGTACAATATCCCTTGTTTTGAAGCATTAATAGATGATAAGAGGCTGTGACTATAGTATTTCACACCTACAGAGGGCTATAGAAATCATGCAATATATTTTTTTAAATTTTAATAACACACAGAAAATTCCTTCTTTATATTTATGTACGTGATTGTATTGAACTGAAACTTTTTTTTTTAATGTGCTTTAAGCATATGTTAACAACAGTTAAAGGGTATGTCCACTCTTTAAACTAAATTTTCCCATAATATAGATATTGGTCCCCCAGCCCCAACCGCATTAGTATTAGAGCAAGAAAGTCCCCTGATCTTTACTTACCTTACCACTCTCCTTCGCAGCACAATCCCGGCCCTCTGCTTGCATAGAACTGCAAGCAGGGGGTGGGACCCGGCAGCCACGTCCGTGATTGGCTTAGAGGCAGCCAATCACGGACACGGCTGCCGGTAGTGTAGAACGGCGAAGGAGAGAAGTAAGGTAAGTAAAGATTGGGGGACTTTCTTGAAATAATACTAATGCAGTTGGGGCTGGGGGAGCAAGAACTATCAAATGGGAAAGGGGTTTAATGCTAGGGTGAGGGAGACCAAATTGGGAGGGAGGGAGAGGGAGGGGGGTAGGGCTCTTCTGCGCATGGCAAAATTCTCCCGGAGGGGAGACAGGAGGCAGAGTCCTATATGGACTATGCAGTACTCCTGGTGGCCAGTTTTTGTGACTTTGGGGAGGGATTTTAGGGCATCCATTTGGATCTGAGATGTAAGGTAAGGATTTTATTACACTACAGATTGGGGCCAGTAGTGGGGGAATTATAGTTTTGGGGGTGGACATGCCCTTTAAGGCTGGTATATATGGTTCTATAATGGACCTTTATTCCAGAACGACAGGCTAACAATCAATAAATTGGTTGTCCACTGTTCCAAAGAAAAAGAATTATGCAGCCATCATTTTGGCCCAATTTTGAAGTCTACACAATACGCTGAAATTTATGGACATATTAATTGAGGTTGAATAAAGATAAAAAGTCCATCAAGTCCAACCATCTCACCCTCCTTTTTAAACCTACCTAACAGATCCAGAGGAAGGCAAGAAAATAACAGCTAAAAGTGTGGGGGGAAACTCCTTCCTGACTCCAAATGGTAATCAGAAAGTATCCCTGGTAATTCTCAATATTATATAGTATCCCTTTACCAACTAGAACTCACGTATCAATGATTATTGACCAGTAATCTCAGATATATAGTAGCACTCTGTACCAACAGATCACGTATATGTTTATATACCAGTATTCTCAATATTATATAAGTATTCCTTACCAACCAGAACTACAGTATGTATTAATACCAGTAATTCTCAATATTATATAGTATCCCTGTACCAACCAAACTACAGTATAGTATTATTACCAGTATCTCAATATTATATAGTATCCCTGTACCAACCAGATCTACGTTATGTATTATACCAGTAATTCTCAATATATATGTAATCCCTGTACTAACCAGATCTACATATATGTATAATACCGTAATTCTCAATATTGTATGTATCCCTGTACTACCAAACTACAGTTATATTATTAATACCAGTAATTCTCAATATTATATAGTATCCCTGTACCAACCGAATCTACATTATTGTTTAATACCAGTAATTCTCAATATTAATAGTATCCCTGTAACTAACGATACTACAGTATATGTAATTATACCAGTAATTCTCAATATTTATAGTACCCTGTACTAACCAGAACTACAGTATATTGTATTAAATACCAGTAATTCTCAATATTATATATCCCTGTACCAACCAGATCTACAGTAATGTATTAATACCAGTAATTCTCAATATTATATAGTATTCCTGTACTAACAGAACTACAGTATATTATAATACCAGTAATTCTCAATATATATAGTATCCCTGTACCAACCAACTACAGTATATGTATTAATACCATAATTCTCAATATTAAGTATCCATGTACCAACCAGAACTACAGTATATGTATTAATACCAGTAATTCTCAATATTGTTAGTATCCCTGTACTACCAGAACTACAGTATATGTATTAATACCAGTTAATTCTCAATATTATTAGTATCCCTGTACCAACCAGAACTACGTATATGTATTAATCCAGTATTTCTCAATATTATAAAGTATCCATGTACCAACCAGAACACAGTATATGTATTAATACCAGTAATTCTCAATATTGTATAGTATCCCTGTACCAACCAGATCTACAGTATTATGTATTAATACCAGTATTCTCAATATTATATAGTATCCCTGTACTGACCAGATCTACAGTATATGTATTAATACCAGTAATTCTCAATATTGTATAGTATCCCTGTACTAACCAGAACTACAGTATTTGTAGTATCCCTGTACCACCAGAACTACAATATATGTATTAATACCAGTAATTGTCAATATAATAGTATCTCTGTACCGACCAGAACTACATTATATGTATTAATACCAGTAATTCTCAATATAATAGTATCCCACCTTACCAACCAGAACTACAGTATATGTATTAATACCAGTAATTCTCAATATTATATAGTATCCCTGTACCAACCAGATCTAACAGTATATGTATTAATACCAGTAATTCTCAATATTATATAGTATCCCTGTATTGACCAATCTACAGTATATGTATTAATACCAGTAATTCTCAATATTGTATAGTATCCCTGTACTAACCAGAACTACAGTATATGTATTAATACCAGTAATTCCATATTATAGGTATCCCTGTACCAACCAGAACTACAGTATATGTATTAATACCAGTAATTCTCAATATTATATAGTATCCATGTACCAACCAGATCTACAGTATATGATTATACCAGTAATTCTCAATATTTATAGTATCCCTGTACCCACCATAACTACAGTATTGTATTATTACCAGTAATTCTCAATATTTATGTATCCATGTACCAACCAGATCTACAGTATAGTATTAAACCAGTAATTCTCAATATTATATAGTATCCCTGTACCAACCAGAACTACAGTATATGTATTATTACCAGTAATTCTCAATATTATATAGTATCCATGTACCAACCAGAACTACAGTATATGTATTATTACCAGTAATTCTCAATATTATATAGTATCCATGTACCAACCAGATCTACAGTATATGTATTAATACCAGTAATTCTCAATATTATATAGTATCCCTGTACTGACCAGATCTACAGTATATGTTATTAATACCAGTATTCTCAATATGTATAGTATCCCTGTACTAACCAGAACTACAGTATATGTATTAATACCAGTAATTCTCAATATTATATAGTATCCCTGTACCAACCAGATCTACAGTATATGTATTAATACCAGTAATTCTCAATATTATATAGTATCCCTTACTGACCAGATCTACAGTATATGTTTAATACCAGTAATTCTCAATATTGTATAGTATCCCTGTACTAACCAGAACTACAGTATTGTATTAATACCAGTAATTCTCAATATTTATAGTATCCCTGTCAAACCAGATCTACAGTATATGTATTAATACCAGTAATTCTCAATATTATATAGTATCCCTGTACTGACCAGATCTACAGTATATGTATTAATACCAGTAATTCTCAATATTATATAGTATCCCTGTACTAACCAGAACTACAGCATATGTATTAATACCAGTAATTCTCAATATTATATAGTATCCCTGTACCAACCAGAACTACAATATATGTATTAATACCAGTAATTGTCAATATAATATAGTATCTCTGTACCGACCAGAATTACAGTATATATTAATACCAGTAATTGTCAATATAATATAGTATCTCTGTACCGACCAGAACTACATTATATGTATTAATACCAGTAATTCTCAATATTATATAGTATCCCCGTACCACCGAACTACGTATATGTATTAATACCAGTATTCTCAATATTATATAGTATCCCTGTACCAACCAGACTACAGTATATGTATTAATACCAGTATTCTCAATATTATATATCTCCATGTACCAACCAAACTACAGTATATGTTTAATACCAGTAATTCTCAATATTGTATAGTATCCCTGTACCAACCAGATATACAGTATATGATTAATAACCAGTAATTCTCAATATTATATAGTACCCTGTACTGACCAATCTACAGTATATGTATTAATACCAGTAATTCTCAATATTGTATAGTATCCCTGTACTAACCAGAACTACAGTATTTGTAGTATCCCTGTACCAACCAGAACTACAATATATGTATTAATACCAGTAATTGTCAATATAATATAGTATCTCTGTACCGACCAGAACTACATTATATGTATTAATACCAGTAATTCTCAATATTATATAGTATCCCCGTACCAACCAGAACTACAGTAATGTATTAATACCAGTAATTCTCAATATTATATAGTATCCCTGTACAACCAGATCTACAGTATAGTATTAATACCAGTAATTCTCAATATTATATAGTATCCCTGTATTGACCAGATCTACAGTATATGTATTAATACCAGTAATTCTCAATATTGTATAGTATCCCTGTACTAACCAGAACTACAGTATATGTATTAATACCAGTAATTCTCATATTATATGGTATCCTGTACCAACCAGAACTACAGTATATTGTATTAATACCAGTAATTCCTCAATATTATATAGTACCATGTACCACCCAGATCTACAGTATATGTATTAATACCAGTAATTCTCATATATATATAGTATCCCTGTACCAACCAGAACTACAGTATATGTATTATTACCAGTAATTCTCAATATTATATAGTATCCATGTACCAACCAGATCTACGTATATGTTTAATACCAGTAATCTCAATATTATATAGTATCCCTGTACCAACCAGAACTACAGTATATGTATTATTACCAGTAATTCTCAATATTATATAGTATCCATGTACCAACCAGAACTACAGTATATGTATTATTACCAGTAATTCTCAATATTATATAGTACCCAGTGTACCAACCAGATCCAGATATGTATTAATACCAATTCTCAATATTATATAGATCCCTGTACTGACCGATCTACAGTATATTTTTAATACCAGTAATTCTCAATATTGTATAGTATCCCGTACTAACCAGAACTACAGTTATGTATTAATACCATGTAATTCTCAATATTATATAGTATCCCTGTACCAACCAGATCTACAGTATATGTTTAATACCAGTAATTCTCATATTATATAAGTATCCCTGTACTGACCAGATCTACAGTATATGTATTAATACCAGTATTCCAATATTGTATAGTATCCCTGTACTAACCAGAACTACAGTATATGTATTATACCAGTAATTCTCAATATTATATGTATCCCTGTACCAACCAGATCTACAGTATATGTATTAATACCAGATTCTCAATATTATTAGTATCCCTGTACTGACCAGATCTACAGTATATGTATTAATACCAGTATTTCTCAATATTATATAGTATCCCTGTACTAACCAGAAACTACAGCATATGTAATTATACCAGTAATTCTCAATATATATAGTATCCCTGTACCAACCAGAACTACAATATATGTATTAATACCAGTAATTGTCAATATAATATAGTATCTCTGTACCGACCAGAATTACAGTATATGTATTAATACCAGTAATTGTCAATAATATAGTATCTCTGTACCGACCAGAACTACATTATATGTATTAATACCAGTAATTCTCAATATTATATAGTCCCCGTACCACCAAACTACAGTATATGTATTAATACCAGTAATTCTCAATATTATATAGTAGCCCCTGTACCAACCAGATCTACAGTATATGTATTAATACCAGTAATTCTCAATATTATATAGTATCCCGTGTATTGACCAGATCTACAGTATATGTATTAATACCAGTAATTCTCAATATTGTATAGTATCCCTGTACTAACCAGAACTACAGTATATGTATTAATACCAGTAATTCTCAATATTATATAGTATCCCTGTACCAACCAGAACTACAGTATATGTATTAATACCAGTAATTGTCAATATAATATATTATCTCTGTACCGACCAGAATTACAGTATATATTAATACCAGTAATTGTCAATATAATATAGTATCTCTGTACCGACCAGAACTACAGTATATGTATTAATACCAGTAATTCTCAATATTATATAGTATCCCCGTACCAACCAGAACTACAGTATATGTATTAATACCAGTAATTCTCAATTTTATATAGTATCCCTGTACCAACCAGAACTACAGTATATGTATTAATACCAGTAATTCTCAATATTATATAGTATCCCTGTACCATCCAGAACTACAGAAAATCAATACCAGAATTTCTCAATATTATATAGTATCCCTGTACCAACCAGAACTACAGTATATGTATTAATACCATTAATTCTCAATATTATATAGTATCCCCGTACGAACCAGGACCAGTATATGTATTAATACCAGTAATTCTCATGTTATATAGTATCCCTGTACCAACCAAACACAGTATATGTATTAATACCAGTAATTGTCAATATAATATAGAATCTCTGTACCGACCAGAATTACAGTATATATTAATACCAGTAATTGTCAATATAATATAGTATCTCTGTGCCGACCAGAACTACAGTATATGTATTAATACCAGTAATTCTCAATATTATATAGTATCCCCGTACCAACCAGAACTACAGTATTGTATTATACCAGTATTCTCAATTTTATATAGTATCCCTGTACCAACCAGAACTACAGTATATGTATTAATACCAGTAATTCTCAATATTATATAGTATCCCGGTACCATCCAGAACTACAGTATATCAATACCAGAATTTCTCAATATTATATAGTATCCCTGTACCAACCAGAACTACAGTATATGTATTAATACCAGTAATTCTAATATTATATAGTATCCCCGTACCAACCAGGACTACAGTATATGTATTAATACCATTAATTCTCAATGTTATATAGTATCCCTGTACCAACCAGAACTACAGTATATGTATTATACCAGCAATTCTCATATTATATAGAATCCCTGTACCAACCAGAACTATAGTATATGTATTAAAACCAGTAATTCTCATTATATAGTATCCCCGTACCAATCGGAACCTACAGTATATGTATTAATACCAGTAATTCTCAATATTATATAGTATTCCCGTACCAACAAGAACTACAGTATAGTTAATACCAGTATCTCAATATTAATAGTATCCCTGTACCAACCAAACTACAGTATATGTATTAATACCAGTAATTCTCAATATTATATAGTATCCCCTACCAAACAACTACAGTATTTATTTATACCAGTAATTCTCATATTTATAGTATCCCCGTACCAACCAGGACTAAAGTATATGTATTAATACCAGTAATTCTCAATATTATGTAGTATCCCTGTACCAACCAGAACTACAATATCTGTATTAATACTAGTAATTCTCAATATTATATAGTTTCCCCGTACCAACCAGAACTACAGTATATGTATTAATACCAGTAATTCTCAATATTATATAGTATCCCTTTACCAACCAGAATAAAGTATATTATTAATACCATATTCTCATATTATGTAGTATCCCTGTACCAACCAGAACTACATATATGTATAATACTAGTAATTCTCAATTTATATAGCATCCCCGTACCAACCAGAACTACAGTATATGTATTAATACCTTGATTCTCATATTATATAGTATTCCCTTACCAACCAGAACACAGTAGATGTATTAATACCAGTAATTCTCAATATTATATAGTATCCCCGTACCAACCGGAACTACAATATATCATTAATACACAGTTTATCTCAATATTATATGCTATCCCTGTACCACCAGAACTACAGTATATGTATGAATACCAGTAATTCTCAATATTAAGTATCCCTGTACCACCAGAATTACAGTATATGTATTAATACCAGTATTCTCATTATATAGTATCCCCGTACCAACCAGACTACAGTATATGTATTAATAATACCAGTATTCAATGTTAATAGTATCCCTGTACCAACCAGAACTACAGTATAATGTATTAATACCAGTTAATTCTCAATATTATATAGATCCTGTACCAACCAGAACTATATATTGTATTAAAACCAGTAATTCTCATTATAGTATCCCCGTAACACCGGAACCTACAGTATATGTATTAATACCAGTAATTCTCAATATTATATAGTATTCCCGTACAACAAGAACTACAGTAATGTATTAATACCAGTAATTCTCAATATTATATAGTATCCCTTTACCAACCAGAACTACAGTATATGTATTAATACCAGTAATTCTCAATATTATATAGTATCCCCGTACCAAACGGAACTACAGTATATGTATTATACCAGTAATTCTCCATATTATTAGTATCCCCGTCCAACCAGGACTAAAGTATAGTATTAATACCAGTAATCTCAATATTAGTAGTACCCTGTACCAACCAGAACTACAATATCTGTATTAATATAGTAATTCTCAATATTATATAGTTTCCCCCCGTACCAACCAGAACTACAGTATATGTATTAATACCAGTTAATTCTCAATATTATATAGTATCCCTTTACCAACCAGAACTAAAGTATATGTATTAATACCAGTAATTCTCAATATTATGTAGTATCCCTGTACCAACCAGAACTACAATATATGTATTAATACTAGTAATTCTCAATATTTATATAGCATCCCGTACCAACCAGAACTACAGTATATGTATTAATACCAGTGATCTCAATATATATAGTATTCCGTACCAACCAGAACTACAGTTATATGTATAATACCAGATATTCTCAATAGTATATAGTATCCCCGTACCAACCAGAACACCATATATCTATAATACCAGTTATTCTCAATATTATATGCTATCCCTGTACCACCAGAACTACCAGTATATGTATTAATATCAGTAATTCTCAATATTATATAGTATCCCTGTACAACCAGAATTACAGTATATGTATTAATACAGTAATTTCTCATTTATAGTATCCCCCGTACCAACCAGAACTAAGTATATGTATTAATACCAGTAATTCTCATATATTATAGTATCCCTGTACCAACCAGAAACTACAATATATGTATTAATACCGAGTAATGTCAATATAATTATAGATCTCTGTACCGACCAGAATTACAGTTATATTAATACCAGTAATTGTCAATATAATATAGTATCTCTGTACCAACCAGAACTACAATATAGTATTAATACCAGTAATTCCTCAATATTATTAGTATCCCCGTACCAACCAGAACTACAGTATATGTATTAATACCAGTAATTCTCAATTTTATATAGATCCCTGTACCAACCAGAACTACAGTATATGTATTAATACCAGTAATTCTCAATATTATATAGTATCCCTGTACCATCAGAACTACAGTATATCATAACCCAGAATTTCTCAATATTATATAGTATCCCTGTACAACCAGAACTACAGTTATGTATTAATACCAGTAATTCTCAATATTATATAGTATCCCCGTACCAACCAGGACTACAGTATATGTATTAATACAGAATTCTCAATGTTATATAGTATCCCTGTACCACCAGAACTACAGTATAGTATTAAATACCAGTAATTGTCAATATAATATAGTATCTCTGTACCGACCAGAATACAGTATATATTAATACAGTAATGTCAATATAATAATAGTATCTCTGTACCGACCAGAATTACAGTATATATTAATACAGTATTGTCAATAATAAGTATCCTGTACCGACCAACTACAGTATATTATTATACCAGTCTTCTCAATATTATATAGTATCCCCGTCCCAACCAGAACTACAGTATATGTATTAATACCATTAATTCTCAATTTTATATATGTATCCCTGTACCAACCAGAACTACAGTATATGTATTAATACCAGTAATTCTCAATATTATATAGTATCCCTGTACCATCCAGAACTACAGTATATCAATACCAGAATTTCTCATATTATATAGTATCCCTGTACCAACCATGAAACTAACATATATGTATTAATACCAGTTAATTCTCAATATATAGTATCCCGTAACCAACCAGGACTACAGTATATGTATTAACCAGTAATTCTCAATGTTATATAGTATCCCTGTACCAACCAGAACTACAGTATATGTATTATACCAGCAATTCTCATATATATAGAATCCCTGTACCAACCAGAACTATAGTATATGTTTAAAACCAGTAATTCTCATTATATGTATCCCCGTACCAACAAGAACTACAGTATATGTATAATACCAGTAATTCTCAATATTATAGTATTCCCTACCAACAAGAACTACAGTATATTATTAATACCAGTATTTCTCATTATATATAGTACCCTGCTACCAACCAGAACTCAGTATATGTATTAATACCAGTAATTCTCAATATTATATTAGTATCCCCGTACCAAACGGAACTACAGTATATTTATTTATACCAGTAATTCTCAATATTATATAGTATCCCCATACCAACCAGGACTAAAGTATATGTATTAATACCAGTAATTCTCAATATTATGTAGTATCCCTGTACCAACTAGAACTACAATATCTGTATTAATACTAGTAATTCTCAATATTATATAGTTTCCCCGTACCAACCAGAACTACAGTATATGTATTAATACCAGTAATTCTCAATATTAATAGTAATTCCCTTTACCAACCAGAACTAAAGTAATATGTTTAATAATCCAGTAATTCTCAATATTATGTAGTATCCCTGTACCACCAGTACTACAATTTATTAATTATACTAGTAATTCTCAATATTATATAGCATCCCCGTACCAACCAGACTACAGTATAGTTATAATACCATGGATTTCTCAATAATATATGTATTCCCTTACCAACCAGAACTACAGTTATGTATTATACCAGTAATTCTCAATATTATATAGTCTCCCGTACCAACCAGAAACAAATATATCTATTAATACCAGTTATTCTCATTATATGCTATCCTTGTACCAACCAGAACTACAGTATATGTATTAATACCAGTAATTCTCAATATTATATGTAATCCCTGTACCAAAGCAGAATTACAGTTAATGTATTAATACCAATAATTCTCATTTAATAGTATCCCCGTACCAACCAGAACTACAGTGTATGTATTAAACAGTAATTCTCAATGTTATATAGTATCCCTGTACCAACCAAACTACAGTATATGTATTAATACCAGTAATTCTCAATATTTATATAGAATCCCCTGTACCAACCAGAACTATAGTATATGTTATAAAACCAGTAATTCTCATTATTAGTATCCCCGTACACCGGAACCTCAGTATAGTATTAATACCGTAATTCTCCAATATTATATAGATTCCCGTACCAACAAGAACTAACCGTATATGTATTAATACCAGTAATTCTCAATATTATATAGTATCCTGTACCAACAGAACACAGTATATGTATTAATACCAGTAATTCTCATATTATATAGTATCCCCGTACCAAACGGACTACAGTATATGTATTATACCAGTAATTCTCAATATTATATGTATCCCCGTACCAACCAGACTAAATTATATGTAATATACCGTAATTCTCAATATTATGTAGTACCCTTTACCCCAACCGAACTCACTACTCTTTTAATACAGTAATTCTCAATATTATATAGTTTCCCCGTACCAACCAGAACTACCGTATATGGTATTAATACCAGTAATTCTCAATATTATATAGTATCCCTTTACCAACAGAACTAAAGTATATGTATTAATACCAGTAATTCTCAATATTATGTAGTATCCCTGTACCAACCAGAACTACAATATATGTATAATACTGGTAATCTCAATATTTTAGTATTCCCGTACCAACCAGAACTACAGTATATGTATTATACCAGTAATTCTCATATTATTAGTATTCCCGTACCAACCAGAACTACAGGTATATGTATTAATACCAGTAATTCTCAATATTATATAGTATCCCCGTACCAACCAGAACTCAATATATCTATTAATACCAGTTATTCTCAATATTATATGCATCCCTGTACCAACCAGAATCACAGTATTGTATTAATACCAGTAATTCTCAATATTATAGTATCCCTGTACAAACAGAATTACAGTATATGATTAATACCAGTAATTCTCATTATATAGTATCCCCGTACCAACCAGAACTACAGTATACGTATTCCCAAAGTTGTTTGTTTCCCCCGCACACCTGCAAGATAATGTAGCTGCTGGGTGCTACTCAGAAGACCATAGCCCAATGGTCAATTAAATCCAGAAAGTATATAATTCAGAGCGCACACCAGTCTTAAACCACCAACTGTGTTTATTAACACGTGACGTTTCGGTGCCCGTGTGGCACCTTCACTCATGGTCTGAGGAAGGTGCCACACGGGCACCGAAACGTCACGTGTTAATAAACACAGTTTGGTGGTTAAAAATGGTGTGCGCTCTGAATTATATAACTTTCTAGAACTACAGTATATGTATTAATACTATTATTCTCAATATTATATGGTATCTCTTTACCAACTAGAACTACAGTATATGTATTAATACCAGTAATTCTCAATATTATATAGTATCCTGTACCAACAAGATTACAGTATATGTATTAAAACCAGTAATTCTCATTATATAGTATCCCTTTACAACCAGAATTACAGTATATGTATTAATACCAGTAATTCTCAATATTATAATATCCCGTACCAACCAGATACTACAGTATATGTATTAATACCAGTAATTCTCAATATATATAGTATCCCTGTACAACCAGATTACAGTATATGTATTAAAACAGTATTCTCATTATATAGTATCCCTGTACCACCAGAACTACAGTATATGTATTAATACCAGTAATTCTCAATATTATATAGTATCCCGTACCAACCAGAACTACAGTATATGTATTATACCAGTATTTCTCAATATTATATAGTATCCCTGTACCAACCAGAATTACAGTATATGTATTAAAACAGTAATTCTCATTATATAGTATCCCTGTACCATCCAGAATTACAGTATATGTATTAATCCAGTAATTCTCAATATATAAGTATCCCGTACCAACCAGAACTCAGTATATGTATTAATCCAGTAATTTCAATATTATATAGTATCCCCGTACCAACCAGAACTACAGTATATGTATTAATACCAGTAATCTCAATATTATATAGTATCCGTACCAACCAGAATACAGTATATGATTAACCAGTAATTCCTCTTAGAAGTATCCCTGTACCACCAGAACTACAGTATATGTATTAATACAGTAATTTCATATTATATGTACCCCCGTACAACCAGAACTCATTATATGTATTAATACCAGTAATTCTCATATTATATAGTATCCCGTACCAACCAGGACAAACGTATATGTATTAAACTATTCTCTCATTATATAGTTCCCCGTACCAACCAGAATACAGTATATGTATTAATCCAGTAATTCTCAATATTATATAGTATCCCTACCACCAGACTAAAGTATATGTATTAATACCAGTAATTCTCAATATTATATAGTATCCCGACCAACCAGAACTACAATATATGTATTAATACAGTAATTTCTCATATTATATAGTACCAACCAGAACTACAGTATATGTATTAAACCAGTGATTCTCATTATTAGTATCCCGTACCAACCAGAACTACAGTATATGTATTAATACCAGTAATTCTCAATATTATTAGTATCCCCTATACCAACCAGAACTACAGTATATTTATTACCAGTAATTCTCAATATTATATAGTACCTGTCACAACCAGAACTACAGTATATGTATTAATTCCGTAATTCTCAATATTATATAGTATCCCTGTACCAACCAGATCTATATGTATTAATACCAGTAATTGTCAATTATTTTTTAGTTTTAGAAACTTATTTAGGACAATTTTAAAGCTATTCTATGAACTTGCCATTACCACATCTGCTGGAAGACAGTTCCACTGTTTCACCATTCTCACTGTAAAGAAACCTTTCCGAACCTGAAGATGAAACTTCTTTTATATGTCCGATTGAACATCAGCCCATCACAAACGAAAATTACATCTAATATTTTGACCCAACCATTTTGGTGCCAGGTCAATTTCACACCAGGTGTACCCAGCCTAAGATCATAAAACAATATTTATTTTATACAGCCTTCCTTGTTGAGTAAAATAGCTTTTCCCTATGTCCTAAATTTCCTAAAATGATGAGAACTGTAGGAAAGGTAATACATTTTTATTATGGACTAACAGTTCATTTTTACTGGCAAGCTTTTGAGAGATACACTTCTCTCTTCTTCAGGTCAAGCAGTGAAAAGTTTACTAACACACATTTGAGGAAATGATAGCCAAGCAAAAAACATATGAGGACTTTTTAATGTTTTTTGTTTGGCTATGGACTTGGTGTAATGCTGTATAGTAAATATGTGCATAGATACTGTGAATAGTGGGGTCAGGGGGCACGGCCAATAGGTTCATATGCTCACAAGGCCATTTGATGACTAGATCGACTGTGAGTTATACTAACAACAACATCGAAGCCTTCTTACATGTATGTTAATGCAACTTACTAAAGAAGTAAAGGTATTCTAGCAAGAAAATCTTTCACATTAGGATTAAATAATAAATTAAGTTTAGCTCTCCATAAAAACTCAAAAATGCAACATCTTTCTGTTTGCCTAATGTTCTTCTTGCGGCAGAAAGCTTCCTTTATAATTGCAATCTGTAAGTGCTGCCTGCTAATATAAAATTCTGGTTCAATATCCCTTGTTTTGAAGTATTAATAAAAGATCAAGAGGATATTACACCTAAGTGCTGCAGAATATGTAGCGCTATATAAGAAATAAAATACAAACATAATACAGATATACAGAGGGCTTGTTTTAAAAATATATTTTATTTAATACGCTCTATAAAAAAGCTTTCGTCTTCATCTAAAATAAGGCTTAAAGGAGAACTGTGGTGGAAAAATTATTTTGTCTGAATATGTTCCTAAGGGTGCACTTACCCCCTCTGGCATACTATTGGTCACACTATCTTACTTAAACCCCTTGATTTCTTGTCCATTTGCTCCTCCATTTTTCAGACACTGGGAGCGCCATGTTTGGTATGGGCACTTCCTGTGCCCATACTAGGATCCCTCTCTTCCAGTGATATCACCCGGGAGGTGTGGCACACTCCTGTGCAATCAGCAGTACCCTGTAATAATACTTCCTCAAACTTTAAATTGCCGGTCTGGTCAAGCTCAACCCCCCTCCCATAGTGCTGACGAAAGGGAGGATGTGCTTTTGCAGTCCATGTCTTTCCATAGTCCAGGCCACGGACACTACAGGGGTAGAGCAGACCGCACTGACTTTTGAAACTATTTGATAAAATTACAATGGATCAACTGTAAGTTATTGCAGGTTTGAGGAGCTAGCACTTCAGGTTCTCACCTTGGAGGTGGTGGTGGTATATACAGATATACAGAGGGCTTGCTTTAAAAATATATTTTATTTAATACGCTCTATAAAAAGCTTTCGTCTTATCTAAAATAAGGCTTAAAGGAAACTGTGGTGGAAAACTTATTTTGTCTGAATATGTTCCTAAGGGTGCACTTAACCCCTCTGGCACTATTGGTCACACTATCTTACTTAAACCCCTTGATTTCTTGTCCATTTGCTCCTCCATTTTCAGACACTGGGAACAGCCATGTTTATTATGGGCACTTCCGGTGCCCATACTAGGTATCCCTCCTTCCAGTGATATCACCCGAGGTGTGGCACACTCCTGTGCAATCAGCAGTACCCTGGGAATAATACTTCCTTAAACTTTTAATTGCCTGTCTGGTCAAGCTCAACCCCCTCCCATAGTGCTGAGAAAGGGAGATGTGCTTTTTGCAGTCCATGTCTTCCCATAGGCCAGGCCACGGACACTAACGGGGTAGAGCAACCGCACTGACTTTAAAACTATTTGATAAAATTACAATGGATCAACTGTAAGGTTATTGCAGGTGTGAGGAGCTAGTACTTCAGGTTCCCCTTTGGAGGTGGTGGTTGGGGGGGGACACAATTTCCCTTCAAATCAATATAGATTTTTGTAGAGCTTTTCCCGGTGGTTAAAGTAAGGGATTCTACTGCTATTATTCATGAATTTTTCTTCAGATAGAATATTTGTCGAGCTCTGATTTCAATATATTCCATGAGTGTTCAGTGCTGAATGCTGGCTACACAATTTATACATCTCAATAGAGAGCCAAACCTACTTTGGTTGTTTTGGAACTTCAGTAAATTTTGGAATTTCAGAATTAACCCATCAAAGTAAAAGGTGAGATATAGTTTGAAAAGTTTGGATAAAACTAACAATGGTACTTACGTAATTGGCTGTGGCCACTGGGAAATGGTCTGTGGAACACGTACATATCACCAAAATGCGTTTAAAAACTTCTTACTTCATGATCGGGCAATTGTCGGGTTTCCGCAGATACATTTAAGGGTTATCAAAAAATGAACATTACATTACAGGCATGTCCACCCTTTATAAAAACTTTCTATATAATTAGTCCATGCTCCCCCAGCCCAAACGCTATAATCATATTCTCAGAAGTCCCCCGGTAATTACTTACCTTACCTCTTTCTTTCACCGCACTGCCCCGGCCCTCTGCTGCATGGAACTGCAAGCAGGGGGGCGGGACTTTGACCGCATCTGTGATTGGCTGAGAGCAAACTAAAACACGCTGATCAATACTAGCACTGATGAGAAACTATTACTTACTATTGCCCCAATGAAGCCTCAGAGATAATGTATCACAGATGAAGAAGTTTTTTCTATTTCTGCAGACGGTTTTCAATAACAGTAATCTTTTTCCATAAAGTATGAAGGTATCTAAAGACAGTGTACAATATGGAGAATGATAGGAGAAGTATTTGAAATACATTTATATCATTATGTTTTTGTGGATCATAAGTCGAAGCTCAAATTTCACTGTTCCAGAAAGATCATCAAGGGTAAGTGCATGTAAAAACGATGGCGTGGAATCCATCTATTCAGGGGCTTATAACAATAGAGTGCCAAACTCATAAAGTCAGTCGTTTTCGAACTTTCGAACTGCATAAAATCGAATTTGGACCCATTAAGTCAATGGGGGATGATGTTTCGAAAAAGTCCGGATGATTTACTTTCGAGGATTACCGAAATCCACAATACTTTCGAGGGTTAGCGAATGATACATTCGAGGGTTAGCGAAAACGATCCATAAATTCGAGGGTTACCGAAAATGAACGATACATTCTAGGGTTTGTAGCCTAGTTAGCGAACAATACATTCCAGGGTAAGCGAACGGCCTCTAAATTTGATAATTATCGCATTTTCGAAATTATCAAAAATAACAGCCGGGAGTCCGAAAGTCTGAGAAATCCGGATAGTTCGAGAAGTCCCGAGTCCGTTCGGATTGTTAAGCCAAACTTATCGAGTTCAAAACGATTCATTCTTCTTGAACTATTCCAGACCCTGATTTCTCATACTTTTGTACGATCTTCAAATCGTTTATGGGATAATTATCGAATGTTCGAATCGTTTAGGGAAATTATCCGAATGTTCAATCGTTATGGGATAATTATCGAATGTTCTAACGAATCGGTTATGTGGATATTATCGAATGTTCGAATCGTTATGGGATAATTTTCGACGTGGTTCAAATCGTTTATGGGATAATTATCGAATGTTTCAATCGTTTATGGGATAATTCACTCGTTCAATCAAGTTCAAATCGTTTATGGTATAATTAATCGAATGTTCGAATTCGTTTATGGGATATTAGTCGAATGTTTCGAACGTTTATGGGATAATTATTCGAATGTTCGAACGTTTATGGGATAATTATCGAATGTTCGAATAGTGTATGGGATAATTATCGAATGTTCGAATCGTTTATGGGGATAATTATCGAATGTTCGAATCGTTTTATGGGATAATTATTTGAATGTTCGAATCGTTTATGGGATCATTATGCGAATTCTAATCGTTTGGGGATAATTATCGAATGTTCGAATCGTTTATGGGATAATTATCGAATGTTCGAATCGTTTATGGGATATTATCGAATGTTCAATGTTTAGTGGATAATTAAATCGAATTTCTAAGTTTAATGGAGAATATCGAATGTTCGAATCGTTTATGGGTAATTATGATGAATAGTTGGCAAATCGTGTTTAGTGGGATAATTATCGAAGGTTCGAGTCTTTATGGGATATTATCCAATGTTCAATCGTTTTGGGATAATTATCGATGTTCGAATCGTTTATGGGTAATTATAATGTATCGGTTATGAATATCGAATTCGAATCGTTTATGGGATAATTATCGAATGTTCGAATGTATGGGATAATTATCGATGTTCGATCGTTTATGGATAATTATCGAATGTTGCGAATCGTTTATGGATAATGATCGAATGTCAGATAACTAGAATGTTCGATGTTTGGGATATACAATGTATCGTTATATGGATAATTATCGAATGTACGTTATTTGGATAATTTGAATGTTCAAATGGTTTTGGGATAATTAATCGAATGTTCTAGATCGTGTTAGGGGATAATTTATCGACATGTTCTAATCGTTTTATAGGATAATTTATCCATGTTCAAATCGTTTATGGATAATTATCGAATGTTCGAATCGTTTATGGGATAATTATTGAATGTTTCAAATCGTTATGGGATATTATCGAATGTTTCTAGACGTTTATGGGTAATTATCGAATGTTACCTAACCGTTTTGGTATTAATCTCGAATGTTCTAATGTTTGGTAGATTATCGAATGTTCTAATCGTTATGGTATTAATATCGAATGTTCAAATCGTTTGAGGGGATAATTATCCAATGTTTAATCGTTTTGGGATAATTATCGAATGGTTCGAATCCGTTATGGATAACTTATCGAATGTTCTAATCGTTTATGGTATAATTATCGGAATGTTCGATCGTTGATGGGATATTATCGAATGTTCAATCGGTTTATGGGATAATTATCCAATGTTCGAATCGTTTATGCATAATTATCGAATGTTCGAATCGTTTATGTTACTTAACGAATGTTTAATCGTTTATGGTATAATTATCGAATGTTCGAATCGTTTATGGGATATTAACGATGTTCCAATCGTTTATGGATCATTATTGAATGTTCAAATCGTTTATGGGGAGAATTATCGAAATGTTCTA
The DNA here is from genome assembly GCA_019447015.1 of Hymenochirus boettgeri. Taxonomy (NCBI): domain Eukaryota; kingdom Metazoa; phylum Chordata; class Amphibia; order Anura; family Pipidae; genus Hymenochirus; species Hymenochirus boettgeri. The sequence goes on from CM033474.1 coordinate 278,368,784, forward strand.
ATCGTTTCTTGGGATATTATTGAATGTTCTAATCTTTATGGGATAATATGAATGTTCTAATCGTTTATGGAATTATTGAATGTTCTAATCGTTTGGGGATAATATCGAAGTTCAAATCGTTTATGGTATAATTATTGAATGTTCTAATCGTTTATGTATATTATCGAATGTCAATCGTTTATGGTATAATTATTATGTTCAAATCGTTTATGGGTATAATTTTCGAATGTTCGAATTGTTATGGGATAATTTTCATAATCAACAGCGTGAGCTCGAAAGTAGCACGCGTAAAATACATTTTTTTTTTAAAGTCCTGAATATTGGAACATGTTCCCAGACCATTTCCCAGGTCCCACAGCCATTACATTAAGTTACCATTGATATTTTAATTGTATTTCATTAGAACTTTTCGAACTATTTGACTCCCATTGAACTTTCCATATAGTTTGAGATTTCGTAAAACGGACCGAACTTTCGGAAATTGGCCATCTCTAAAACAACCTATTTTGCGGCACATGCAACATTTAAGTGGTAAAGGTCCTTCTAACTTGCAAACCCTTTGCAACTGTTTCTGATCTTTTCTCTAATGTTTTTATTCACTGATTTTAGCAAACTGTGTACCATTTAGAACAGGTAAAACCCCAGCCAAAATGTACATTACTCCCGAGTCCCCAACCCCAAGACAGCGCAGGATGTTCCTGAAGTTAGAACTTCTGTACAATGTGCACCACCCTTTTTTGTTAAGGTTCTCACCACAAGAGCTTGAACGTGCTCAAAGGAAACTGGGGAAGTAATCCAGCTGTCGCAGTTTGAGGGGTGAGTAAGATAACTATATTTTCTGGGGGGTTCGTATGTACTTGCCCCAGCACAGTCACATTAGATAAATTCTTGGAATCAGGGATAACAAATATTTTACTCCAAAAGATAAGGATTTCTTTCTTTTTTTTAATGATATTAACAATTGACTTTCTATCTGTATGCCCATTTCTGATATGATTATATTTGACATTTTCAAGCTTTGTCATAATGTCAAGAAGGAAACCTAATTAGTTATACAGATAAAAATTGAAATCAGTCAAATAAGGTATGATAAAAAGCTACAGGAAGACAATTCAAAGATACAGCTGCAGAAAGAATGAAAAGATGTCAGCTGGAAAAGGTACAACAGGGACTTTAAGGAATAAAGTTATTTGTTGGGGGTCTTATTAGAAATTTCATCTCAGAAAAATCTGGGAGACAAAATAATGATATTGTTCCTTTTAACAGCTGCAGTCTTACTTTACAATGCAGACGTGAAATCATTACAACTGAAACATTTACAGCTGAGAAACATTCTAATGAATTAATCTGTGGGATGAGTTAGATCAACTGGACATGAAGTTTATTTTCTGAAGACTTTTCACAGTTATACTGCTAGGTTTCTCAATTTAGAATCTGTTTACAATAAATACCCTAGAATACGTCTCAATCAGCATTCAACGGCAAGGTGTTAGGGACCTTCTGAATGTAAGGTGTGGTTGATTCAAAATCTTCAAACCATTATTCTATGCTTCTTCATCACTCCTCAAATAAACCCCCAATATTTTACAAGATAATTCCCCCTCCCTTCTGGATCAAAAGAATATCATTTTTTGCCTTTATGGTTCCGAACCATTATAATTAATTAGAATTGTGTTTTATAGGAGGAATGCAATGTTTTACCTTTCATTTAGAAGATCTAAAAACTTTATTGAATCTCTCAATGTCAGGTGTCTTGAGAAGCATATAAAAGGAACTCAATTTTTTTTCCCTACTAACCAGACATGTAATAGACGTTACCTGCAACAAATGCAGGGAACTACTCTTTATATGTTTAACACAAAAAAACAAAAGGCGCAAAAGTATCCAGCACCAAATCTTTCAACAACCAATCAAACTCTTATTCACTGCAGAGCCCAGCCTAGTAAAAATCTAATATCTATTGGATGCTGCAAAATAGCATTTTATATCAATGTTGAATAAGCGGTTAACATAAGTATCGGAATTGGGTTTGGGTATTGATAGATATTAGGAACAATGTGCTGACGGGATGGGTGTAATGTCACTTAACCTAATATAATACTGGGCTCTGTCAAATAACTAATTCGCAAGATACAGGTTAGAAAGTGCAATTTCTTCCAGTGATATCACCCGGGAGGTGTGGCACACTCCTGTGCAATCAGCAGTACCCTGTAAATAATACTTCCTCAAACTTTAAATTGCCGGTCTGGTCAAGCTCAACCCCCCTCCCATAGTGCTGACGAAAGGGAGGATGTGCTTTTTGCAGTCCATGTCTTTCCATAGTCCAGGCCACGGACACTAACAGGGGGTAGAGCAGACCGCACTGACTTTTGAAACTATTTGATAAAATTACAATGGATCAACTGTAAGGTTATTGCAGGTTTGAGGAGCTAGCACTTCAGGTTCTCACCTTTGGAGGTGGTGGTGGTATATACAGATATACAGAGGGCTTGCTTTAAAAATATATTTTATTTAATACGCTCTATAAAAAAGCTTTCGTCTTCATCTAAAAATAAGGCTTAAAGGAGAACTGTGGTGGAAAAATTATTTTGTCTGAATATGTTCCTAAGGGTGCACTTAACCCCTCTGGCATACTATTGGTCACACTATCTTACTTAAACCCCTTGATTTCTTGTCCATTTGCTCCTCCATTTTTCAGACACTGGGAACAGCCATGTTTATTATGGGCACTTCCGGTGCCCATACTAGGATCCCTCTCTTCCAGTGATATCACCCGGGAGGTGTGGCACACTCCTGTGCAATCAGCAGTACCCTGTAAATAATACTTCCTCAAACTTTAAATTGCCGGTCTGGTCAAGCTCAACCCCCCTCCCATAGTGCTGACGAAAGGGAGGATGTGCTTTTTGCAGTCCATGTCTTTCCATAGTCCAGGCCACGGACACTAACAGGGGGTAGAGCAGACCGCACTGACTTTTGAAACTATTTGATAAAATTACAATGGATCAACTGTAAGGTTATTGCAGGTTTGAGGAGCTAGCACTTCAGGTTCTCACCTTTGGAGGTGGTGGTGGTATATACAGATATACAGAGGGCTTGCTTTAAAAATATATTTTATTTAATACGCTCTATAAAAAAGCTTTCGTCTTCATCTAAAAATAAGGCTTAAAGGAGAACTGTGGTGGAAAAATTATTTTGTCTGAATATGTTCCTAAGGGTGCACTTAACCCCTCTGGCATACTATTGGTCACACTATCTTACTTAAACCCCTTGATTTCTGTCCATTTGCTCCTCCATTTTTCAGAACTGGGAACGCCAGTTTATATGGGCACTTCCGTGCCCATACTAGGATCCCTCTCTTCCAGTGATATCACCCGGGAGGTGTGGCACACTCCTGTGCAATCAGCAGTACCCTGGGAATAATACTTCCTTAAACTTTTAATTGCCTGTCTGGTCAAGCTCAACCCCCCTCCCATAGTGCTGACGAAAGGGAGGATGTGCTTTTTGCAGTCCATGTCTTCCCATAGGCCAGGCCACGGACACTAACAGGGGGTAGAGCAGACCGCACTGACTTTTAAAACTATTTGATAAAATTACAATGGATCAACTGTAAGGTTATTGCAGGTGTGAGGAGCTAGTACTTCAGGTTCTCACCTTTGGAGGTGGTGGTTGGGGGGGGGAGCACAATTTCCCTTCAAATCAATATAGATTTTGTAGAGCTTTTCCCGGTGGTTAAAGATAAGGATTCTACTGCTATTATTCATGATCATTTTTCTTCAGATAGAATATTTTGTCGAGCTCTGATTTCAATATATTCCATGAGTGTTCAGTGCTGAATATGCTGGCTTACACAATTTATACATCTCAATAGAGATGGCCAAACCTACTTTGGATTGTTTTGGAACTTCAGTAAAAGTTTGGAAGTTCAGAATTGAACCCATCAAAGTAAAAGGTGAGATAATAGTTTGAAAAGTTTGGATAAACTAACAATGGTAACTTACAGTAATTGGCTGTGGCACCTGGGAAATGGTCTGTGGAACACGTACATATCACCAAAATGCGTTTAAAAACTTCTTACTTCATGATCGGGCAATTGTCGGGTTTCCGCAAGATACATTTAAGGGTTATCAAAAAATGAACATTACATTACAGGGCATGTCCACCCTTTATAAAAACTTTCTATATAATATAGTCCATGCTCCCCCAGCCCAAACTGCTATAATCATATTCTCAGAAAGTCCCCCGGTAATTACTTACCTTACCTCTTTCTTTCACCGCACTGCCCCGGCCCTCTGCTTGCATGGAACTGCAAGCAGGGGGGCGGGACTTTTAGACGCATCTGTGATTGGCTGAGAGGCAAGACTAAAACACGCTGATCAATACTAGGCACTGATGAGAAACTTATTACTTACTATTGCCCCAATGAAGCCTCAGAGATTAATGTATCACAGATGAAGAAGTTTATGTCTATTCTGCAGACGGTTTGCAATTAACAGTAATCTTTTCTCATAAAGTATGAAGGTATCTAAAGACAGTGTACAATATGGAAGATGATAGGAGAAGTATTTGAAAATACATTTATAAGCATTGATGTTTTTTGTGGATCATAAGTCGAAGCTCAAATTTCACTGTTCCAGAAAGATCATCAAGGGTAAAGGTTCATGTAAAAACGATGGCAGTGGAAAATCCATCTATTCAGGGGCTTATAACAAATAGAGATGGCCAAACTTCATAAAGTTCAGTCCGTTTTCGAACTTTCGAACTTCATAAAAGTTCGAATTTGGACCCATTAAAGTCAATGGGGGAGTGATAGTTCGAAAAGTCCGGATGATTTACTTTCGAGGATTACCGAAAACTAACAATACTTTCGAGGGTTAGCGAATGATACATTCGAGGGTTAGCGAAAACGATCCATAAATTCGAGGGTTACCGAAAATGAACGATACATTCGAGGGTTAGTTAGCCTAGTTAGCGAACAATACATTCCAGGGTTAGCGAACGGCCCGTAAATTTGATAATTATCGCATTTTCGATAATTATCAAAAATACAGCCGGGAGTCCGGAAAGTCTGAGAAATCCGAGATAGTTCGAGAAGTCCGAGTCCGTTCGGGATTGTTAAGCCAAACTTATCGAGTTCAAACAGATTCATTCTTCTTGAACTATTCCAGACCCTGATTTCTCAGACTTTTGTACGATCTTCAAATCGTTTATGGGATAATTATCGAATGTTCGAATCGTTTCAGGAGGATAATTATGGAAGGTCTTCAAATCGTTAGGGATAATTATTCGAATGTCTATCGTTTATGGGATAATTATCGAATGTTCTAAATCGTTTATGGGATAACTACATGTTCACAACGTTTATGGTATAATTATCGAATGTTCGAATCGTTTATGGGTATATCGAATGTTCGAAATCGTTTATGGATAATATCGAAAGTTCAATCGTTTATGGGATAATTATCGAATGTTCGAATCAGTTTAGTTGGGATTAATTATCAATGTTCAATCGTTTATGGGATAATTATCGAATGTTCGAATGTTTATGGGATAATATATTGATGTTCGAATCGTTATGGGAAATTATGATTCATCGTTTATGGTATTAATTATCAATGTTCAATCGTTTATGGGATAATTTCGAATGTTCGAATCGTTTATGGGATATATCGAATGTTCTATCGTTTAGTGGGATAATTATCGAATGTTCATTAGTTATGGATAATTATCGAATGTTCGAATCGTTTAGGTAATTATGAATGTTCAATAGTTAGGATTATCGAGTCTAATAGTTATGGGATAATTATCGAAGTTCGACGTTTATGGGAATTATCAATGTTCAAATGTTTATGCGTATAATTATCGAATGGTCGAATCGTTTTGGGATAATTATCGAATGTTCGATCGGTTATGGATAAATTATCGAAATGTCTCGAATCGTTTATGGATATGAGTTAAATGTATGGTTATCGAATGCTTCTAATCGCTATGGATAATTATCGAATGTTCTATTTTGTATCAGTTCAGTTTATCGGATAATTATCGAATGTGCGAATCGTTTATGGATAATGATCGAATGTCGAACGTTTATGGGATAATTATCGAATGTTCGAATCGTTTATGGGATAATTATTGAATGTTCAAATGGTTTATGGGATAATTATCGAATGTTCTAATCGTTTATGGGATAATTATCGAATGTTCTAATCGTTTATGGGATAATTATCCAATGTTCAAATCGTTTATGGGATAATTATCGAATGTTCGAATCGTTTATGGGATAATTATTGAATGTTCAAATCGTTTATGGGATAATTATCGAATGTTCTAATCGTTTATGGGATAATTATCGAATGTTCTAACCGTTTATGGTATAATTATCGAATGTTCTAATCGTTTATGGTATAATTATCGAATGTTCTAATCGTTTATGGTATAATTATCGAATGTTCAAATCGTTTATGGGATAATTATCCAATGTTCGAATCGTTTATGGGATAATTATCGAATGTTCGAATCGTTTATGGTATACTTATCGAATGTTCTAATCGTTTATGGTATAATTATCGAATGTTCGAATCGTTTATGGGATAATTATCGAATGTTCAAATCGTTTATGGGATAATTATCCAATGTTCGAATCGTTTATGGCATAATTATCGAATGTTCGAATCGTTTATGGTATACTTATCGAATGTTCTAATCGTTTATGGTATAATTATCGAATGTTCGAATCGTTTATGGGATAATTATCGAATGTTCAAATCGTTTATGGGATAATTATTGAATGTTCAAATCGTTTATGGGATAATTATCGAATGTTCTAATCGTTTATGGGATAATTATTGAATGTTCTAATCGTTTATGGGATAATTATTGAATGTTCTAATCGTTTATGGGATAATTATTGAATGTTCTAATCGTTTATGGGATAATTATCGAATGTTCAAATCGTTTATGGTATAATTATTGAATGTTCTAATCGTTTATGGTATAATTATCGAATGTTCGAATCGTTTATGGGATAATTATTGAATGTTCAAATCGTTTATGGTATAATTATCGAATGTTCGAATTGTTTATGGGCTAATTTTCATAAATCAACAGCGTGAGCTCGAAAGTAGCACGCGTAAGAATACATTTTTTTTTTAAAGTCCTGAATATTGGAACATGTTCCCCAGACCATTTCCCAGGTCCCACAGCCATTTACATTAAGTTACCATTGATATTTTAATTGTATTTCATTAGAACTTTTCGAACTATTTGACTCCCATTGAACTTTCCATATAGTTTGAGATTTCGTAAAACGGACCGAACTTTCGGAAGTTTGGCCATCTCTAATAACAACCTATTTTGCGGCACATGCAACATTTAAGTGGTAAAGGTCCTTCTAACTTGCAAACCTTTTGCAACTGTTTCTGATCTTTTCTCTAATGTTTTTATTCACTGATTTTAGCAAACGTGTACCATTTAAGAACAGGTACAACCCCAGCCAAAATGTACACTTACTCCCGAGTCCCCAAACCCCAAGACAGCGGCAGGATGTTCCTGAAGTTAGAACTTCTGTACAATGTGCACCACCCTTTTTTGTTAAGGTTCTCACCACAAGAGCTTGAACGTGCTCAAAGGAACTGGGGAAGTAATCCAGCTGTCGCAGTTTGAGGGGTGAGTAAGATAACTATATTTTCTGGGGGGTTCGTGATGTACTTGCCCCAGCACAGTCACATTTAGATAAATTTCTTGGAATCAGGGATAACAAATATTTTACTCCAAAAGATAAGGATTTCTTTCTTTTTTTTTAATGATAATTAACAATTGACTTTCTATCTGTACTGCCATTTCTGATATGATTATATTTGACATTTTCAAGCTTTGTCATAAATGTCAAGAAGGAAACCTAATTAGTTATACAGATAAAAATTGAAATCAGTCAAATAAGGTATGATAAAAAGCTACAGGAAGACAATTCAAAGATACAGCTGCAGAAAGAATGAAAGATGTCAGCTGGAAAAAGGTACAACAGGGAACTTTAAGGAATAAAGTTATTTGTTGGGGGTCTTATTAGAAATTTCATCTCAGAAAAATCTGGGAGACAAAATAATGATATTGTTCCTTTTAACAGCTGCAGTCTTACTTTACAATGCAGACGTGAAATCATTACAAGCTGAAACATTTACAGCTGAGAAACATTCTAATGAATTATATCTGTGGGATTGAGTTAGATCAACTGGACATGAAGTTTATTTCTTGAAGACTTTTCACTAGTTATACTGCTAGGTTTCTCAATTTAGAATCTGTTTACAATAAATACCCTAGAATACGTCTCAATCAGCATTCAACGGCAAGGTGTTAGGGACCTTCTGAATGTAAGGTGTTGGTTGATTCAAAATCTTCAAACCATTATTCTATGCTTCTTCATCACTCCCTCAAATAAACCCCCAATATTTTACAAGATAATTCCCCCTCTCCCTTCTTGGATCAAAAGAATATCATTTTTTGCGCTTTATGGTTCCAGAACCATTATAATTAATTAGAATTGTGTTTTCTAGGAGGAATGCAATGTTATTACCTTTCATTTAGAAGATCTAAAACTTTATTGATCTCTCAAATGTCAGGTGTCTTGAGAAGCAATAAAAAGGAATCATTTTTTTTCCCCTACTAACCAGACATGTTAAATAGACGTTACCTGTCACAAATGCAAGGAACTACTCTTTTATGTTTAAAACAAAAAAACAAAAGGCGCAAAAGTATTCCAGCACCATAAATCTTCAACAACCAATCAACTCTTATTTCACTGCAGCAGCCCAGCCTAGTAAAAATCTAATATCTTATTGGATGCTGCAAAAAATAGCATTTTACATCAATGTTTGAATAAGCGGTTAACATAAGTATCGGAATTGGGTTTGGGTATTGATATATATTATGGAACAATGTGCGGGATGGGTGTAATGTCACATTAACCTAATATAATACTGGGCTCTGTCAAATAACTACATTCAGCAGAGATACAGGTTAGAAAGTGCAATTTCCAATGGATATTCTCCAATGGTCTATTTCCCTTTAGACCATGGAAGGCTCCAGTATCTATATATACCATATACTGAACATGTAGAGATAAATACACCAAGCACATCAGTCTTGAACACCTTATCATCTTACTGTCTGAAGAAGGTACAGCCTGTGTACCGAAAAGTTATGCTGTTTGTGTACCCTGTGTATGAAGCATTAAGTACATAGGTGTTCAAGACTGATGTGCATGGTGTATTTGTCTCTACATGTATCTGACCATCAACCATGGCCTACCATTGCACTCAGCAATAAGATTATCCATTAACTTCCACAAGGTGTGTGCAGGATTACCTCCTTTGCTTGCTGTATACTGAACATGGGTAAGAATGATTAATATTGCAGAATTGGTCTTTCTAGGATAAAGAACAGATGTATTTCTAATGGGCTATTTTATAACCTATATTTATGGGATGTATGTACACTATCCATTACTTAAAGAGATATAACCTATATTTATGGGATGTATTACACTAGCCATTACTTAAGAGAATACCTATATTTATGGTATATATGGTCACTATCCATTACTTAAAGAGATATACCTATATTTATGGGGATATATGTACACTACTATCATTACTTCAAAGATATAACCTATATTTATGGGATAGTATTGTACACTATCAATTACTTTAAAGAGATATAACCTATATTTATGGGATGTATGTACACTATCCATTACTTAAAGAGATATAACCTATATTTATGGGATGTATGTACACTATCCATTACTTAAAGAGATATAACCTATATTTATGGGATGTATGTACACTATCCATTACTTAAGAGATATAACCTATATTTATGATTATGTAACTATCCATACTTAAAGAGATATAAAACCTATATTTTGGGATATATGTACACTATCCATTACTTAAAGAGATATACCTATATTTATGGGATGATATGTACACTATCCATTACTTAAAGATATAACCTATATTTATGGGATGTATGTACACTATCCATTACTTAAAGAGATATAACCTATATTTATGGGATGTATGTACACTATCCATTACTTAAAGAGATATAACCTATATTTATGGGATATATGTACACTATCCATTACTTAAAGAGATATAACCTATATTTATGGGATGTATGTACACTATCCATTACTTAAAGAGATATACCATATTTATGGGATAATGTACACTACCATTACTTAAAAGATATACCTATTATTATGGGATATGTACACTATCCATTACTTAAAGAGATAAACCTATATTTATGATTATTACACTATCATTACTTAAAGAGATATACCTATATTATGGGATATGTACACTATCCATTACTTAAAGAGATATAACCTATATTTATGGGATATATGTACACTATCCATTACTTAAAGAGATATAACCTTATTTATGGGATATATGTAGACTATCCATTACTAAAGAGTATAACCTATATTTATGGATGTATGTACACTATCAATTACTTAAAGAGATATACCTATATTTATGGGATATATGTACACATATCCATTACTTAAAGAGATAAACCTATATTTATGGGATATATGTAACTATCCTACTTAAAGAGATATAACCATATTTATGGGATATATGTACACTACCATTACTTAAAGAGATATAACCTATATTTATGGGATATATGTAACTATCCATTACTTAAAGAGATATAACCTTATTTATGGGATATATGTACACTATCCATTACTTAAAGAGATTAACCTATATTTATGGGAATTATGTACACTATCATTACTAAGAGATATAACCTATATTTATGGGATATATGTACACTATCCATTACTTAAAGAGATATAACCTATATTTATGGGATATATGTAACTATCCATTACTTAAAGAGATATAACCTATATTTATGGGATATATGTACACTATCCATTACTTAAAGAGATATAACCTATATTTATGGGATATATGTACACTATCCATTACTTAAAGAGATATAACCTATATTTATGGGATATATGTACACTATCCATTACTTAAAGAGATATAACCTATATTTATGGGATATATGTACACTATCCTTACTTAAGAGATATAACCTATATTTATGGGATATATGTACACTATCCATTACTTAAAGAGATATAACCTATATTTATGGGATATATGTACACTATCCATTACTTAAAGAGATATAACCTATATTTATGGGATATATGTACACTATCCATTACTTAAAGAGTAGATCCACCCCAGAACAAAAACCTACACTTACCTTCAGTGTATCTGAACATGTGTGGGAATGAATAATATTGCAGAATTGGTCTTTCTAGGAAAAGGCAAGAAAGTAGAAAGGAGTCCACCGCACCTTCCTCCGATCGTACGCTATTTCGGCGATCAAATCAAGACGGCATCATTATTTAAAAGTAAATCATCCTTTATTTCAATCCTTTAAAATCCAGCTAGGCTGCCGGGAGACAAGTGGTATGGGTGGTCTGACGCGTTTCGGGCCGGAACCCTTACTCATAGACTCATTCCCAATTACATTTAGTTACTAGTTAAATACAAAAGACAAACCAATTAAAAACAGGTTGTATACCTGAGTAGGAGCATTAACCCCTAATCGCCTGGGTAAATATGGGAAACCTAGTGTTGTTAACTTTTGGTGTCCCAATCTAATGAACTCCCTCAATCTTACTTCCTTAAATATTAACTTTCTTTGAAATATATCTACAGGACAATTAATTGAAATAAAGTAAAAATGATTCAACATTCAAACAATCAAAGCAATTAAATGTATACAGTCCTTAGTAAATCTCCTTTATATGGATCAAATCTTTATCCTATTTAGGGGGAATATGTTCAGTATTAATGAGTTTAAACATATAGGTGATCTTACAAACATAATTATGCATAGCAATAATTATATACAACTATTAGAGATATCCTATGTAAGTTATACCATATTATTATTATAACTAGTGCATTCATTCTTTTAATTATTCCCATCAATCATTAATGGGTGCTGTATTCATATTAGTCAGAGGATTGATGAAGCTTATCTATAGGTATAAGTCTTCCAATATTTTGAATTAATCAGGATATAGCAAGCATTCCAGTATTACAATGTTTTAAACCAACAGTGAGATGTCCCATCTATGATTCAACCCATTTGGAACTCTTGTATCTAATTCAAGAATCCAAAATGCTTCTCTTTTATTAAGTTGTACTAATGGGTCTCCTCCCCTGAGGTTCCGTTTAACTTGTTCTATGCCTTGGAATGCACAAAAGGAGGTATCTCCTCCAGTACAGTCATGGAAATGTCTTCCAACTGGGGTTCTCATATCTCCTTTACGTATACTGTTCAGATGTTCACGAATACGTTCCTTCAAAGGCCGTATTGTGCGACCTATATACTGTTTATTGCATTTTTTACAAGAAATAAGATATACTACACCCCGAGTGCAACAATTTATGAAATCTCGTATTTCATAGGTTTTTTTGGTGGTATTAGACTTGAACTCAGCATCCACTTTTATAACTTCACATGACTTACACCGTGTGTGGCCGCATTTAAAGGTGCCCGTGGTTGAGAGCCATGTTTTATTTTTATTTCTCTTCCTGTCTGGCCAACATAAACTAGGGGCTGTCATATCTCCTAGGGTTCTTCCCCTCCTAGCTACTATCTTCATGCCCCCCCTAAGTATTTTCTCTATATCCCTATCCCTACGAAGGATATGCGAATTTCGCAATAGGATTTGTTTTATGTCTTCAAACTCCATACTATATTGGGTGGTAAAATATAGGGAGTTATTTCCATATCTTTTTTTGTTGTCTATTTTTTTGTTATATAGAAAATCTTTCCTGTCTTTCTCTTTCACCATTTTATATGCTCTGTCTATCCCTTCTTTTTTATATCCTCATTGTAGGAACATTTCTGTCAGATCTATGGCTGCATTCTTAAAGTCCCTTTCCTCTGAACAGTTTCTCCTAATTCTCACAAATTGTCCAATAGGGATCCCCCTTATCGTATGTCTCGGATGACAACTGTCTGCTTTTAATAAGCTATTACGTGCTATTGCCTTTCTATATACCATTGTTTCTATTTTTGCACATTTTCTAGGAAAAGGAACAGATGTTTTTCTAATGGGCTAATTTATAACGTATATTTGATGGGATGTATGTACACTATCCATTATTTAAAGAGCACATCCACCCCAGAAAATATACTTTCCCCCATCCCCCCCAACCCAGAGATCATTATAGTTACTTACCTCCCCGCAGTGCCTGAAGCACATAATCCTTTGCCTCCTTAAAATTTCCATTACACATTCCCACCTAGTTTGTCAATGAGACAGAACTGTAGCAATAATAAAAACAGGCCACTGCAAGGCATTTTAGTATTTGTATTTTCTACTCTGACTAAAGAGAAAAAAAGTCCAGCTATAACAGGACTTGAAATGAATAGTTAATAATCAGCCATAAATTCAGCCTGTAACAGGCAGCTTGTATTGGATGTTAAGGAACCACAGAAAACAGTCGCTCCGTTGGACAATAGTTGTTTTTCCAACTGAGCAATTTTGAAACACGGTAACGGTAACAATACAGCAAAATTTCCTCGTGGAAGAGCATTGTGGCTAATTCAGATCTAAAGGGACAAATCACTTCTAAAACCACAAAAAGAATAAAGCCGGGGAAAAAAATAAGAATTGTTGAACCATATTCGAACAAGAGAAGAAAATGGCAAAATTTGCTAAAATGAATTAGCCAACGTAGGTCGCTGTAATATCATCTGAAATGTAATCAATAATGGAAAGCAGGAAAATGAGCTCTGAGCAGCGAGCATGTAATTGCAGTCTGAAGTCTGTTTTTCTCTCCGTGGTTTCAGTTTTTTTATTTTATTTTTTTTTTACTTTTTTCCCCAAGGACTAGAAAAAAACCTAATTTTCCCTCATTCTCTTTTGTTTCATTTTCAAGAGCTACGCAGCTTCTCCCGATAGGGAAAAATAATAAGAGAGAAGCCAATCTAATAAATAGAAGGTAGTTTTGTGTGTAACAGTTGGAAAGAACAGATTTCTGGATTACATTAAATCTTTGACTATTATGCGATGGTCTCGAAATAGAGAAGAAAAAAAAAAAACTCCCAGCAGTAAAATTACCATTTGTTTTTCAGTTCATCGCTTTGAAAATAAAATACGGAGGTATCAAGGTATCGTTGAGTCGATCAGAACAAAATCCGTCTCCACCTGATGGACGGTGATTTCAGCAAATAACTTAATGTTGTTGAAAAAAAAAAAATGTTCGACTGGAAATATAACGTTGTTTCCGAAAAATCTGAATGGAACTAGCATATAAATTGAGTTTAAGTGGAGGTGTCGGTGCCATCTGTGAAACGCGTTTATATCTCTCTGGTAGCCGGGATATTAAAGCTTTTTCAAGTTTGCCTTGCGAGGAAGATAAAAGAAAATATAGAGCTGTATGCAGTCAATTGGATACATATAAAAATGCTATTGCTAAGACTAGGTCCCTTCTCAGTTCAAGGAATACTAATGTTATTCTGGAAAGAGAACATTGCTGTTTACAGTGTCTGTGGTTTTAACTCAATTTGATGTGCATGTAACATTCAGGATAAACTGTATATAGTACAAAAATGGACAGTGATTTGGGTAACCCTCGAATGTAATGTTCGTTTTCAGTAACCCTCGAATGTAATGTTCGTTTTCGGTAACCCTCTAATGTAATGTTCATTTTCGGTAACCCTCGAATGTAATGTTCGTTTTTCATAACCCCGAATGTAATGTTCGTTTTCGGTAACCCTCGAATGTAATGTTCGTTTTCAGTAACCCTCGAATGTAATGTTCGTTTTCGGTAACCCTCGAATGTAATGTTCGTTTTCAGTAACCCTCGAATGTAATGTTCGTTTTCGGTAACCCTCGAATGTAATGTTCGTTTTCGGTAACCCTCTACGTATGTTCATTTTCGGTAACCCTCGAATGTAATGTTCGTTTTCGGTAACCCTCGAATGTAATGTTCATTTTCGGTATCCCTTGAATGTAATGTTCATTTTCGGTAACCCTCGAATGTAATGTTAGTTTTCGGTAACCCTCGAATGTAATGTTCGTTTTCAGTAACCCTCAAATGTATCACTCGGTAACCCTCTAATGTAATGTTCATTTTCGGTATCCCTTGAATGTAATGTTCGTTTTCAGTAACCCTCAAATGTATCACTCGGTAACCCTCTAATGTAATGTTCATTTTCGGTAACCCTTGAATGTAATGTTAATTTTCGGTAACCCTTGAATGTAATGTTCATTTTCGGTAACCCTCCAATGTAATGTTCGTTTTCGGTAACCCTTGAATGTAATGTTAATTTTCGGTAACCCTTGAATGTAATGTTAATTTTCGGTAACCCTCAAATGTAATGTTCGTTTTCGGTAACCCTTGAATTTAATGTTTATTTTTGGTAACCCTTGAATGTATCGTTCAGTAACCCTCAAATTTAATATTTATTTTTGTAACCCACGAATGTAATGTTCGATTTTCAGTAACCCTTGAATGTAATGTTCGTTTTTGGTAATCCTCTAATATAGTCTTCGACTTTCGGTAACCCTTGTTTGAAAACCCTCAAATATATTGTTCTATTTCTATAACCCTCAAATGTGTAATTCGGAAACCTGACAATTGCAAGATCTTGAAGTAAGATGTGTTTAAACAGTTTTTTGTGATATACTGTATACATGTTCCCCAGACCATTTTCCAGGTGCCACAACTATTTACAGTAAGTTATCATTGCTATTTTATCTGTGATTTATCCAAACTTTTTGAACTATTTCCTCCCATTGACTTAAATGGGTTTCTGTTCTTTGGAAACGAACCAACAGTAAGTTTGGCCATCTCTAGTAATCACTTATCAAACACAGCTTGAAGATGTTGAAATGAAAATAATGTCTCAAGGGATAGTTTATTAATACATGTACTGTATACACACAAATGCAAACCTAGGGAAAACAAACAGTACTATCTCCTTGCAGATATAGCCAAGGAGTCTTCACCCATAGTGACCAGTAGAGATGGCTGAACTCACTGAAATTCTTACTGCTTGCAGATTTGCGGATTCTCGGAAAAATCCAAAAATGTGTAAATCCACAAGCAGACCCATTGAAGTCAACGAGAGTTAAAAGAGACAAAAGTTTCACCTAAAATTAAGATATAAATAGCAACGGTAACTTACTGTAAATGGCTCAGGAACCAGGGAAATGGTCTGGGGAAAATTTATCAATGCCCAAAATCTTTAAAAAACACCATCCAGTACCTGAAACCTCCTGCGCTTTCTGCTTTGGCATTCCGCGCAGTATTTTCGAATTTACAAAATCAAAGTTTTCTAAATTTCTAGAAATTTCAAAAATGTTGAAAAAAAATCTGAAAAAGTCCGAAATCCGCAAAGTCCGAGTTCCAGCAGATCCATGAACTCCACTGAGTGGAGATTGGAAGATAATATTGTTTCCACAAATGCTCAATGTGGAAAGGGAATCCCATTAACATTGTTGATTGGTTTAGTGGATACTACATGATTGAAAGATTTGCAAGTTAATATTATAAAATATAATACTGTACATAAATCCTTCCGATTATATAAAACAATTTGTGAGTTTATAGGAGTTTGAACAGTCTATGTGACAAAATGGGGTGAGTGATGCAGTTCTGTACTACACAAAATGAGATCATTACATCGTGAAGTGCTGTAAAGTCACAAAATGGAAGGGTCACGTACAAAATGATGAATTATTAGGTTAAGAGAAAATGCAGGTTCAACTTTTTGTAGAAATATCACTGTTTTTTATATGGTACTTTCAAAATGGACTGCCCATTGGCTGGCACAGGGTATGTGATTTAAGTAATGCCCAGGTCTGTACATTTCAAAGGTTTAGACTGGCTGTGAACCTGTGATCAAATGCCATTAATTGCTACACTAATCTAACCAGGATTTAGTAGAATTCCGTTATTCACTAAAATGTTTATGATTTGCTTTTGACTACTTTGTTAAGCTAGTGATTTCACAATAAAGTATTTGCCATTTTGTAATGTGTGTAGAGTTTTTACATCCACTGTATTAAAGGGCATCTATACTGAAAAAAAAATTGATCATTAATGCAAACTTTAATTCTTCCCAACCACCACTATGCCATTATTTTGTTGACCGGCCCTCCATTTCTTCAGATTTCCAATCTAAAACATCTTAAATTTGTTTTGTCAATCAAGTGCCTTGCTGTCATAAACTATTCTTCTGTGAGCAGTTTTGCTGTAGCTGGAATAGTGACAGAGTTTTGACAGTTGGAATTCTGTATGCTGTGTGCTGTTTTGACAGTTGGTTTGTGGGGAAAATGTCAGGTCAGATGAAAGTGGGAGTGGTTAAAAGAGGAAGGTGGGATACTGCTCCTGAGCAAAACATGTGCTGGATTGAAGGCATGCAGCAACACACATATTTCAGAGTAGGTGCTACTTACACATATTTATTTATAGATTTAGATTAGGAAAAGTCATTTTTTTAGTATAGTGTCCCTTTAAACAAATGTCTAGTGTAAAAAGAGATTTAGAGATTTTGTGCTCCCCGTTGAGACATATGGGCTGTATTTGTGTGACGGGACCTGTTTCTATATTGTTGGGGTTTTTTTGCTTTATAATATCTTTAACTGTTGGTTACATTCCCGGCACTGGACAGAAATTCAACGTAACACGAGACGCTTACATTGTTATCAACTCCCTATTTATAATTATTAATACACCATCAGAAAGTCTACTGAGGCTTCCTACACACATATCACAAATTAGATAGAAGAATAACAATGTGTCGTGCACTCTGAATGCTGGTTGTTTAAATCCCGAGAAATTAAATGCATGGGGTGAGTATATCTGTGTAAAAACAGTGGGAGGTAGTGATAAAAATAGTGTGAGAGATAATTATAAGAAGGGAGAAATAGAAGGAGATACAACATCATGGATCATACAGCACATGAGATACCACAGGAGATGGAAAGTCTCAAAATAATATTTTTTACAAATGGACAAAGCCGCTGGGTTTTAATTTCACCTGCAATTTCATAATTGTAGGTAAAAATTTACCAGTGAAATGTTCTGATGTCTACGGGAGAGAAAAGTTCAACGCATTAAATTATTAAATTAACAGGGTTATTCAATAAAAGTTCTTATCGTTTAAAATGGTGCTAATTTTGCCCCAACCAATCAGACCTTATTTAACATTTGAAAGATAACATCTGATTGGTTGGGGCAAAATGAGCACCATTTTAAAGGATAGGAACTTTTATTGAATCTCCCTGTAAGTCTAAAACCATTAAAGCATTAAATTCTAAAGTCTAAAAACTGCAACACAATTGTATCAGTAGCTGGGACCTGTATAAATTGTTTCTCCAGTTTCTAATCTGAGATGTTAATTTCACCTTTACCTCCTGTAGAGTCATGTATTATATTAAAGGCTTTATCTCTCCATTAGGTTTTTCCAGCTTTTATATCTATGGTTTTTGCCTTGCTTGTGATTTTCAATTCTTAATGAAAAAATTTCATTTTGTACAAACCCCCTTTTCAATTCATAGGATCGATACATATAACATGGAACTGGTACATTAATATTTATAACCTAAAGACCTTTCTATATTGTAAGCTCTATGAGACAGTGCACAATGTCATTGGGTTAAATAGTTGTAAATCACAGCGTAATATATTTAGCGCTATATAAGTAAATAGATACATACACTTATAATGCTGGCTAATTTATCACTTTGTTTTTTTGACCTTTGCTGGGGTGCTATTGTCAGTCATTGGGCTACATGATAAACACTTGTATTTATGTGACTTGAAATAAATCACTTGTTCTAGTTAAAGGGCAGCGCTGAACCTTGTGTAGTCCTATTAACTTCAAGCACCTTAACACTTTGTGCTAGAAAGGTGAAACAATGTCAGTAACACTGACAACGTCTTGTATTTTTTGAATAACCAAAGCAACACTAGAGCACATTCTCCACTCAACAGACTCTTCTAAAAAAAAAAACACAAATCTGAATGTGCATAACGAGTTCACACATACCGTTAAACATATCACACTGTGGGGAAGAGTTTACCTTTTCTTTAGATCTAATCATTGCTATTAGAGTCTCTCCAGTTTGGAGGTGTGATGTGAGACCTTTCATAGGGAAATATTTACAGGTCTGTGGTTGTAAAATTCTAGCACACTATTGAGTGGCTTCAATCGAGGACTGTCAAAAATAGTGGGAACATACCAATGGGATCCCCTCTCTGTCTGGAACAGGATACAGTCACAGAAAGTGCAATGAAGAATGTCCAACTTGTAATAGTGAAATTTGTGCTTTTAATGATCAATCAGGAGTCCAACATGCAATGTTTTGGGCACAAACTTTGCCCTTTCTCAAGCCTCTGAAGAAGTTAAATGCCTGGGGACTGGAAATTTTATTTCCAATCTATTGCTGATCCATTCATTTGAACTATTGGCTGGAAACTAGAAATAAAAGCAGCCTCTGTCTAGAGATGGCTGATCTTAAAGTTCAGTTTGTTTTCAAACTTACAAACTTCAGCAAAAGTTTGATAGTTCAAAAACAAACCCATTAAAATCAATGGGGACAAATAGTTTGAACAGTTCTAATACAATACAGTTAAATTAGCATTCTAGGCTTATGGAACGCTAAAGTCAAGGGTTATCGACGAATTTGAGGGTTACCAAACACTGCATTCTAGGGTTATGCTAAAGTCGAGGGTTATTGATTTAAAAATTTGAGAATCCTTGAATGTTTGATAATTATCGAAAAAGTTCAGAGTCTGAAAAGTTTGTCCAAACTCATTAAATCTGACTCAGGCTCGAGTTCAAGTTCTAGTCCATCCCGACCTCTGAGTCTGACCAATCATTCCTGACTATCTATTTTGAAAAATCTTGTTTCTGTCAGTAAAGGGAGTTTTTATGTTAAGTTTTGCAAAACTTAACATTAAGGAAAAGGAGATGTTAAGATGCTTTACTTTACCTTTCTGGGTGACACGCTCCTTACTGCATCTTCCATGAAATAAATGGCTGAGCCGAAATATCGTCTCTTTCACTTTAACCCCCAACCAACAGATTAGTTTGGAGACGTCCAAACCCACCAGGTTTTTTTCTGCCGGCAATTTTGCAATATCTTGGAAAATTTCAATAAAATTTTGAATATTTCAGTTTTGTGGCTGAATTTT
Source organism: Hymenochirus boettgeri (assembly GCA_019447015.1). Taxonomy (NCBI): domain Eukaryota; kingdom Metazoa; phylum Chordata; class Amphibia; order Anura; family Pipidae; genus Hymenochirus; species Hymenochirus boettgeri. The sequence continues at coordinate 278,389,051 of CM033474.1, forward strand.
AGGGTGTGACAAAATTATCGAAATTCATAAGTAATAACAGTTTTAAACTGTACTTTATGTCCACCCCCAAAACTAAAATTTAAATCTAACCTGAGATGCAATGTCTCAGCCAATCACTGAGGCTGATGATGATCTGGCCCCTTCTGCTGCTGCTGTGCACAGAAAAATCAAGGGACAGCAGCAGCAGAGCGCTAAGGGATGTATATTGAGGAGCCTCATACACACATTTAAGTCTAACGAGGTCTAGGTTTTGGGGGATAATTAGGGTAAATTGAATTTAAGTTTGGGGTGTGGGGGGTCTACATACCTATTAACGACTGCTAAACAGACAAAATATCTGTCCATTAGAGATGTCCGAACTTCGCAAAATCCGGTCCGCGAATTTTCGGAAAAAATTAAAAATTCGAAAATCCGCGAGCGGACCCGTTAAGTCTCGTAATTTCGAAAAATGGATTTCCCGAAAATACGAGTAATCCTCGTAATTTAGAACATTTTTCGAAAATACGTATTTACGAAAATAAGAGACATCCTTGTATTTTCAAAAATGCGAGAAATCTCGTAATTTAGAAAATTTTCGAAAATACGAGAAATCCGCGGTTCGGAAGTTCGGAAGGCGGAAAATCCGGAAAAACCCGCCGTTTGCGAACGGGATAAATCCGCGGCGGATCCGGGTTCGGATCCGTGAAACGCCCATCCCTACTGTCCATGTGTGCAAGAAGTATCCCCAGTTTTGTGAACAATATATTTTAAAGATTCACAAAATAATCATGTGTGTGCATTTTCATCTGTTTAATGTGCTTTTTATTTTACAAAATGTAATATATTAAACTATCCTTTAAGGAATCTTCTCAGCCCATTTATTGACAGAAACTTCCAAGTTGTAAGTAATGATGCCCTGGAACTTATTTATTGTAAAATCAGCACTTAGAAACTCCATTTTGTTAGGGATTTACATACTGATTAAGTTTAATATAACAGAAAAAACATCCGGTGGGTAATGGATTTTGTAAGGAATAAAATTAAGTTTTAGAAATCTGTTATACCATATGGGCTCTGGGTTTTTTTGAAGGACAATAAATGTTAAGTGCCTAGCAAAATTTTATATCCAATTAGTGATACCAGTGCATCTGTACTCGTTAGTTAGAGGCACTGCCCTCATATTAATAATAAGCTGGTTCCAATCCACAAGTGTTTTTATTTAAAACTAGTTTTTTAAAGGGACACTAAAGGATCATAGTGGTCTCTCAGTCCAAATAAATACACGATCACTCTAGTACTCCAGTGTGGGCAAGTGTGTGATCACTCTAGTACTCCAGTGTGGGCAAGTGTGTGATCTCTCTAGTACTCCAGTGTGGGAAAGTGTGTGATCACTCTAGTACTCCAGTGTGAATCTAGTACTCCAGTGTGGGCAAGTGTGTGATCTCTCTAGTACTCCAGTGTGGGCAAGTGGTGTGATCACTCTAGTACTCCAGTGTGAATCTAGTACTCCAGTGTGGGCAAGGGTGTGATCTCTAGTACTCCAAGTGTGTGAATCTAGTACTCCAGTGTGGGCAAAGTGGTGATCACTCTAGTACTCCAGTGTGAATCTAGTACTCCAGTGTGGGCAAGTGTGTGATCACTCTAGTACTCCAGTGTGAATCTGTACTCCAGTGTGGGCAAGTGTGTGATCTCTCTAGTACTCCAGTGTGAATCTAGTACTCCAGTGTGGGCAAGTGTGTGATCACTCTAGTACTCCAGTGTGAATCTAGTACTCCAGTGTGGGCAAGTGTGTGATCACTCTAGTACTCCAGTGTGGGCAAGTGTGTGATCACTCTAGTACTCCAGTGTGGGCAAGTGTGTGATCACTCTAGTACTCCAGTGTGGGCAAGTGTGTGATCACTCTAGTACTCCAGTGTGGGTAAGTGTGTGATCACTCTAGTACTCCAGTGTGGGCAAGTGTGTGATCACTCTAGTACTCCAGTGTGGGCAAGTGTGTGATCACTCTAGTACTTCAGTGTGAATCTAGTACTCCAGTGTGGGCAAGTGTGTGATCACTCTAGTACTCCAGTGGGAATCTAGTACTCCAGTGTGGGCAAGTGTGTGATCTCTCTAGTACTCCAGTGTGGCAAGTGTGTGATCACTCTAGTACTCCAGTGTGGGCAAGTGTGTGATCACTCTAGTACTCCAGTGTGAATCTAGTACTCCAGTGTGGGCAAGGTGTGATCTCTCTAGTACTCCAGTGTGGGCAAGTGTGTGTGATCACTCTAGTACTCCAGTGTGGGCAAGTGCGTGATCACTCTAGTACTCCAGTGTGGGCAAGTGTGTGATCACTCTAGTACTCCAGTGTGGGCAAGTGCGTGATCTCTCTAGTACCTAGTGTTGGCAAGTGCGGGATCATCTAGTACTCCAGGTGGGCATGTGTGTGATCATCTAGTACTCAGTGTGGGCAAGTGCGTGATCACTCTAGTACCCAGTGTGGGCAAGTGTGTGATCACTCTAGTACTCCAGTGTGGGCAAGTGCGTGATCTCTCTAGTATTCCAGTGTGGGCAAGTGTGTGATCACTCTAGTACTCCAGTGTGAATCTAGTACTCCAGTGTGGGCAAGTGTGTGATCTCTCTAGTACTCCAGTGTGGGCAAGTGTGTGATCACTCTAGACTCCAGTGTGGGCAGTGTGTGTGATCACCTTAGTACTCCAGTGTGGGCAAGTGTGTGATCACTCTAGTACTCCAGTGTGGGCAGTGTGTGATCACTCTAGTACTCCAGTGTGGCAAGTGTGTGATCACTCTAGTACTCCAGTGTGGGCAAGTGTGTGATCACTCTAGTACTCCAGTGTGGGCAAGTGTGTGATCACTCTAGTACTCCAGTGTGGGCAAGTGTGTGATCACTCTAGTACTCCAGTGTGGGCAATGTGTGATCACTCTAGTACTCCAGTGTGGGCAAGTGTGTGATCTCTCTAGTACTCCAGTGTGGCAAGTGTGTGATCACTCTAGTACTCAGTGTGGGCAAGGTGTGATCACTTAGCTCCAGTGGGCAAGTGTGGTGATCACTCTAGTACTCCAGTGTGGGGCAAGTGGTGACTCTCTAGTACTCCAGTGTGGGCAAGTGTGTGATCACTCTAGTACTTCAGTGTGGGCAAGTGCGTGATCACCCCTCTGTCTGTCATGTAACAGGCCTGGGGGCCTATAGAATTGAGGGTAATAATGGGATGATAACTATTGTAATTTTGTTCAGCACAAGTGTGTTATTTGTACACAGTATAATAAATGTGGTTTATTTTACCATTGATGTATGTGGTAGTTTAATAAGAGTATGTGCCTCTAGTAGGGGCTGTTTGGTACCATTCCCTTTCTAAGGGTTGGCTTGTGTTAGTTAATCATATTCCCTGAAAGCACCCCCGAATTGTTCAAGGGGCTCAACTTACCACAGTAAGGAGTAAGGGAGTGTGACACCACCGTATATTATACAATCCTTCAAGTACCCCACCCTGGGGTTAATAAAGTCCAAGTAAAAGAGATGAGAGGAGCCAACTAGTCAGTGAATCAAAAATGATTGTGCAAAAAAAATAAGTTTCGGGGACACCTGCCCCCTTTCTCAGGTATAACCAGTATCACCTTACCTCTCCACACATATATAGCCTCATAAGCCCACCTCTAATACATGTGCACAGTGATTGATGGGCTCTTGACCAGCGTGAGGTCACTCAGGAAGTCACGTTAGGTCCAGTTCAGTTTATTCTGACTAATTTTCGACGGTCGAATCTGCCACTGAAATTTTTACAGTTTTCATTTTAAAACTTTCATTTTCCTGAAGAAATTTCACGATTTTCACTGTCAAAATACACGAAACCGAATGAAACCCAGGGGCTTCTGCATCTCTATTTATTACCGATAGTATTAGCATAGGTAGACAGCTACATGGGTTTTTTTTCAGCAGCCTGACACATAACATTGTAATAGGATAGCGTCATCTGATGATCAAAATTGTGTGGCTACTTAAACCACAACCCCCTCCTCCCTTTGGGTCCTCCAGCACTGCTTCCTTCTTAAACATATAAGTAAAATGCACCACACTGTAGGGGACCCCCTAAACCTACCCCACCCAGATCGTACATTGAAATGTTAATAGGGCCCAGATATGTACTTACACACCTTTGTTCCCTTGGTCATCTGAAGACCGGAAGCTGCATCCGTGATTGGCTGACTTTTAGCCAATCACAAACGTGGGTGCTGGTCCTGCCCCTTCTGGTCTTCCCGAAGAAACAGAAGAGACAGGGGAAATGGGAACCAAGGTTGGTAAGTACATTTATTGGCACTTTTTAAACATTTCAATATAGCGATCAGGGTTGGGGGATCCCTACAGTCCCCTTACAAAACCAGTAAATAAGTCTGTAGGAATCCCATTATGTTTGGTAATTAATTCATTATAATGATTTGCATTGTTCTATATAAGTAGGTTTATAAGGGCCCCACAAGGTGTAAAACAATAAATATTATTCAAACTGGGTCAACGATTATTGTTACCTACCAACAAACAAAAACAGAAAAAGAACTCAATTAGCCTGCCACGGGTAATTACACTGGGAAATCAAACGTCCAACTGAGCTCTAACCCTATCACTTTAATAATCGGGCAGAGTTATGCAACATAATTTAAAACATAACCAGATCCAACATAGAACTATTCTTCTATGGGCAAAGATAAAGTAAAGCCATTAGGGAGGTTGGTGAGCAGAACAAATAATTGGAAAACAAGTAATGGGTCACAGAGAAAGAGATCAACCACGTAAGAGGCAGAATTTCACATAACAAAGTTACGCATGATAGATAGGCAGATAGAAAAAGACAAGCATAGTATGGAAGCGCACTTGTCCTCAGTTTCAAACTGTTTATATAACACACACATGAACAACGTTTCGGAGAGCACTATGTCTCCTCATCAGGTATAGAAAAAGCAGCTTACAAAAACAGTTTTTTTATATGAAGTAGGTGTGTTGCCTATGTCACCTCCATGACATCAAGGTTGATATCCAATTGATTATTGTGATTGGCTTGTAAAACGATATGCGCGGTCCTGGCTGCACTTACAAATGGATCCACTAGCACATAATGTCCACAGATGGATTTGGATTCCGCTACTTAAAAACCTGTTAAAAATCACAGAACATTTCAATGATTTTTAAATATGCTGGAAAATTCCATTTTCTGGTAACTAGCAACCCCTCCCCCCTCCCGATTCTCAAAAAAAATCTCAAATCCAAGAATGGTAAAATCACTTGCTGTCAATCAGACATTCCAGCTACAAAACCACAGAGCCCAGTAGGCTGTAGCTTTGCAGTTTCCCAGGGTACGCTGATATCTATCCAGACTCCCACAGTGAGTTAGTGTTGGCCTGGGTCCGACTTTGGTGCATATTTACATATTTCTTTTAGTATATAAGATATCCTTAACTGTTAAGTGACATATTTGCATTAGTCGTGTGTTGAGGCCCCAGAGCTTCCATATTTAGTTTGATCAGCAGCAGATTGAGCACATGAACTAGCCATAGGGTCCTTGTCCTCACCAATCTTACAGTTGCTGTACTTTTTGAAATCTGCTCTTCTGGTCATTAAATTTACCATTACATCTAAAACCAAAATGGCTGGTTGTCACCCATTCATTCTAAAACGGAGAAAAGAATGTCCTCCTGCTTCTTAACTACTGAACGAGTTTGTGCTGGTTTGTGATCTATTAACGTTTGCAAAAAATTGTGTGTATAAAGTTTTTAAAAAAAATATGTTAGAATGAAAAGTACTAGGGACAGGAATACAGGAACTGGTAATTCCTACCTCCTAATATTGTTTCTGTGAGGAGCACCAGCCCAAGAAAACTGATTCTGCCAGTCTTCCTCGGCTTACAACGCTTTTAATAAAGGATTGTCTACGACTAAACTGGCACTGAAAACTGTTAGTACTGTAGCCTCCAACTAATAATATTTTGAGGTGGAATAATCAATCCTACTACCTGGCCCAGTTACTTTCCAATTTTTAAAAGTTAATTTTTAGTGTAGTTATCCTTTAATTGTCATAGTCTAAAGCTGCTGCCACTCACTGAAAGACCATTGTCACTCAGATCACCACTTTTGGGGGTAAGAGGACATGTATCGATCTCTATCTTCATACAGTCAGTCCTTAAAGGGTATATTTACTCTAAAATATCAAATATAAAAAATAATAAAAATTTTTTTAGATACAGCAAGATCCCAAACTTTTGGGGATTTTAAATCTGAGCTGAGAAATCATCATTTTAAACACAGCATTTAAAGGGAAAGACCATCACTCCAGAAATAGTAATTATAATATGTCCTCTTACTAGGATCTTTGGCTGTCTGACAGAACTTTCTGCAACAATTAAGAGAATCAGCAGAGAGAAAAGACAGGGGAGGAGGGAGGGGGTGATGTGTAAGCAGAACAGTGTCCAGGAGGCAGTGAGTAAGGGAGGTGGGGGCAAGTTAGGAGCACTCACTAAACATTAATAATTTAATGATAAAGCAAGCACAGATAAATATGTGAGTACCCCATTTTACTTCTCTCAAATGTAGTTTCAGATAATGTAAACTTGTTTGAGTGAGTGTAGTGATGTTTTAAAACAACAGGAATATTTACCAACACACTGTTATACATTTTAGACATTTATAGCGAGAGAATTAATATGGCCAAAATCCAATTAAAACCCATGTTAACCTGAAGTAATATTGGGTTTATGTGTGTTTAGACGGATTTTAGGGCACAGCGCATTTCCAAAAGTTTTAGAAATAGCACTGTACTACCGATGTACTTCTGCATGGGACTTTAATCTTGCGCTACCGGAAAGTCTTACCTTTACATGATCCCACGATGCAATACAAGACGTGATCTCGTGTATGTCTCATATTGCATGACAGAATCGTCCTAAGGTAAGTAACGTGCCCGGACCTATTGAATCTCCCCGATAGTATTTTCTGTGTCTTCCTTAAGGGCATGTCCACCCCCAAAACTAAACAAAAAAATTTACCCCATACTGGCCCACTCTGTAGTGTACAAAAATCCTTACCTTACACCCCAGCTCCTTATGGTTGCCATGCTGTGCCCCTCCAAAGCCAGGAAAGTGTAGTGTAGCAGGTCTGGGTGACTCATCTGACCTGTCTCAGCTCAACCTCGACAAGGTCTGAGTCATGGCAGGAGAGTCCCCCCCCCTCTCCCTCCGTTTTCTTCTCCCTCCCCCTAGTGTAAAATCCAGTATATATATATATTGATCCCCCAGCCCCAACCGCCGTAACAGAATCATAGAAAGTGCTCAGATAGTACTTACCTTCCCTCTATCCTCCGGTGTTTGAGCAGCTGGCAGCCGCATCCCTTATTGGCTATTGTACAAATATAAACAGGGCAACGACTCTTTAATCTTGTCAATTTATGTTGACATGCTGGTTCACACACAATCCCTTATTGGCTGCCTCTCAGCCCAGGGCGCGTCTCGGTCCCGCCCCCTGTTGCATTTCGTGCAAGCAGAGGGCCTGGAGACTGCTGCGGAGGATAGAGGGAAGGTAAGTACATATCGGGCACTTTCTAAGAATTTTATTATGGCGGTTGTGGCTGGGGGATCAATATTATTATATATATAAAAAGTTTAAAAAAGGGGGGACATGACCTTTAATTACTATTGTTAGGTAAAAATACATTTTGGGGAAATGAAGTTTGACAGCACAGATACAAATTATAAGTTCAATACATTCTCCAGGGCTTCTTGTGTAGTAGTTTTATATATGTTTTAATTGCAATGTGCTCTGAAGGGTGTTACTTTAGCTTAAGTATCCTACTCAGAGCTGGTTCTGGCCATTTGGTGCCATTAGTAAGTATAGAACGAAGAAGAATACAGCACATGCTAGTGCAAATATCCACGCTTAAGTAAGTCTTAATTGGTGCCCTCTTCCCACTCACACTCCCTCTTTCCAAACCAACTCTTGCCTTAGTCTTTGCTTAGAGTAGAAAATCAGAAGAGATAGAGAATCATCTTATAGAAAGTAGAGATGTCCGAACTTCGCAAAATCCGGTCCGCTCGAGGATCTGTGAATTGAAAAAATTCGAAAATCCGTGGGGGACCCCTTAAATGAAAAATATCCTCGAAATTATGAGATTTCTCGATTTTCGAAAATACGGATTTCCAAAAATTTTCGAAAATACGAGAAATCTCGTAATTTCGAAAATTTTTGAAAACACGTATTTTCTAAAATACGAGAAATCCTCTTAATTTCGAATTTTCGAAATTACAAGAAATCCGTGGTTTGGAAGTTCGGAAGGCGGAAAATCCGGAAAAAATCCGCCGTTCGCGAATGGGATAAATCCGCGGCGGCCATCCCTAATAGAAGTTCAGAAAAGCCTGAACTCAGGCAAAATGATATTACTGCATGCTCACAGCAAGGCTAAGTGAACTAGATCGGCAATGTATTGATCTAGGGCTGAAAGTATTCCAGTCTTTAAAGTAAAACCTTGAATGGAGCCCTCCATTCTCTCAGTGCCCTAGCGTTTGCCTAGGTTGCCTATGTCCTGATCATACTTCACTGACTAGATAAGGAAAAACCATGGAAATATCAGTCCTTTGAATATGAGTCTTTTGGACAAAGTCAATGAAATACTCAAGGAAATCGTTAATCCATCCAATCCTTCAACAGGCAAATGCGTAATTGATAACTTATTGTCTAATCCTAGTACAGGACTAAAAATATTGGCTGGTGATGTAGAAGGTCTAATTGTATTGTATTTATTATTATAATATTTTACTTGCCAGGAGTGTTATGGACTCAATATTCTCATTTTTCAGATGTAACAGGCATAAGGACTTTTATCAAACTACAGAAAGTGCAGGTGCAGAGAAAGAAAGATGGAGAAGGAGTCCGACATTGATTTTATTGTCCTCTCTAGTGGAACAGACTTCCAACTACCATAATTTGCAATTTTCAATCCATATCTTGCCTTGCTTAGTTCTACTTGATTCCGCTGCTTCTAATATTCCATGAAAATAATTTTGCTGCAATTAAGTCTAGAAATAAAACACCACAGCTACCAATAAGCAAAACCTCAATAATCCCAAAGAACATCATTTATGGAAATTCTCTGATACAAAATGGCATTGAAAAGACTTGGATGGAGAACTTTTTTTGTAAAGTCTAATCTGTTTCAGCAGATGACAATTAGTCTTATAATCTTCAAATGAACATAATTTATTTGTAGAGAGTATTTTTCTCTCCTCAAGTAGAGTAGATTAGTTGCATATTTATTGATTAATTAAGCTTGATGCATTTTGGAAAACTCGAGTTATAGAAATAACACAACCATATGGAAAGAGAGAATCATTACACATGACATTTCTCTTTCGGAGATAGAATGGATTGGCTTCCATCACTACAGCTGTTGTTTCTTTCTAGACAATATCCATCTTGTCTTAATGGTTTCCTTTATTGTTCTTCATGATGAAAAGTAGTTTCTTATGGCTAGTTTAATTGAGTTTTCTGTTCTCGTATAAACAAATTAAGGGACATAGTTATACAAACTCCGAGAGGATGAAATAACTGTATTTTAAGGGGCCATGCAGCTGTTTAGAATTCGGCTGATCCTGTATTATTAATTAGCTTTACTGCCCTATATTTCCTCTGTGCGCTGTAGGCTAAACTCTAAATTAAAACCTTTGGTAAGTATAGGCAGCACATTTATTATTTGTTCAAAAACAACAATCTTCTCTTGTTTCTACAAGAAAGTTCATTATGTTTTCATTCCTTTGGGAAACTGGCGAGGATGAAAAGTCTAACATTAAAGGTATAATGTCAGAGCAGAAAAAGGGGTTGGGGTTTAAATCGGAGGAACAAGGGACGCAGGCAATGCGGGAACATGAAATAAAAATAAAAACATTAATCAAGTTGTTCGGATTGAGACATTCCAGCTATTAATCTTTCAGTATCCTGATAGCCATCCCTTAACTACAAGTTTAAAATGAGTGTAGTTTATTATGTGCTTTGTAATTTAAGGGATTTACAGTACCTACCAAAGGTCCCAGGGCAATCACCAACCTCTTCTTATTGTTGGACATTGAGTCGCGGAACATTAAAACAGAAACTCTAAAGGGAAAGGATAAAAAATCTTAAGTATTGTTGTCACACGAGGTACATCAGTGTACTAAATAGAGATGGCCAAACTTTCTGAAGTTCAGTTCGTTTCTAAAATTCCGACTTCAGTAAAAGGAACCCATTAAAGTCTATGAGAGAAAATAGTTTGAAAGTTTAGATAATTACAGTTAAAATAAAAATGGTAACTTACTGTAAATGGTGTGGCATCTGGGAAATGGTGGGGAACACGGACAATCATCAGATCTCGTTTAAAAAATTCTTTACCCATGATTCGGGCAATTGTCGGGGTGCCAATTTGAGGGTTACCGAACGATACATTTGAGGGTTATCAGCAAAATGCCGCATTTGAGGTTATGGTGAAATCAAGGGTTAGCGAACTGTCCATAAATTCGATAATTAGCAAATTTTTATATGTATTGAAAAATACATCTGTGAGTTCGGAAAACCAAACTAGTTCGGAGTTCGGAAAGTAAGAGTTGTCCAAACTATAAAAGTTCGGATCGAACTCGGGTTCGGTTCTAAATCCATTTTATGTACTTTACAGTGTAAATTGTAATCATTGTAATGTAATCAATTGAGTACGCAAGTGGAGTTCAATATGTAGTTTATTTTGATGTCATCCCTTTAAAGTGCCTGGAATGGTAGCTAGTGGCAAAACCTCTGTCTGATCTTTTGTTTTAAAGGCAGATTGGATCCATACGGCAAGATACAATATATCAAATTTGCACAACTTACCTTTCACGATCCCATGTTGGAATGCACCCCTACAATCCCATGCTATTTCCAAAGACTTTCGGAAATGGTGCAGTTCCCTAAAATAAGTGTTAAAACTCACAAACACCAATAGTACATTGGGTTTGCACTTTTTTTGTACATTTATACATGATTATTTAATAGCGGATTCCATTCCCAGTTCTTAAAGACTAAAAAGAAGCTTCCTGAAATCTACAGCCAAGTCTTTCCTCCACTATAAAAGACCAAAAGATGGCATGGCATTCACAAAAGGGTCCCGTACAAATATGGACATTACCCTAAAGTCTCCTTTATGAGGCTAACAATTAATACAGCATATATAGCACGGGAGTGAATTGGATCCGGCTTCTCAACTGAGTGACAAAGACCCCTGACTACAAGAAATAGAAGGGCACAGAAAAAATTCTAGCAAGACGCAACACTTAAAACATTAGTGGGGAAGGTTAATCAGTTTAGCCTGTGTTTATTTTCTTTCTAGTGTATACCCAGATGAATTCTACATAATAGTCTTGGATACTTATAACCTTACTCCTGCTGGTAGATTATCAAAACATACGACCACAGCGAAACATTTAATGCGGCATTTTAATTAGTCGTCTTCTACTGGCATGGATCCAGATTCAAAATTTCTCAAGGGCTCGTTATGTGAAATTCAAACTTTATCAGTCAACAGTGACAACGGATCTATCTTATGAAATCATGGAAATATTCTTAATACAAAGGACTAAAGGAAATCGGTAAAACAAAACTTGATGCCAGTGCATGTTGGCAAGATACAGTTTGCCGATACCAGGTGTGTTACATTATTGTAATTCCTCATGGGGAATCTTAGAAACGTAAGACATTTTGCACAAAATCTGTTACATAAAGACTTCTTCTTAAAGGGATTATTGGCAGGCTCGGCAAATTTGTAGTTTAATAATGTGTTAAAATAATTCCTATAGTTATTTATTATTTTTTAAGCTTTAATTAAGAATTATGTTAATACTCTATGCAAAGTTTGCATAAATGTGTGTAATGTGTTTCCTGAGTGACCATGCTCATAAGGAGAATGGTGATAATAGTTTTAGGGATCTCTCGATAAGCATTCTGAGCACTAGAGATGGCGAGAAACTGCTAGCTGTTATTCTGTTTTTGGGTTACAGATCTCGGGAAAATCCCGAAGATCGAAAATGAAACTTACAATCGGGAATTTGGAGCACGTTTTCGATTTTTATCCAACACTATTCGAAAATAGTCTTGAACGTTCGATAACAAAAACACTATCGGAAATTATTTTCAAGTTTCCGATTGTATTTTTGAAGCTTATTGACGTTCAAGGTTTTTCGAAAATAGTCTAGAAAGTTCGATAAAAATCGAAAATGCGAAATCCCGAAATCCAAACGTTCCATCCAGCCGGATGGAACATCGCATATCTGAACTGAGTGGTTCCATGTCAGAGACTCGGACCCAGATCCCATCTCTACTGAGCACCACAGTTTTCCTTTGAAAGATGCCTTTGTCTTTAATATTATTTATGGCATGCAGAAGATATATTCTAAAAAATACAGCAATTAATCAACACTGGTGAACCGCTGTCAATTCTGCATTGCAATGCAATTACCAATGGATCCTTTATTATACATCAGTGTTCAGTAGTATAAGTGCATCTAATAGTAAATCATTAGAAATGTGGATGTTTATCTAGATAAACAATTGTGGTTAAAATTCATCTTACGAACTCGCTAAGATTATCTACGTCTGTACAGAAGGCTGCACATGTCCATAGTCAACCAAAAGGAAAACCAAGACAGTGACCCCCTTGTAGCCAACTTTACAAAACTGGATTTTTCCGACCCTAGAGCTGGGGCGGCATTGAACTTGGATAGTAAGCACCCTGCACCATGTTCATTTTTAGTTTTCCTATAATGGAGGTAACGGAAAGAAAAATCAAACATTTTGAAATTGTTATGAATATTCTATCTTTTTGTGGAAGGAATTTCTAGATTTACTGTAAACTTTCAATTATTCCACATGTATTAAAGAAAAATTGCAACTCTTTATATCAAAAGGGAACGTGGTCTCTATACAAGTGGCCTTTATTAGAAAGAGCCCACTCCCACTTTAAAATGACTGCAGGATCATGATCCTAGCTGCAGTCTACCTAAAGTTACCGCAAGAATAGTGTATTTATTTTGCTAGTACTGTGATCTGTGACATCACCAGCACCACGATGTACCCCCAAGTTTCAGGTTGGTTGACAGAGCACCATCAACTGTATCATAAGCCCGCCTTGAAATTCTAAATCTTATAAAGCTAGCCAAAAGCCTTAACTAATATATTTCTCTCCCTAAGGTGTCCAAAGAGAGGAATGGACAGAGAATGGTTACAGGTCTGTAACTAGCTTCAGAAAAGAGCAATTTGTGGGGGTGGGCTTCTTACAAACACATCATGGAACTGTCACACACAGACTCTGACAGTCTGGACAGACAGAGAAGTAGAACTTTACAAGCCTATAACTTATTATCCAGAGATACTGGAGATATCCAAGGTTTATGAAAGGTGTGAGAGAGCTCTTTTAAATGCAGTGATGCCTCCTTCTCTTTAAGAGATTATAGCCTATCATTAGAGTATTCCTTTAAAGAAGAAAGAAAATATTAACAATACGGTATATGCAGTAAATCCCTGTGCTATCATTCTAACACAGTCATAAATGGCCTCTAAGACATTTCCACTGAAGCACGGTAGAACACCAGGGTTCTGGATTGCATTTGCATTCTCTATGTTTGCATTTCATTATTCTTGAATTTCAAATATAAATCCAAATATTACATTTTAAAAAAATCTGTTTTGGAACTAACTCAAGACAAAACTGTTTTTCCTTGATTAAATATGGAACTTTGTATTGTTTAAAGTATGTGTCATATGCCAGTGGTTTGCTAATCTCTAAAAAAACTGTAAATATGAGATAGAGACTGTAGTGAGCCGTATGTGATCTTTTGCATGAAAAAACAGTAAAGAATCTTTACAAAAGCCATAAACACCCACCGACCGAGTGTCATCTGAGAAATGTGCTGGTAAGGTTACATCTAGGGGTATTTATAAACGAGAGTGGTAACTTTTCGTGGCTGGTTTTCCCGCTGTTTTCGCCAAAATTGCCATTAACTCGATTAATAAAATGGCGAAAAGCGTCCGCGAAAAGTTACACCTCGTTAACCTTTTACGATTGTGCATCAGTTACCGATTGGTTCTATTATAAAGCGGCGCGTTAATTTTGGCCTTTTCACTTTGCAAGGTGGCAAAAACGTCGAGATCGCCGGGGGTCACAGTGGGGGTGTGCACTCAACCCACAGCGGGTTGCACCCGCCACGGGAGGCATGGCCACCTCGCCGTGGGTGGTTGCATTTGCTGGAGGGGCGCGATGGAGGCGTACGCCCACACGCACTCCACTTGCGGCGGTGGACCACCCGCAGCCCTCCCAGCCCCCTGCCCTGTACGCTGGGGGGGAGGGGAAGGGCACTGGGGGGGTGGAGGGACCCTCCATCGGGGCACTGAAAATTGCCTTTTGGGGCTTAGGGGTCCCGCAGCTAGACCTGGACCCTCTTCCCGGCCCTATAGGGCCTTTGTGCCACTGACAAGCGCCCTGCGAGGGGGGTTGCAGAAAACACGGGGTTTGCAGAAAACACTAATCCGTTTCTGATTGATCAATTTTCATGTTGGTTTCATGGTTTAAATTAACCAATAAGATTTTCCGAAATATGATTGGTTAATGTAAACCCGCCATTGAAAAATTGACCAATCAGAAAGGATTAGTATTTTCTGCAAACCTATATAACTAGCTTCAAACCTCCACGGAGCTCAGAAATCATCGCAGTAGATGGCAGAAGAAAGAAGCAGCTTAGCACATCGGCTCCACTGAGCCGGGGTGTGCCAGTGGGCTCACTGGCGGCTGAATGAGCCGGCTGGCATCGGAGACCTCAATGGTGTTGGTGTCACTAGCCCGAAGACGTCGGTCGAATCAAGATACCGGTAACATTGGCCTCGTTGAGGCCACCGGCTGCGCAGGGTCATTCTCGGGGTTGGTGGCTTCGGTGGAGTGGTGTCACCGGATGGAAGAAAGAAGACTCTTTTAAATGCTGATGGGGTTCCGGGCCATGCTGCTGGACCCCCAACAAGGGCACTTATCATGCTGATAGGGCTGGGGAGGGGTCCCGGCTTGTGCTGTGAGGACCCTTTAAGCCCCAAAATGCCCTTCCCAGGTCCGCAAGGGCACTGATAGGGCCGGGCAAGGGGGTCCCAGCTCGAGCTGCGGGACCCCTTAAGCCCCAAGAGGCACTTTTCAGTGCCCCCACAGGAGGGTCCCTCCACCCCAGCGGGCCCTTTCCCTCCCCGTGAGCGTACGGGGCAGGGGGCTGGGAGGGGCTGCTGGGAAGGGGAGTGGGGCAGGGGGTTGCTGCCATGGGGGGGGCGAGCGAGGGTGGGGTGGCGTACACACCACTACCCCTGTCCGGGTAGATGCGGACTACTGCTGCAACCCATTCCCAGCAGCCCATCCCTGCTCCGTATTGGCGTGAAGGATTTCAACTCCCTTTGCGGCGATATTGTACTAGAGCATTGCGCTAAGTGCAGTATCACCGCAAGAGATCTCAAATCACCGCGCACTTCGGCGCGGGATACTTTTAGCGGCGATGCCGCTCGCCATTATAAATATGGTGAAGGTATTTCCATTGCAGCGATTGCGGCGGTATTTTAGGGCGTTATTTTTCATCCCTTTATAAATATGCCCCCTAGTCATGTCACATTGTGACTGTCTGATGTTTTTTTGAGTGGGTTTTTTTTTTTTTTTTTAAGTCATGGATCGATGCTCCAGTCCAACCTAATCAGCAATACCCTCATTCCTGCCTAACCATTTATCCAGAGGAAGGCATATAAAAAAGCCCATAAACTCCCACAGACTCAATAGTGCCATCGAGATATGTGCTGGAAAGGTTAAATCTAGTCATGTCACGTTGTGACTGTCTGACTGTCTTTCTGACATGGGGGGGGGGGGGGGGCTAGTCATGGGATCCATGCATCCAGTCCAGACTACTCAGCAATACCCACATTTTCTGCCTAAAGTTGATCCAGAGGAAGGCAAAAAAAACATCAGAATTTTAAAGGGGGAAACAAATTCCTTCCTGGTCCAAGTGGCAATCGGAAATTCCCTGGATCAACTCTACTTTATGTATCAATACCAGTAACCTGCAACATTCCTTATTCTCAGAAACTTATAGAGCTTTTTTGAAACTGACAATGAACCTGCCATAACAACGTCCATGGAGACAGTTCCATAGCTTTACCGTTCTCACAGTGACAAACCCTTTCCCAACTCTACTTTATGTATCAATACCAGTAACTTGTAACATTCCTTGTTTGTAGAAACTCATCCAGCTTTTATTAAACTGACCAATGAACTGCCATATTAACGTCCACTGGAAGAAAGTTCCATAGCTTTACCGTTCTCACAGTGACAACCCTTCCCAACTCTACTTTATGTATCTATACCAGTAACTTGTAACATTCCTTGTTTGTAGAAACCCATCCAGCTTTTTATTAAACTGACCAATGAACCTGCCATAACAACGTCCACTGAAGAAATTCTAGCTTTACCGTTCTCACAGTGACAAACCCTTTCCCAACTCTACTTATGTATCAATACCAGTAACTGTAACATTCTTGTTTGTAGAAACTCATCCAGCTTTTATTAACTGACCAATGAACCTGCCATAACAACGTCCATGGACAGACAGTTCATAGCTTTACCGTTCTCACAGTGACAAACCCTTTCCCAACTCTACTTTATGTATCATACCAGTAACTTGTAACATTCCTTGTTGGTTAGAAAACTCATCAGCTTTTTATTAAACTGACCAATGAACCTGCCATAAACGTCCACTGGAAGACAGTTTCCATAGCTTTACCGTTCTCACAGTGACAAACCCTTCCCAACTCTACTTTATGTATCAATACCAGTAAACTTGTAAACATTCTGGTTGTAGAAACTCATCCAGTTTATTAAAACTGACCAATGAACCTGCCAAACAAACGTCCACTGGAAGACAGTTCCATAGCTTTACCGTTCTCACAGTGACAAACCCTTTCCCAACTCTACTTTATGTATCAATACCAGTAACTTGTAGCATTCCTTGTTGTAGAACAAATCATCCAGCTTTTTATTAAATGACCAATGAACCTGCCATAACAACGTCCACTGGAAGACAGTTCCATAGCTTTAACCGTTTCACAGTGATAAACCTTTCCCAACTCTACTTTATGTATCAATACCCGTAACTTGTAACATTCCTTTTTGTAGAAACTCATCCAGCTTTTATTAAACTGACCAATGAACCTGCCATAACAAACGTCCACTGGAAGACAGTTCCATAGCTTTACCGTCTCACAGTGACAAACCCTTTCCCACTTACTTTATGTATCAATACCAAAACTTGTAACATTCCTTGTTTGTAGAAACTCACCCAGCTCTTTTATTAAACTGACCAATGAAACCTGACATAACACGTCCACTGGAAGACAGTTCCATAGCTTTACCGTTCTCACAGTGCACAAACCCTTTCCCAACTCTACTTTATGTATCAATCCCAGTAACTTGTAACATTCCTGTTTGTAGAAACTCATCCAGCTTTTATTAAAACTGACCAATGAACCTGCCATGAAAATCCACTGGAAGACAGTTCCATAGCTTTACCTCTCACAGTGAAAACCCTTTCCCAACTCTAC
Source organism: Hymenochirus boettgeri (assembly GCA_019447015.1). Lineage (NCBI taxonomy): Eukaryota > Metazoa > Chordata > Amphibia > Anura > Pipidae > Hymenochirus > Hymenochirus boettgeri. The sequence goes on from CM033474.1 coordinate 278,406,670, forward strand.
TTTATGTATCAATACCAGTAACTTGTAACATTCCTTGTTTGTAGAAACTCATCCAGCTTTTTATTAAACTGACCAATGAACCTGCCATAACACGTCCACTGGAAGACAGTTCCATAGCTTTACCGTTCTCACAGTGACAAACCCTTTCCCAACTCTACTTATGTATCAATACCAGTAACTTGTAGCATTCCTTGGTGTAGGAAACTCATCCAGCTTTTATAAACTGCCAATGAACCTGCCATAACAACGTCCACTGGAAGACAGTTCCATAGCTTTACCGTTCTCACAGTGATAAACCCTTTCCCAACTCTACTGATGTATCAATACCAGTTCTGTAACATTCCTTGTTTTAGAAACTCATCAGCTTTTTATAAACTGACCAATGAACTGCCATAACAACGTCCACTGGAAGACATTCCATAGCTTTACCGTTCCACCAGTGACAAACCCTTTCCCAACTCTATTTATGTATCAATACCAGTAACTTGTAACATTCCTTGTTTTGTAGAAACTCACCCAGCTTTTTATTAAACTGACCAATGAACCTGCCATAACAACGTCCACTGGAAGACAGTTCCATAGCTTTACCGTTCTCACAGTGACAAAACCCTTTCCCAACTCTACTTTATGTATCAATCCCAGTAACTTGTAACATTCCTGTTTGTAGAAACTCATCCAGCTTTTTATTAAAGAGCCAATGAACTGCCATGACAACATCCACTGGAAGACAGTTCATAGCTTACCGTTCTCACAGTGACAAACCCTTTCCCAACTCTACTTTATGTATCAATACCAGTAACTTGTAACATTCCTTGTTTGTAGAAACTCATCCACTTTTTATTAACTGACCAATGAACCTGCCATAACAACGTCACTGAAGACGTTCCATAGCTTTACCGTTCTCACAGTGACAAAACCTTTCCCACCATCTACTTTATGTATCAATACCAGTAACTTGTAGCATTCCTTGTTTGTAGAAACTATCCAGCTTTTTATTAAACGACAAGAACCTGCATAACACAAGTCCACTGGAAGACAGTTCCATAGCTTTACGTTCTCACAGTGATAAACCCTTTCCCAACTCTACTTATGTATCAATACCAGTAACTGTAACATCCTTGTTTGAGAAACTCATCCAGCTTTTTATTAAACTGACCAATGAACCGCCATACACAACGTCACTGGAAGACAGTTCCATAGCTTTACCGTTCTCACAGTGACAAACCCTTTCCCAACTCTACTTTATGTATCAATACCAGTAACTTGTAACATTCCTTTTGTAGAAAACTCACCCAGCTTTATTAAACTGACCAATGAACCCTGATAACAACGTCCACTGGAAGACAGTTCCATAGCTAACCGTTCTCACAGTGACAAAAACCTTTCCCAACTCTACTTTATGTATCAATCCAGTAACTTGTAACATTCCTTGTTTGTAGAAACTCATCCAGCTTTTTATTAAACTGACCAATGAACCTGCCATAACAACGTCCACTGGAAGACATTCCATAGCTTTACCGTTCTCACAGTGACAAACCCTTTCCCAACTCTACTTTATGTATCAATACCAGTAACTTGTAACATTCCTTGTTTGTAGAACTCACCCAGCTTTTTATTAAACTGACCCAATGAACCTGCCATAACAACGTCCACTGGAAGACAGTTCCTAGCTTTACCGTTCTCACAGTGACAAACCCTTTCCCAACTCTACTTATGTATCAATCCCAGTAACTTGTAACATTCCTGTTTGTAGAAACATCATCCAGCTTTTTATTAAACTGACCAAGAACCTGCCATGACAACGTTCACTGGAAGACAGTTCCATAGCTTTACCGTTCTACACGTGACAAACCCTTTCCCAACTCTACTTTATGTATCAATCCCAGAACTGTGAACATTCTTGTTTGTAGAAACTCATCAGCACTTTTATTAAACTGACCATGAACCTGCCATGACTACATCCACTGGAAGACAGTTAGTTTTACCATTTTCACAGAGAAAAACCCTTTCCGAACTTGAAGACTAAACTTCTTTTCTTCAATTCTTAAGGACATGTTCCACCCCCAAAACTAAACTTTAACCCACTACTGGGGGTCTGACCCTAGTCGTCATGGCTGAATCTTAATCATCAGGGCAACTCTGGTGGTTGCCCTGATGAAGGGAACATTGTGATCCCCAAAACGTGTGCATCTATTTAATACATTTATAAATAGGCCCTTATCAGTATTCGAAATAAAAAATATACACATGTATTGTTGATGACTTTTCTCAATAATAAAAACTTATGGCAACCAGATCATTGACATTTAATGCATAACCATAGTATTAACAGTTAGGTACCACATATTTTAGAAGACAAGCAGTGATAGTAAGAAATAGAAGTAACTTCAATAATGTAAAACTCTCCCAGGATAAGGACTGTGAATAAGTATCAAGGCTAAAGACTACATTGGGAACCTGGCTGAGACATTATATATAATGAATAACATTTTATGATTCATTACACGCCGCAATGTGAATCTCCAGTATAATTTTCTCATACATACGTTGTGAAATGCCCTTGAGACATGTATTTATATATTGGAAACCGCACATGGGTACTGCAGGAAACACAAGTGAAGCCAATTAAGGAAATTGACAGGGCTATGAGATTATAGAGAAGAATTATTCAGAAGATGGAATTACAATGGAATGATGTCCTGGTCTTGTTTTATTCAGCATACAGCATAGTAAAATGCTTTCTGTAAAGGGATTTGTTGTCTTCCAGTGAAACTAATATCAACTGTGGGAGTCTATGTAGGAACTGTGATGTTAGAAGAAACTTCATTTAACAAAAAGCATTAGAAGAAAGTCATCAGTGATATCAACAAGGCTCAAATCTTAGGGTCAATGTCATCTAGGAAATGGGTCTAACTATGACCTATATATTCTGTCAGTCAAAGACTAAGATATAGTTTGTAGTAAAGTCTATTGGCACATAGATAGCCATAGACTATTTTTTTTTACATTTAGAAAATGGTGTTAAAAGGTATCCACCACCAAATACAAATTTTTAATATACTGTTGGAGACCCCCCATCCCTAAACGCTAGGTTAGGATTTTAACCTTTAAAGCTGCCAGAAATAGACTTTGTTCCCTCTGCCACTGCCTATACAGTCATTCAGCCACAGTATCTGTATATCCTAATCAGTAGTAATCTGTATATATATCAGGTCATGTAATCTGTAATATTATCCATCAGGTCATGGTATATCTGTAATATTCATCCATCCAGTCATGGTATATCTGTAATATTCATCATCCAGGTCATGGTATATCTGTATATTCATTCATCTAGGTCATGGATATCTGTAATATTCATTCATCGGTCATGGTATATCTGATATTCATCATCCAGGACAGGTATATCTGTAATATTATCATCCAGGTCAGGTATATCTGTAATATTCATCATCCAGGTCAGTTATATCTGTAATATTATTCATCCAGTCATGTATATCTGTAATATCCATTAATCAGGTTTGGTATATCTGTAATATTCATCCATCCAGGTCATGGTATATCTGTAATATTCACCATCCAGTCACGATATATCTGTAATATTCATCCATCCAGGTCATGATATCTGTAATATTCATCCATCCAGGTCATGTATATCGTAATCTTCATTCATCCAGGTCATGGTATATCTGTAATATTCATTCATCCAGGTCAGGTATATCTGTATATTAATTCATCCAGGTCATGGTATATCTGTAATATCATCATCCAGGTCATGGTATATTCTGTAATATTCATTCATCCAGGTCACGGTATATCTGTAATATTCATTCATCCAGGTCACGGTATATCTGTAATATCATATCCATGTTATGGTATATCTGTAATATTCATTCATCCAGGTATGGATATCTGTATATTCATTCTCCAGGTCACGGTATATCTGTAATATCATTCATCCAGGTCACGGTATATCTGTAATATTCATTCATCAGGTTCATGTGTATATCTGTAATAATCATCCATCCAGGTCATGGTATATCTGTAATTTATCCATCCAGGTCATGGTATATCTGTATATTCATCCTCCAGGTCATGGTATATCTGTAATATTCATTCATCCAGGTCATGGTATATCTGTAATATTCATTCATCCAGGTCATAGTATATCTGAATATTCATCCATCCAGGTCATGGTATATCTGTAATATTCATTCATCCAGGTATGGTTAGTCTGTAATTTCATTCATCCAGGTCATGGTATATCTGTAATATTCATCCATCCGGTCATGGTATATCTGTAATATTCATTCATCCAGGTCACGGTATATCTGTAATATTCATTCATCCAGGTCATGGTATATCGTATATTATCCATCCAGGTCATGGTATATTGTAATATTCATTCATCCGATCATGGTATATCTGGAATATATCCATCAGTATGGTATTCTGAAATTCATCATCAGGTCACGGTATATCTGTAATATTCATCCATCCAGGTCATGGTATATCTGTAATATTCATTCATCCAGGTCATGGTATATCATAAATATTCATCCATCCAGGTCATGGTATATCTGTAATATTCATTCATCCAGGTCATGGTATATCTGTAATATTCATTCATCCAGGCACGGTATATCTGTAATATTCATTCATCCAGGTCATGGTATATCTGTAATTTCATTCATCCAGGTCCGTATATCTGTACTATCATCCATAGGTCACGGTATCATCTGTAATATTCATCCATCCAGGCACGGTATATTTGTAATATTCATTCAACAGGTTTGTATATCTGTAATATTCATCCTCCAGGTCATGGTATATGTAATATCATTCATATCCAGGTCATGGTATATCTGTAATATTCATCCATCCAGGTCATGGTATATCTGTAATATTCATCCATTCCAGTCATAGGTATATCGTTAAATTCATCATCCAGGTATGGTATATCTGTAATATTCATCCATCCAGGTCATGGTATATCGTAATATTCATCCTCCAGGTCATGGTTATCTGTAATATTCATCTCATCCAGGTCATGGTATATCTGAATATTCATTCATCAGGTCAGGTATATCTGTTAATATTCATTCATCCAGGTCATGGTATTCTGTAATATTCATTCATCCAGGTCACGGATATCTGTAATATTCATCCATCCAGGTCATCGGTATATCTGTAATATTATCATCCAGGTCAGGTAATCTGTAAATATCATTCAACAGGTCATGTATATCTGTAATATTCATCCATCCAGGTCCGGTATATCTGTCATATAATCATTCATACAGGTCATGGTATATCTGTACTATTCATCCATCCAGGTATGGTATATGTAATATTCATCCATCAGGTCAGGTATATCTGTAATATTTCCATTCATCCAGGTATGGATATCTGTAATATTCATCATCCAGGTCATGGTATACTGTATATTCATTCATCCAGGTCACGGTATATCTGTAATATTCATCCATCCAGGTCATGGTATATCTGTAATATTCATCATCCAGGTCATGGTATATCTGTAATATTCATTCATCCAGGTCACGGTATATCTGTAATATTCATCCATCCAGGTCACGGTATATCTGTATATTATCTCATCCAAGTATGGTATATCTGTAATATTCATTCATCTAAGTCATGGTATATCTGTAATATCATTCATCCAGGCTAGGTATATCGGTAATATCATCATCAGTCGATGGTAATATCATATCAGGTCATGTTTATCTGTAATTACATTCATCAAGGTCATGGATATCTGTAATATTCATCATCCAGGTATGGTATATCTGATAAGATTCATCACATCCGAGTCATTGTATATTGTAATATTCATATCCAGGTCATGGTGTTTCTGTAATATTCATCCGTCCAGGTCATGGTATATCTGTAATATCATTCATCCAGGTCATGGTATATCGTAATATTCATTCATACAGGTCATGGTTTATCTGTAATTATTCATCATCAAGGTCAATGGTATATCTGTATATTATCATCCAGGTCATGGTATATCTGTAAGATCATCCATCCGGTCATTGTATATCTGAATATTCATTCATCCAGGTCATGGTATATTGTAATATTCATCCGTCCAGGTCATGGTGATCTGTAATTATTCATCCAGGTCATGGTATATCTGTAATATCATCCGTCCAGGTCATGGTATATCTGTAAATATTCATTCATCCAGTTCATGGTATACTGTATATATCATCCATCCAGGTCATGGTATATCTGTAATATTTCATACATCAGGTCATGGTATATCTGTAATATTCATTCATCCGGTCATGGTATATCGTTAATATTTATCCGTCCAGGTCACAATATATCTGTAATATTCATCATTAGGTCATGGTATATCTGTATATTCATTCATCCAGATCATGATATATCTGTAATATTCATTCATCCATGTCATATTATATCTGTAATATTTATTACCGGTCATAGATATCTGTAATATTCATCCATCAGGTCACGGTATATCTGTAATATCATTCATCCATGTCATATTATATCTGTAATATTTATTTATCCAGGTATAGTATATCTGTAAATTCATCCATCCAGGTTCATTGTATATCTGTAATATTCATCCATCCAGGGTCATGGTATATCTGTGGAATTCCGATTAACAGGACATTCCGATTAGCAGAAATGTAGTTAATGAAACATTTTGCTACCCATCTGATGATTCCCCCTCCTCGGATCAACTATTAGGTACTGGAACTTTGTTCAAAGTATGTTTCTCCCCACACAACCTCCAATGTTGATCACCAATGGTGCTGCCACAGAGCAGTGGACTCCATACACAGGAGCAAATTGGCAGGGGATACGACTCAGTTAACTATTTCTTATTTGACTTGCAGTGCACAAACATTTTGAGGGTTTCCCCCTTCCTCAGGTGCATCTGAAGACTGAACATTGTTACTATATTATTTATAAACAAGACATTAAGCCCCACTACAATAACGGGCGCTAGAAGCACAGAGTGTCCCCTTAGTGTCCCAGGCCATAGTCATCTCCTGTCCCGGCCAGAGTACCCTCTAGTGTCCCCAAGGCCAGAGTCCCCCTCTGTCCAAAGCAAGGCCGGGCCCCCTCTGTCCCAAATCCAGACCCCCCCTCTGTCCAATCCAGTCTCCCCTCTGTACAAATCCAAGGCCCCCCCTCGTATCAAATCCAGCCCCCCTCTGTCCCAAATCCAGGGGGCCCCGAGTCCCCAATCCAAGGGCCCCGCCTGTCCGAATCCAGCCCCCCTGTCCCAAATCCAGGGGTCCCCTGGTCCCAATCCAGGGGCCTGTCCCAAGCAACCTTCCCTGTAATCTGTTTAATTGCTTGTCTCCCTCTGGTGTTTCCTGTGTTTCTCTCTCTAGTGGTGAGTCAATAGGAACTGCAACACTCTCCCTCTAGTGGTGAGTCATTAGGAACTGCAGAGGACTCTCCTCTAGTGGTGAGTCAATAGGAACTGCAGAGATCTCCTCTAGTGTTGTGAGTCAATAAGAAATAGCGAGAGACTCTCCTCTAGTGAAAGTCCATAGGAACTGCAGGACCACACACACACGGACCAGGGACCACCACACTAGGGTTTATTATATATGACTAGCAGAGCACTACATGCTTAATAGTCCACAGAATCTTTCCCAAAACATGTTGTTACAGCAAATTACTGTAGTTGATCTGTGATGATCTAGTAGTTTTTTTTATTAAATACTTTTTACAAAATGTTCTCCCCACTTCCCTTATTTAATTAGTTCAGACTCATTTGATGCAACTATGAGCAAGGACAGTTTTATTTATAAAGAATTGAATTCTTTTTTTAATTATAATCCTGGAGAAGAGCAATGATGTCTCAGAAAAATAAATAATGCAGGATATTAAGTATTTGTAATTCAACTTTAATGAGAAGATTGTATATCCTTCCACAAAACTGTTAAAATAATTAGAGATGCCACTGTAAAAATGGGTGAGCATAATGATGCGAAGGTTTTCGCTAATGGAAAACTGACCTGACAGCTTTCTTTATTGTCTCTGAAATGAGAGTCTTTTATAATTTATAAGAGGCATAAAAAGAAATAATCCAGCACGTTACTATCTGGGTTCAAGACGCGCCTTTTTTTAAAATAAGAATTCTGTTTTCCGGAGGACGTAGTCACACGGGCGGATTTTAGAAATAGCTTAAGTATAGTCGTGATGTTTCTGACAGTCAGCGACTTAAAAGAACTTGGGGGAAACAAGCATAAATAAAGTTTCATTAAGAAAACTATACAACTGTAGATTTAAGTGAGTTATAGCACTATAATTGGTGTTGTGTAGGATCCTCAGCAGAGATACATGTATTCTTCTATTTAGGAAATATGTACCCCCGACTTTAAAATATTCACCTCTAAGTTTTTTAAAACTTGTATAAAAATCAGATGGTTACATATAACCAAGTGAGGGATGAAAGGATGATAAATAGTTTTACTATATTTAAACAGTAGAGGGAGGTTTAAGGGATTAAATAGTTTACTATATATAGTTAACAGTTAGGGGGGTGGTGCAAGCGGATAAATATTTTTATTATAATTTAACAGCAGGGGTGTGTGAGTAGATAGGATTAATAGTTTCATATATTTAACAGTAGGGTGATGGAGTGTGAGTGATAGGGAGTTAATAGTTTTCTATATATTAACAGTAGGGGGCTGAGACTGGATAGGGATAACAGTTTTTTATACTTTAACAGTCAGGGGGCGTCGTGAGAGTGTGTATAGGGATAATAGTGTTTCTTATATTTATACAGTAGGGGCGCGTGAGTGATCGAGTGATAATATTTTTTAATAATTTAAACAGTAGGAGGTGTGAGTGAAGGGATAAATAGTTTTATATATATTTAACATCAGAGGGTGGTGAAAGGTGATAAGTGATAAAGAGTTTTATAATATATTGTAACGTAGGAGGTGCGAGTGGGAAGATAGGGATAAATATTTTATATATATATAGTATTTAACAGTAGGATGTGCGATGATAGGGGAAAATAGTTTTATTATATTACAGTAGGAGGTGCGAGTTGATTAGGGATATAAATAGTTTATATATATTTAAACGTAGGGTAGGGGGGTGCGTTGGTGAGAGGGGAACAATAGTTTTATATATACATATTTAACAGTAGGATGTGCGAGTGAAGGATATAAATAGTTTTATATATATATCTTTAAAACAGATAGGAGGGCGAGTGATAGGGATAAATAGTTTTATTATATCTATATATTTAACAGTAGATTGCGAGTGATAGGGTAAATATTTTATATATATTTAACAGTAGGAGGTGCGAGGGTGTAGGGTTTCAAAAGTTTTTATATAATTTAACAGTAGGGGGTGCAGAGTGAGGGATAATAGTTTTATATATATTTAACAGTAGGAGGCTGCGAGTGAGAGGTGATTTAAATACGTTTATGATATATTAACAGTAGGAGGAGCGAGTAGAGGGATAAATAGTTTTATATATATTAACAGTAGGGGCGTGCTTTTGTGATAGGGATAAAAGTTTATATATATAATATTTAACAAGTAGGAGGTGCGGTGATAGGGAATAAATAGTTTTATAATATATATTAACATCGAGAGGTGCGAGTGAGAGGGATAAAAGTTTTCTATATATTTTAACAGTAGGGAGGGGCTTTATGCGGTACACGTTTATTTTTAGTATATTTAACACGTAGGATGTGATTGAAAGGGGATAAATAGTTTATATTATATTTAACAGTAGAGGTGCGAGAGTGTAGGGTATAATAGTTTTATATATATTAATATTTAACAGTAGGATGTGACGCGTGATAGGGATAATAGTTTTATATCTCTTTAAAACATAGGAGGTTGCGAGTGCTAGGATAAATAGTTATCTATATATATTTAACGTAGGGGGCGTGCGTGAGAGGAGAAAAGTTTTATAGTACATTTAACAGTTAGGATGTGCGAGTGAGAGATGAGGATAAATAGTTTTTATATATATATTTAACAGGTAGGGGTGCGAGTGATAGGGATACATAGTTTTTATATATATATATATTTAACAGTTAAGGATGTTGCGAGTGAGTAGGGATAACTAGTTTATATATATTTAACAGTAGGAGGTGCGAGTAAGCTGTGAGGGATATAAAAGTTTTTATATATATTTAAACATTAGGGGGTGCGAGTGAGTGAGGGATAAATAGTTTATATATATTTTACAGTAGAGGTGCGAGTGAGAGGGATAAAAATAGTTTTTATATATATTACACAGTAGGGGTGCGAGTGAGAGGGATATATTAATAGTTTTAGGGCTGCGTATGGGAATAGTTTAAAGATAGGTGATTAACAGTGGCGTGGAGTATGGGATAAATATTATTTATAATTATATTTATCAGTAGGAGGTCGAAGTGAGAGGGAATCATATTGTATATATATTGAACATAGGAGGTGCGTGGTGAGAGGTATAAATAGTTTTATAATACATCTTTAACAGTAGGGGATTGCGAGTGAAGGTCATAAATAGTTATATTAATATATACTATATTTAACAGTAGGATGTGCGAGTGAAGGGATAATAGTTTTATAATAATATTTACAGTAGGAGGGGGGGTGTTAATAGGTTAAATTTAATAGGGGTCGTTAGGGTAATAGTTATATATACTATTAACAGTGGCATGTTGAAGAGTGAAGGGGATAAATAGTTTATAGTATTATTTAACAGTAGGAGGTGTGGATGAAAGGGATCAATAATAGTTTTATTAGTATATTTAACAGTAGGGGGCGGAGCTTGTGAGAGGGATAATAGTTTTATATATACATATTTAACAGTAGGAGTGCGAGTGAAGGGATAAATAGTATATATACTATACACCGTAGAGGTTGTGAGTGAAAGGGATAAATAGTTTTTATAGTATTTAACAGTAGGAGGGCGAGTGGATAGGTAAAAACAATATAGTTTTATATATTATATTTAACAGTAGATGTTCGATGAAGGGATAAATAGTTTATATATATATTTGGTAACAGTTAGGAGGTGTGAGTGAAAGTGGTATAAATAGATTTTATATATTTTAACAGTAGGAGGATTGCAGTGATAGGTATAAATAGTTTTAGATTATATATTATAACGGTAGGATGTGCGAGTGAAGGAGAAATAGTTATATATATATTTAACAGTAGAGGGTGAGTGAAGAGGATAAATAGTTTTATTATCTATTTAACAGTAGGAGGGGCGGAGGAGTGAGGATAGTGTGGATAAATAGTTTTATTATATCATTATATTTAACAGTAGGAGGTGCTGAGTGAGAGGGTAAATAGTTTATATGATCTTTAAACAGTAGGGGCGTGCGTGAGAGGGATAATAGTTTTATATATACATGATTTAACAGTAGGAGTGCGAGTGAGAGGGATAACATAGTTTTCATAACAGCTTAAACGTAATCATGTTTGAACTAAAACACTAGGGGTAAACCCTCAAGAACCCAAACGGCACCCACACACTGCCAAGAATTATCCAAAAACTGTTTTATTTATCAGATTAAGACCCAGAAGAGATCCTGATATCAGACACTACCTGACTTTGTCAAGTATGTTTGGAATCTCACATCTCCGATTTGATGTTACAAAACAATGCTGTATTATTTGGATCAGACTGGTGCTTGACTCTTCTATCCATTGATTTGCTATTCCAGTATGTGGGCAAGTCTCCATGGGTAGTACTTTCATACTGCACAAACTGTGGCTCGTCTCGTAGGAGCTATAGCTTTTATATTGACTGGTAGTTATTTTTAGCACTGGATGCATTTTATTTCGTGTTTTTTTTGCATTTTTATTGGCTTGGTGCCTATGAGAATCTTGTGGGATCTATATCTCATAAATAAACCGTTTTGGATAATTCTCTGCTGTAAGTGTGTGAGTGCGGTTTGGGTTCTGAGGGTCCTTTCCCCTAATGTTTAGTGCTATGTTTATATACATCCCCTAGCACCTCCCAAACACATCCTTTTAGAAGGACAGTGCCTCATGGTTATTGTATTGGTGTCCCAGCCCTCTAAGTATAAAAATCTTGGTCTTGTGATATATACATGCAATTAGCCAGCCGCGGCCACTCCCCGCCTTCCAGCTTGTCAGACCAATTTATTACACTTTTAGTATTGCCATTAGGCTTATAAATGTAATGAACGTTAATTGCAACAATTTTCTCTTCACCCTCGGCTTTTTTTAGATCCCAAAAAAAAATGGGTGGTCAGCCAGCTATTCCTATATAATGACACAGTCCATAAACTTTTACAAAACAAAAAAAAAGAACATAAAATCTAACACAGAAATAAAAGCTCACAAACAGTAAATTCGGGATAGAAATTTATATCTTAGATTTCTACTTTAAACCTTAACAGCAAAAAAAACAAAAAAAACAAATGAAAATCTCCCCCACCAATAAAAGAGAGGGAACAAGTCATTACTTAAAATAATAAATAAAACAAACCCCAGATAACACATAAGTCATCAGATCCTGATAGACCTTTATACACAATGTACTGAGGGAGAACCTAATGTGAAATAGGGGGACATGTGTATGGTTGTATAGTGTATTTATAAAGCGCAACTGGGACGCAGCGCGGTACATATAACAAATTACAGATTATACAGTATGTATGTATAGTTTCTTTATATAGAAAATTAAAAACCGCCACTTGGGTACCAGCGCTGTACATTATAACAATACAGATTATACAGTATGTATCGTATATGTTTTATTTATATAGCGCCACTTGGGTACACAGTGCTGACATTATAACAATACAGATTATACAGAGTATGTATAATTATATTTATATAGCGCCACTTGGGTACACAGCGCTGATACATTATAACAATACGATGATACGTATGTATGTATAGTTTATTTATATAGCGCCACTGGGTACGCAGCACTGTACCCCCCCAATTATAACAATTACAGATTTTTTATACAGGATGTATGTATAATGTTTTATTGATATGCGCCACTGGGGTACACAGAGCTGTACATTTAAACAATACAGATTACAGTATGGATGTATATGTTTATTTAATAGACGCCACTTGGGTACACAGCGATTACATTATAACAAACAGATTATAACAGTATGTATTATATGTTATTATAAAGCGCCACTTGGGTAGCAGCGCTGTACATTATAAACAATTACAGATATACAGTATGTATGTATAGTTTATTATAAGCGCAAACTTGGGTACGCAGCGCTGTACATTATCAACAAAAACAGATTCTACAGTATGGATTATTTTGGGGGTTATATGTTTATTTATATAGCGCCACTGGGTACCACAGCGCTGGTCATTATAAAATACCGATTATACAGTATGTATGTAGATGTTTATTTATATAGCGCAACTTGGGTACGCAAGCGCTGTACATTATAACAAATACAGGATTATGACAGTAGGTATGTATATGTTTTATTATATAGAGCCACTGTGGGGAAACAGCGCTGTACAGTATAAAAATTACAGATTAACAGTATGTATGTATATGTTTATTTATCTAGCGCCATTGGGGACACAGCGCTGAACATTCTAAACAATAAAGATATACAGTCTGTATGTATATTGTTATTTATTATAGCGCCACTTGGTTCACGCGCAATGTTCATGATAAAATACAGAGTATACAAGTATGTATGTATATGTTTATTTATTCTAGCGCACTGGGGTACACAGCGATGTTACATTATAACTATTTACAGATTATACAGTAGATGTATATGTTTATTTATATAGAAGCCACTTGGGTACACAGCGCACATTATAACAATACAAGATACAGTATGTATGTATAGTTATTAATAGCGCCACTTGGGTACACAGCGCTTGTACATGTATAACAATACAGATATTACAGTATGTATGTATGTTATTTATATGCCGACACTTGGGTACACAGCAATGTTACATTATAACAATAAGATTATACAGTAGTATGTATGATATGTTTATTTTTATTTATAGCGCCACTTGGGTACACAGCGCTGTTACATTTATAAAATACAGAGTATACGTATGTATGTTATATGTTTATTATATAGCGCCACTTGGGTACACGCGCTGTACATTATAACAATACAGATTATACAGTATGTAGTATATTGGTTTATTATAGCGCAACTGGGTTAACGGCACTGTACATTATACATACAGATTTCTACAGTATGTATCGTATATGTTTATTTATTATATTAGCGCCACTTGCGGTACACAGCGCTGTACATTTATAACAATCAGATTATGCAGTATGTATGTCTATGTGGATTTATATAGCGCAATGGGTACACAGCACTGTACATGATAACCAATAGATTATTACAGTATGTAGTATATGTTATTTATCTAGCGCCCTTGGTTCGGGTACAACAGAGCTGTATCTTATAACAATACAGATTATTATACAGTATGTTGTATATGTTTATTTATATAGCGCCACTTGGGGGACACAGCGTGTACATTATAACAATCACAGATATAAAGTATTGTATGGATATGTCTATTTTATATAGCGCCACTTGGGCTTACACAGCACTGTCCATTTAACAATACAGATTATACAGTATGTATGTATATGTTTCTTTATATTAGCGCCACTTGGGTTACACAGCGGGACATTATAGCAATACAGATTCTACAGTATGTATTTATATGTTTATGTATATGCGCCACTTGGGGCCGCAGCGCTGTACATTATAACAATAAGGGATTATACAGTATGTATTTATATGTTTATTTATATAGCGGCCAATTGGGGACGCAGCGACTGTACATTATAACAATACAGATTATACAGTAAGTATGTATATGTATTTATATAGCGCCACTTGGTACACAGCGCGTGTACATTATAACAAAATTACAGATTATACAGTATGTATGTATATGTTTACTTTAATAGCGCCACTTGGGTACACACGCTGACATTATAACAATACCGATTATTACAGTATGTATGTATATGTTTATTTATATAGCGCCATTGGTACACAGCGCTTACATTATAACTATACAGATATCAGTATGTATGGTTTGTGTATTTATAGCGGCCACTGGGAACACAGCGTCATTGTACATTATAACAAACAGATTATACAGTATGTTATGATATGTTTATTTATACAGCGCCACTTGGGTACAACAGCGCTGTACATATAACAATACAGAGTATACAGTATGTATGTATATGTTATTAGATGCGCCAATTTGGTGACACAGCGCTGCACATTATCAACAATACGATTATACAGTATGTGATGTATTATGTTTTTATATAGCGCCACTTGGGTACACAGCGATGCACATTTATAACAATACAGATTATTACAGTATGTATTGTATTGTTTATTATATAGCCACCACTCTAGGGACACAGCGTGTAAATTATACACAATTACAGATTATACAGTTGTATGTATATGTTTATGGATATAGCGACCCCCACTTGGGTACACGGCGCCTGTACATTATAACAATACAGATTATACAGTATGTGATATGTTATTTATATAGCGCCACTTGGTACACGGCGCTGTGACATTATAACAATAAGATTACCAGTATGTAGGTATATGTTTATTTATATAGCGCCACTTGGGGGAACGCAGCGCTGTACATTATAACAATACAGATTAGACATTTATGATGTATATGTTTATGTAGATAGCGCCACTTGGGTACACAGCGCGTGCCTACATTATAACAATACGATTATACAGTAGGTATGTATATGTTCATTTATATAGCGCCACTTGGTACACAGCGCTGTACATTATAACAATACAGATATACAGTATGGTAGTATAGTTTATTTATATAGCGCCACCTGGGTTACACAGCGCTGACTGTTACATTATACCAATACAGATTATACAGTATGTACTGCTATAGTTTAGTTATATGCGCCACTTGGGTACACAGCGTGTACATTATAACATACAGATTATACAGTATGTAGGTATAGGGTTATTTATATCGCGCCCACTTGGGTACACAGCGATGTACATTATAACAATAAGATTATCACAGTATGTCTGGTATATGTTTATTTATATAGCGCCACTGGGGACAACAGCGCTGTGACATATAACAATAAGGATTAGTACCAGTATGTGTGATAGGTTATTTATATAGCGCCACTTGGGTTACACAGCGCTGTACATCTATAACAATACAGATTAACAGTAGTATGTTAAATGTTTATTTATATAGCGCCACTGGGATACACAGCGCTGTACATCTCATAAACAATACATTAACAGATGTAGTATATGTTCATGTATATAGCGCCACTTGGTACCAGCGTGTACATTATAAACAATACAGATATACAGTATGTAGTGTATATGTTCATTTATTATAGCGCCACGCAGGTACACCGCGCTGTACATTATACAATACAGATTATACCGTATGTATGTATATGTTCATTTATATAAGCGCCACTTGGGTAACCAGCGCTGCACATTAAACAATACAGATTATACAGTTGTATGTATATGTTCATTTATATAGGCCACTTGGGTAAACAGCGCTGTACATTATAACAATACAGGATTATACAGTTAGTATGTATGTAGGATTGATATTAGGCGCCACTTGGGTACACAGCGCGGTACATTTATAACAATACAGATTATACAGTAAGGTATGTATATGGTATTTTATATAGCGCCACTTGGTTACACAGCGCTGTACATATAACAATACAGATTATACAGTATGTATGGGTGATGTTTATTTTATAGCGCACTTGGGTACCAGAGCTGTACATGATATAAATACAGGACTTATAAAGTTGTAGGTATTGTTTATTATTATGGCCACTTGGGTACACAGCGCTTTGTACATTATAACAAAAAAGATTATACAGTATGTATGTATAATTTTATTATATAGCGCCACTTGGGACACAGGCTGTACATGTAACAATCAGATTATTACAGTATGTATGTTTATGTTATTTATATAGCGCCACTTGGGTAAGCAGCGCTGTTACATTAACAATAAAGATTATACAGTCTGTGTATAGTTTATTTATATAGCGCCACTTGGGTAAGCAGAGATGTACATTATAAAATACAGATTATACAGATTTGCATGTATATGTTATTGAATGCCGGCCCTGTTGGGTACACAGCCGCGTACATTTATAACAATAAGATGCTATACAGATGATGGTATATGTTATTATAGAGCGCCAATTGGGGACAAGCACTGTACATTATCCAATTACAGATTATACAGATGTATGTAAGTTATTTATAAATAGTGCACGTGGGGACCCAAAGCACTGTACATTATAAAATACAGCTTATACAGTATGTAGTATAATGGTATTTATATGGCGCCACTTGGTACCACAGCGGCTGTACATTATAACAACAGATTATTACAGTAGGTATGTATATGTTATATAGCGCACCACTTGGGTACCAGTGCTTGTCATTATAACAATACAATATACCGTATGCATGTATACGTTTATTTATATAGCGCCACTTGGGGAAACAGGCTGTACAGTTTATAACACATAGATGGATTACAGTATGTATGTATATGTTTATTTATATCGCGCCACTTGGGTACGCAGCGCTGTCCTATAACAATACAGATATACAGTATGATGTATATTGTTTATTTATAGCGCACTTGGGTACACCGCGTGTACATTATAACAATACAGATGATACAGTCTGTATGTATATGTTTATTTATATAGTGCAAATGGGTACACAGCGCTGTACATTATAACCAATACAGATTATACAGTATGTATGATTGTAGGTTTATGTATATAGCGCCTTGGGTTCGCAGCGCTGTACATTTATACCAATACAGATTATTACAGTAGTATGTATGTTATTTATATAGCACAACTTGGGTACACAAGCGTCTGTACCCCATTATCACCAAAAGATTATACAGTATGTATGTATATGTTTTATAATAAGCGCCACTTGGGTACACAGCTGTTAAATAGAACAATTAAGAGATGTACAGTATGTAGGAATGTTATTTAGAAAGCGCCACTTGGTGACACAGCGCTGACAGTAACAAAATACAATAAAAGTCATCAAGGGGTAAAAAAAAAATAAAAAAAAAAATAAAATAGTTCAGTTAATAAATATATAAGATAAACACCCAAGGGGCCTATGTTTTTAAAGATAATAGAACGTTGTAAATAATTTTCTTTATATAACACAAGTTGAAAAAACATGGGCAAAAATATCCCATGTCATTCTGGGTCACTACTAATTAGTGATAAGGCCGGGTTTCGAATCATGCCTGTGGTGAGTGAAAACAACTTCATCCAAATTATTTATTAAAAAAAAAGTCAATATTTCAGCACGAAAAAACCTTTTGTCAAAAAGGAAAAAAAGTGTTAAAATTCAGGTTGGGTTCGAAGTGGATTTTTTTCTCATTTTGTGATAACTTTGTGCATCGAGAACGTTAAAGAACTAAACGCAACCATTTCGTTCATATTACTCTCATAGGTTAAAGCCCTATTCCCTGAATTGTGAAGGCTAATTAAAGTGCTGTTATTCTGTGTTGTTTAATGAAAACTCTAAATGGCATAGATAAACAGGGATTCGACCTGTGAGAACGTATTTCTGTTAGATATATGGAAGATATGCTGTATTTAAAGGAACTGTAAACTTCCCCCTAAAAACAACAAGTTGCATTCGTTTCTAATATTACAGGAGGTGAGAACGAGTATTCTCAACTCTGTGAATAATAATTATACGCTCGAGGCCTGGAATTACCACCGCTCCACTCGCAGCCGCTCCTTCACTAAACAGATGTTCTCCCCCGATCACGCGCCTAAGATATGGCACGTGGTCGGGACCGAGTGGCTGTCAGTGGCGCTGGCAGTATAAAGTTAGAGTAATGTAGTTCAGTTCCCCGAGCATCCATTATCACGGAGGTGGGAATAAGAGTTCTAACCTTCTTCCCCCTGGGACATAGAAATGAATGGGCAAATAGTGATGTTTTGGAGGTTGGGTTTAGGGTTCCTTTAAATGGAAGAGTAAGGCTAAGGGGACGTCAGATCTGAACATTCTCTGGATCAAGATTCCATTAGACTATCCTACACACTTACTGTTTTCACTTGACTCGGGACCCAATTGTTTGGTAAATAAAAAACCCATTCCTACAATAGAGATTAGCTCTTATTTAGGCACAATGGCAATTTTTTTAAGATAGAAAACATTGTTTCCAAAGGCTCGCAGATGGAATTTGATGTCTTTGGCGATATAAACACCTATGTAAAGGTGGACAATCAGGAGGAAACAATACTATCGTACAATAGTGGGTAGTTAATAATCATATTATTAGTGAGATGTCCGAAACTTCGCAACATCACTGTTGGGACTTTGCAAAATTATGGATGATGAGTGGATAATATGGCATTGGAGGGGTTCCTTACGCCTATCCAGTTCTCGAGTGTATGGACTGGAAAACCTACAATTATTATTAAACATTTAAGAAAAAGTTCACAAAAATACAAATAAAAAAAAATTAGTACAGGATTATTTAGCAATGTCTCTGCTTTTATTGTCAATTGAAGTATCTTTGAATTCTTTAAATGTGGGTTTTGGTTTTCGTTAGTTAGAGGCACTGCCCTCATATTAATAATAAGCTGGTTCCAGTCCACAATTGTTTTTATTTAAAACTAGTTTTTTAAAGGGACACTAAAGGATCATAGTGGTCTCTCAGTCCAAATAAATACACGATCACTCTAGTACTCCAGTGTGGGCAAGTGTGTGATCACTCTAGTACTCCAGTGTGGGCAAGTGTGTGATCACTCTAGTACTCCAGTGTGGGCAAGTGCGTGATCACCCCTCTGTCTGTCATGTAACAGGCCTGGGGGCCTATAGAATTGAGGGTAATATATGGGATGATAACTATTGTAATTTTGTTCAGCACAAGTGTGTTATTTGCTACACAGTATAATAAATGTGGTTTATTTTACCATTGATGTATGTGGTAGTTTAATAAGAGTATGTGCCTCTAGTAGGGGCTGTTTGGTTACCATTCCCTTTCCTATGGGTTGGCTTGTGTTAGTTAATCATATTCCCTGAAAGCACCCCCGAATTGTTCAAGGGGTTACACTTACCACAGTAAGGAGTAAGGGAGTGTGACACCACCGTATATTATACAATCCTTCAAGTACCCCCACCCTGGGGTTAATAAAGTCCAACAGTAAAAGAGATGAGAGGAGCACACTATGTCAGTGAATCAAAAATGATTGTGCAAAAAAAATAAGTTTCGGGGACACCTGCCCCCTTTCTCAGGTATAACCAGTATCACCTCTACCTCACACATATATAGCCTCATAAGCCCACCTCTAATACATGTGACACAGTGATTGATGGGCTCTTGACCAGCGTGAGGTTCACTCAGGAAGTCACGTTAGGTCCAGTTCAGTTTATTCTGACTAATTTTCGACGGTCGAATCTGCCACTGAAATTTTTACAGTTTTCATTTTAAAACTTTCATTTTCCTGAAGAAATTTCACGATTTTTACTGTCAAAATACACGAACCGGAATGAAACCCAGGGGCTTCTGCATCTCTATTTATTACCGATAGTATTAGCATAGGTAGACAGCTACATTGGGTTTTTTCCTTTCAGCAGCCTGACATCATAACATTGTAATAGGATAGCGTCATCTGATGATCAAAATTGTGTGGCTACTTAAACCACAACCCCCTCCCTCCCTTTGGGTCCCTCAGCACTGCTTCCTTCTTAAACATATAAGTAAAATGCACACACTGTAGGGGACCCCCTAAACCCTACCCCACCCAGATCGCTACATTGAAATGTTTAAATAGTGCCCAGATATGTACTTACACACCTTTGTTCCCTTGGCTCATCTGAAGATCGGAAGCTGCATCCGTGATTGGCTGACTTTTAGCCAATCACAAACGTGGGTGCTGGTCCTGCCCCTTCTGGTCTTCCCCGAAGAAACAGAAGAGACAGGGGAAATGGGAACCAAGGTTGGTAAGTACATTTATTGGCACTTTTTAAACATTTCAATATAGTGATCAGGGTTGGGGGGATCCCTACAGTCCCCTTACAAAACCAGTAAATAAGTTCTGTAGGAATCCCATTATGTTTGGTAATTAATTCATTATAATGATTTGCATTGTTCTATAATAAGTAGGTTTATAAGGGCCCCACAAGGTGTAAAACAATAAATATTATTCAAACTGGGTCAACGATTATTGTTACCATCCCAACAAACAAAACAGAAAAAGAACTCAATTAGCCTGCCACGGGTAATTACACTGGGAAATCAAACAGTCCAACTGAGCTCTAACCCTAATCACTTTAATAATCGGGCAGAGTTATGCAACATAATTTAAAACATAACCAGATCAAACATAGAACTATTCTTCTATGGGCAAAGATAAATGTAAAGCCATTAGGGAGGTTGGTGAGCAGAACAAATAATTGGAAAACAAGTAATGGGTCACAGAGAAAGAGATCAACCACGTAAGAGGCAGAATTTCAACATAACAAAGTTACAGCAATGAATAGATAGGCAGATAGAAAAAGCACAAGCATTAGTATTGGAAGCGCACACTTGTCCTCAGTTTCAAACTGTTTATTATAACACACACATGAACAACGTTTCGGAGAGCACTATGTCTCCTTCATCAGGTATAGAAAAAGCAGCTTACAAAAACAGTTTTTTTATATGAAGTAGGTGTGTTGCCTATGTCACCTCCATGACATCACGGTTGATATCCAATTTGATTATTGTGATTGGCTTGTAAACGATATGCGCGGTCCTGGCTGCACTTACAAATGGATCCACTAGCAACTAAATGTCCACAGATGGATTTGGATTCCGCTACTTAAAAACCTGTTAAAAATCACAGAACATTTCAATGATTTTTAAAATATGCTGGAAAATTCCATTTTCTTGGTAACTAGCAACCCCCTCCCCCCTCCCGATTCTCAAAAAAAAATCTCAAATCCAAGAATGGTAAAATCACTTGCTGTCAATCAGACATTCCAGCTAACAACCACCGGCCCAGTAGGCTGCTAGTTTGCAGTTTCCCAGGGTACGCTGATATCTATCCAGACTCCCACAGTGAGTTAGTGTTGGCCTGGGTCCAGCTTTGGTGCATATTTACATATTTCTTTTAGTATATAAGATATCCTTAACTGTTAAGTGACATATTTGCATTAGTCGTGTGTTGAGGCCCCAGAGCTTCCATATTTAGTTTGATCAGCAGCAGATTGAGCACATGACCTAGCCATAGGGTCCTTGTCCTCACCAATCTTCACATGTTGCTGTACTTTTTGAAATCTGCTCTTCTGGTCATTAAATTTACCATTACATCTAAAACCAAAATGGCTGTTGTCACCCATTCATTCTAAAACGGAGAAAAAGAATGTCCTCCTGCTTTCTAACTACTGAACGAGTTTGTGCTGGTTTGTGATCTATTAACGTTTGCAAAAAACTATTGTGTGTATAAAGTTTTTTTTAAAAAAATATAGTTAGAATGAAAAGTACTAGGGACAGGAATACAGGACTGGTAATTCCTACCTCCTAATATTGTTTCTGTGAGGAGCACCAGCACAAAGAAAACTGATTCTGCCAGTCTTCCTCCTGGCTTCAACGCTTTTAATAAAGGATTAGTCTACGACTAACCTGGCACTTGAAAACTGTTAGTACTGTAGCTCCTCAACTAAATAATATTTTGAGGTAGGAATAATCAATCCTACCTACCTGCCCCAGTTACTTTCCAATTTTAAAAAGTTAATTTTTAGTGTAGTTATCCTTTAAATTGTCATAGTCTAAAGCTGCTGCCACTCACTGAAAGACCATTGTCACTCAGATCACCACTTTTTTGGGGGTAAGAGGACATGTATCTGCATCTCTATCTTCATACAGTCAGTCCTTAAAGGGTATATTTACTCTAAAATATCAAATATAAAAAATAATAAAAATTTTTTTTAGATACAGCAAGATCCCAAAACTTTTTGGGGATTTTAAATCTGAGCTGAGAAATCATCATTTTAAATCACAGCATTTAAAGGGAAAGACCCGTCACTCCAGAAATAGTAATTATAATATGTCCTCTTACTAGGATCTTTGGCTGTCTGACAGAACACTTTCTGCAACAATTAAGAGAATCAGCAGAGAAGAAAAGACAGGAGGAGGGAGGGGCAGATGTGTAAGCAGAACAGTGTCCACGGAGGCAGTGAGTAAGGGAGGTGGGGGCAATTAGGAGCACTCACTAAACATTAATAATTTAATGATAAAGCAAGCACAGATAAATATGTGAGTACCACCATTTTACTTCTCTCAAATTGTAGTTTCAGATAGTGTAAACTTGTTTGAGTGAGTGTAGTGATGTTTTAAAACACCAGGAATATTTACCAACACACTGTTTATATCATTTTAGACATTTATAGCGAGAGACTTAATATGGCCAAAATCCAATTAAAACCCATGTTAACCTGAAGTAATATTGGGTTTATGTGTGTTTTAGACGGATTTTAGGGCACAGCGCCATTTCCAAAAGTTTTTAGAAATAGCACTGTACTACCGATGTACTTCTGCATGGGACTTTAATCTGGCGCTACCGGAAAGTCTTACCTTTACATGATCCCACGATGCAATACAAGACGTGATCTCGTGTATGTCTCATATTGCATGACAGAATCGTCCTAAGGTAAGTAACGTGCCCGGACCTTATTGAATCTCCCCGATAGTATTTTCTGTGTCCTTCCTTAAAGGGCATGTCCACCCCCAAAACTAAACAAAAAAAATGTTACCCCATACTGGCCCCACTCTGTAGTGTACAAAAATCCTTACCTTACATCCCAGCTCCTTATGGTTGCCATGCTGTGCCCCTCCAAAGCCAGGAAAGTGTAGTGTAGCAGGTCTGGGTGACTCATTCTGCACCTGTCTCAGCCTCAACCTCGACAAGGTCTGAGTCATGCGCAGGAGAGTCCCCCCCCCTCTCCCTCCCGTTTTCTTCTCCCTCCCCCTAGTGTAAAATCCCCAGTATATATTATATATATTGATCCCCCAGCCCCAACCGCCGTAACAGAATTCATAGAAAGTGCTCAGATAGTTACTTACCTTCCCTCTATCCTCCGGTGTTCTGAGCAGCTGGCAGCCGCATCCCTTATTGGCTATTGTAACAAATATAAACAGGGCAACGCACTCTTTCAAATCTTGCTCAATTTATTTGTGACATGCTGGTTCACACAAAATCCCTTATTGGCTGCCTCTCAGCCAATCAGGGACGCGTCTGCCGGTCCCGCCCCCTGCTTGCATTTCTGTGCAAGCAGAGGGCCTGGAGACTGCCGTGGAGGATAGAGGGAAGGTAAGTACATATCGGGGCACTTTCTAAGAATTTTATTACGGCGGTTGGGGCTGGGGGATCAATATGTATAATATATAAAAAGTTCAAAAAAGGGCTGGACATGCCCTTTAATTACTATTGTTAGGTAAAAATACATTTTGGGAAAATGAAGTTTGACAGCACAGATACAAATTATAAGTTCAATACATTCTCCAGGGCTTCTTGTGTAGTAGTTTTTACTAATGTTTTAATTGCAAATGTGCTCTGAAGGGTGTTTACTTTAGCTTAAGTATCCTACTCAGAGCTGGTTCTGGCCATTTTGGTGCCATTAGTAAGTATAGCACGAAAGAAGAATACGGCACATGCTAGTGCAAATATCAAAGCCTTAAGTAAGTCTTAATTGGTGCCCTCTTCCAACTCACACTCCCTCTTCCCCAAACCAACTCTTGCATTAGTCTTTGCTTAGAGTAGAAAATCAGAAGAGATAGAGAATCATCTTATAGAAAGTAGAGATGTCCGAATTTCGCAAAATCCGGTCCGCTCGAGGATCCGCGAATTTTCGAAAAAATTCGAAAATCCGTGGGCGGACCCATTAAAATGAAAAATATCCTCAAAATTACGAGATTTCTCGTATTTTCGAAAATACGTAGTTCCAAAAATTTCGAAAATACGAGAAATCTCGTAATTTCGAAAATTTTTGAAAACATATTTCTAAAATACGAGAAATCCTCTTAATTTCGAATTTTTTCGAAATTACAAGAAATCCGTGGTTTGGAAGTTCGGAAGGCGGAAAATACCGGAAAAATCCGCCGTTCGCGAATGGGATAAATCCGCGGCCGGCCATCCCTAATAGAAAGTTTCAGAAAAGCCTGAACTCAGGCAAAATGATTATACTGCATGCTCACAGCAAGGCTACAGTGAACTAGATCGGCAATGTATTGATCTAGGGCTGATAAGTATTCCAGTCTTTAAAAAGTAAAACCTTGAATGGAGCCCTCCATTCTCTCAGTGCCCTAGCAGTTTGCCTAGGTTGCCTATGCCCTGATCATACTTCACTGACTAGATAAGGAAAAACCATGGAAATATCAGTCCTGTGAATATGAGTCTTTTGGACAAAAGTCAATGAAATACTCAAGGAAATCGTTAATCCATCCAATCCTTCAACAGGACAATGCGTAATTGATAACTTATTGTCTAATCCTAGTACAGGACTAAAAATATTTGGCTGGTGATGTAGAAGGTCTTAATTTGTATTGTATTTATTATTTATAATATTTTACTTGCCAGAGAGTGTTATGGACTCAATATTCTCATTTTTCAGATGTAATCAGGCATAAGGACTTTTTATCAAACTACAGAAAGTGCAGGTGCAGAGAAAGAAAGATGGGAGAAGGAGTCCGACATTGATTTTTTATTGTCCTCTCTAGTGGAACAGACTTCCAACTACCCATAATTTGCAATTTTCAATCCATATCTTTGCCTTGCTTAGTTCTACTTGATTCCGCTGCTTCTAATATTCCATGAAAATAATTTTGCTAGCAATTAAGTCTAGAAATAAAACACCACAGCTACCAATAAGCAAAACCTCAATAATCCCAAAGAACATCATTTATGGAAATTCTCCTGATACACAATGGCATTGAAAAGAACTTTGGATGGAGAACTTTTTTTTGTAAAGTCTAATCTGTTTCAGCAGATGACACTTTAGTCTTATAATCTTCTAAATGAACATAATTTATTTGTAGAGAGTATTTTTCTCTCCTCAAGTAGAGTAGATTAGTTGCATATTTATTTTGAATTAAAGCTTGATTGCATTTTGGAAAACTCGAGTTATAGAAATAACACAACCATATGGAAAGAGAGAATCATTTACACATGACATTTTCTCTTTCGGAGATAGAATGGATTGGCTTCCATTCACTACAGCTGTTGTTTCTTTCTAGACAAATATCCATCTTGTCTTAATGGTTTCCTTTTATTGTTCTTCATGATGAAAAGGTAGTTTTCTTATGGCTAGTTTAATTGAGTTTTCTTGTTCTCGTATAAACAAATTAAGGGACTAGTTATACAAACTCCGAGAGGATGAAATAACTGTAATTTTAAGGGTCATGCAGCATGTTTAGAATTCGTCTGAATCCTGTAATTATTAAATAAGCTTTACTGCCCTATATTTCCTCTGTGCGTTGTAGGCTAAACTCTAAATTATAAACCTTTGTTAAGTATAGGCAGCACATTTATTATTTGTTCAAAAACAACAATCTTCTCTTGTTTCTACAAGAAAGTTCATTATTGTTTTCATTTCCTTTGGGAAACTGGCGAGGATGAAAAGTCTAACATTAAAGGTATAATGTCAGAGCAGAAAAAGGGGTTGGGGTTTAAATCGGAGGAACAAGGGACGCAGGCAATGCGGGAACATGAATTAAAAATAAAAACATTAATCAAGTTGTTCGGATTGAGACATTCCAGCTATTAATCTTTCAGTATCCCCTGATAGCCATCCCTTAACTACAAGTTTAAAATGAGTGTAGTTTATTATTATGTGCTTTGTAATTTTAAGGTTATTTACAGTACCTACCAAAGGTCCCAGGGCAATCACCAACCTCTTCTTATTGCTTGGACATTGAGTCGCGGAACATTATAACAGAAAACTCTTAAAGGGAAAGAGTAAAAAATCTTAACGTATTGTTTGTCACACGAGGTACATCAGTGTACTAAATAGAGATGGCCAAACTTTCTGAAGTTCAGTTCGTTTCTAAACTTCCGAACTTCAGTAAAAGGAACCCATTAAAGTCTATGAGAGAAAATAGTTTGAAAAGTTTAGATAAATTACCGTTAAAATAAAAATGGTAACTTACTGTAAATGGCTGTGGCATCTGGGAAATGGTCTGGGGAACACGGACATATCATCAGATCTCGTTTAAAAAATTCTTTACCCCACGATCGGGGTTCCGTTTGCTGCATTCGAGGGCTACGGCCAATTTGAGGGTTACCGAACGATACATTTGAGGGTTATCGGCAAAATGCCGCATTTGAGGGTTATGGTTGAAATCAAGGGTTAGCGAACTGTCCATAAATTCGATAATTAGCAAATTTTCTATATGTATTGAAAATATATTTGCGAGTTCGGAAAACCAAACTAGTTCGGAGTTCGGAAAGTAAGAGTTCGTCCAAACTATAAAAGTTCGGATCGAACTCGGGTTCGGTTCTAAATCCATTTTATGTACTTTACAGTGTAAATTGTAATCATTGTAATTGCAATTCAATTGAGTACTGCAAGTGGAGTTCATATATGTAGTTTATTTTGATGTCATCCCTTTAAAGTGCCTGGAATGGTAGCTAGTGGCAAAACCTCTGTCTGATCTTTTGTTTTAAAGGCAGATTGGATCCATACGGCAAGATACAATATATCAAATTTGCACAACTTACCTTTCCACGATCCCATGTTGGAATGCACCCCTACAATCCCATGCTATTTCCAAAGACTTTCGGAAATGGTGCAGTTCCCTAAAATAAGTGTAAAACTCACATTAACCCAATATTACATTGGGTTTGCACTTATCTTTTTGTACATTTATATCCATGATTATTTAATAGCGGATTCCATTCCCAGTTCTTTAAAGACTAAACAGAAGCTTCCTGAAATCTACAGCCAAGTCTTTCCCTACACTATAAAAGACCAAAAGATGGCATGGCATTCACAAAAGGGCTCCCGTACAAATATGGACATTACCCTAAAGTCTCCTTTATGAGGCTAACAATTAAATACGCATATATAGCACGGGAGTGAATTGGATCCGGCTTCTCAACTGAGTGACAAAGACCCCTGACTACAAGAAATATGAAGTGCACAGAAAAAATTCTAGCAAGACGCAAACACTTAAAACCTATTAGTGGGGGAAGGTTTAATCAGTTTAGCCTGTGTTTATTTTCTTCCTAGTGTATTACCCAGATGAATTCTACATAATAGTCTTGGATACCTTATAACCTTACTCCCTGCTGGTAGATTATCAAAACATACGACCACAGCGAAACATTTAATGCGGCATTTTAATTAGTCGTCTTCTTACTGGCATGGATCCAGATTCAAAATTTCTCAAGGGCCTCGTTATGTGAAATTCAAACTTTATCAGTCAACAGTGACATCGGATCTATCTTATGAAATCATGGAAATATTCTTAATACAAAGGACTAAAGGGAAATCGGTAAAACAAAACTTGATGCCAGTGCATGTTGGCAAAGATACAGTTTGCCGATACCAGGTGTGTTACATTATTGTAATTCCTCATGGTGGAATCTTAGAAACGTAAGACATTTTGCACAATATCTGTTACATAAAGACTTCTTCTTAAAGGGATTATTGGCAGGCTCGGCACATTTGTAAGTTTAAACTAATGAATTAAAATAATTCCTTAGTTATTTATTTATTTTTTTAAGCTTTAATTAAGAATTATGTTAATACTCTACTGCAAAGTTTGCATAAATGTGTGTAATTGTGTATTCCTGAGTGACCATGCTCATTAAAGGAGAATGGTGATAATAGTTTTCAGGGATCTCTCGATAAGCATTCTGAGCACTAGAGATGGCGGAAACTGCTAGCTGTTATTCTGTTTTCGGGTTTACAGATCTCGGGAAAATCCCGAAGATCCGAAAATGAAACTTACAATCGGGAATTTGGAGCACGTTTTCGATTTTTATCCAACACTATTCGAAAATAGTCTTGAACGTTCGATAACAAAAACACTATCGGAAATTATTTTCAAGTTTCCGATTGTATTTTTGAAGCTTATTGAACGTTCAAGGTTTTTCGAAAATAGTCTAGAAAGTTCGATAAAAATCGAAAATGCGAAATCCCGAAATCCAAACGTTCCATCCAGCCGGATGGAACATTCGCATATCTGAACTGAGTGGTTCCATGTCAGAGACTCGGACCCAGATCCCATCTCTACTGAGCACCACAGTTTTCCTTTGAAAGATGCCTTTGTCTTTAATATTATTTAATGGCATGCAGAAGATATAATTCTAAAAAATACAGCAATTAATCAACACTGGTGAACCGCTGTCAATTCTGCATTGCAATGCAATTACCAATGGATCCTTTATTATACATCAGTGTTCAGTAGATATAAGTCGCATCTAATAGTAAATCATTAGAAATGTGGATGTTTATCTAGATAAACAATTGTGGTTATTAAATTCATCTTACGAACTCGCTAAGATTATCTACGTCTGTACAGAAGACTGCACATGTCCATAGTCAACCAAAAAGGAAAACCAAGACAGTGACCCCCTTGTAGCCAACTTTACAAACATGGATTTTTCCAGCCCTAGAGCTGGGGCGGCATTGAACTTGGATAGTAAGCACCATGCACCATGTTCATTTTTAGTTTTCCTATAATGGAGGTAACGGAAAAGAAAAAATCAACACATTTTGAAATTGTTATGAATATTCTATCTTTTTGTGGGAAGGAATTTCTAGATTGTACTGTAAACTTCTCAATTATTCCACATGTTATTAAAGAAAAATTGCAACTCTTTATATCAAAAGGGAACTGTGGTCTCTGTACAAGTGGCCTTTATTAGAAAGAGCACACTCCCACTTTTAAAATGACTGCAGGATCATGATCCTAGCTGCAGTCTACCTAAAGTTACCGCAGAATAAAGTGTATTTATTCTTGCTAGTACTGTGATCTGTGACATCACCAGCACCACTGATCTACCCCCAAGTTTCAGGTTGGTTGACAGAGCACCATCAACTGTATCATAAGCCCCGCCCTTGAACTTCTAAATCCTTTTATAAAGCTAGCCAAAAGCCTTAAATAATATATTTTCTCTCCCTAAGGTGTCCAAAGGTAGAGGAATGGACAGAGAATGGTTACAGGTCTGTAACTAGCTTCAGAAAAGAGCAATTTTGTGGGGGTGGGGCTTCTTACACAACACATCATGTGACTGTCACACACAGACTCAGACAGTCTGGACAGACAGAGAAGTGAAACTTTACAAGCCTATAACTTATTATCCAGAGATACTGGAGATATCCAAGGTTTTTATGAAAGGTGTGAGAGAGCTTTTAAATGCAGTGATGCCTCTTTCTCTTTAAGAGATTATAGCCTATCATTAGAGTATTCCTTTAAAGAAGAAAGAAATATTATACAATACAGTATATGCAGTAAATCTCCCTGTGCTATCATTCTAAACACAGTCATAAATGGCCTCTAAGACATTCCACTGAAGCACGGTAGAAAGCCAGGGTTCTGGATTGCATCTTGCATTCTCTAATTGTTTGCTTTTCATTATTCCTTGAATTTCAAATATAAATCCAAATATTACATTTTTAAAAAAAATCTGTTTTGGAACTAACTCAAGACAAAACTGTTTTTCCTTGATTAAATATGGAACTTTGTATTGTTAAAATGTATGTGTCATAATGCCAGTGGTTTGCTAATCTCTAATAAAAACTGTAAATATGAGATAAGAGACTGTACGTGAGCCGTATGTGATTCTTTTGCATGAAAAAACAGTAAAGAAAATCTTTACAAAAGCCCATAAACACCCACAGACCGAGTGTCATCTGAGAAATGTGCTGGTAAGGTTACATCTAGGGGCATATTTATAAACGAGTGGTAACTTTTCGTGGCTGGTTTTCCCGCTGTTTTCGCCAAAATTGCCATTAACTCGATTAATAAAATGGCGAAAAGCGTCCGCGAAAAGTTAACACCTCGTTAACCTTTTACGATTTGTGCATCAGTTACCGATTGGTTCTATTTATAAAGCGGCGCGTTAATTTTGGCCTTTTCACTTTGCCAAGGTGGCAAAAACGTCCGAGATCGCCGGGGGTCACAGTGGGGGTGTGCACTCAACCCACAGCGGGTTGCACCCGCCACGGGAGGCATGCCCACCTCGCCGTGGGTGGTTGCATTTGCTGGAGGGGCGCGATGGAGGCGTACGCCCACACGCACTCCACTTGCGGCGGTGACCACCCGCCAGCCCCTCCCAGCCCCCTGCCCTGTACGCTGGGGGGGAGGGGAAGGGCACGCTGGGGGGGTGGAGGGACCCTCCATCGGGGGCACTGAAAATTGCCTTTTGGGGCTTAGGGGGTCCCGCAGCTAGTACCTGGACCCTCTTCCCCGGCCCTATCAGGGCCTTTGTGCCACTGACAAGCGCCCTTGCGAGGGGGGTTGCAGAAAACACGGGGTTTGCAGAAAACACTAATCCGTTTCTGATTGATCAATTTTTCAATGCTTGGTTTACATGGTTTACATTAACCAATAAGATTTTCCGAAATATGATTGGTTAATGTAAACCCCGCCATTGAAAAATTGACCAATCAGAAAGGATTAGTATTTTCTGCAAACCTATATAACTAGCTTCAAACCTCCGCGGAGCTCAGAAATCATCGCAGTAGATGGCAGAAGAAAGAAGCAGCTAGCTTCGGCTCCACTGAGGCTGGTGGTGCCAGTGGGCTCACTGGCGGCTGAAATGAGCCTGCCTGGCATCGGAGACCTCAATGGTGTTGGTGTCACTAGCCCGAAGACGTCGCGTCGAATCAAGACACCGGTAACATTGGCCTCGTTGAGGCCACCGGCTGCCGCAGGGGTACTTCTCGGGGTTGCAGGAAAAAAGACAATTGAGGGTCGCACTCCAAGAAATTAGAAAACTTTTATTGTGATCCACACATCACACGTCACAACGTTTCGGGGGAATGCCCCCTTCTTCAGGGGTACTTCTCGGGGTTGGTGGCTTTGGTGGAGTTGGTGTCACCGGATGGAAGAAAGAAGACTCTTTTAAATGCTGATGGGGTTCCGGGCCATGCTGCTGGACCCCCAACAAGGGCACTTATCAGTGCTGATAGGGCTGGGGAGGGGGGTCCCGGCTTGTGCTGTGGGACCCTTTAAGCCCCAAAATGCCCTTCCCAGGTCCGCAAGGGCACTGATAGGGCCGGGCAAGGGGGTCCCAGCTTGAGCTGCGGGACCCCTTAAGCCCCAAAAGGCACTTTTCAGTGCCCCCACAAGAGGGTCCCTCCACCCACCCAGCGGGCCCTTCCCCTCCCCGTGAGCGTACGGGGCAGGGGGCTGGGAGGGGCTGCTGGGAAGGGAGTGGCGGCAGGGGGGTTGCTGCCATGGGGGGGGCGAGGGTGGGGTGGGCGTACACACCACTACCCCTGTCGCGGTAGATGCGACTACCTGCTGCAACCCATTCCCAGCAGCCCATCCCCCTGCTCCGTATTGCCGTGAAGGGATTTCAACTCCCTTTGCGGCGATATTGTACTTAGAGCATTGCGCTAAGTGCAGTATCACCGCAAAGAGATCTCAAATCACCGCCGCACTTCGGCGCGGTGATACTTTTAGCGGCGATGCCGCTCGCCATTATAAATATGGTGAAGGTATTTCCATTGCAGCGATGTGCGGCGGTAATTTTAGGGCGTTATTTTTCATCCCTTTATAAATATGCCCCCTAGTCATGTCACATTGTGACTGTCTGACTGTTTTTTCTGAGTGGGTTTTTTTTTTTTAAAGTCATGGGATCGATGCATCCAGTCCAACCTAATCAGCAATACCCTCATTTCCTGCCTAACCATTTATCCAGAGGAAGGCATAAAAAAGCCCATAAACTCCCACAGACTCAATAGTGCCATCTGAGATATGTGCTGGAAAGGTTACATCTAGTCATGTCACGTGGTGACTGTCTGACTGTCTTTTCTGACATGGGGGGGGGGGGGCTGAGTCATGGGATCCATGCATCCAGTCCAGACTACTCAGCAATACCCACATTTTCTGCCTAACTGTTGATCCAGAGGAAGGCAAAAAACATCAGAATTTTAAAGGGGGAAACAAATTCCTTCCTGGCTCCAAGTGGCAATCGGAAATTTCCCTGGATCAACTCTACTTTATGTATCAATACCAGTAACCTGCAACATTCCTTATTCTCAGAAACTTATAGAGCTTTTTTTGAAACTGACCAATGAACCTGCCATAACAACGTCCACTGGAAGACAGTTCCATACTTTACCGTTCTCACAGTGACAAACCTTCCCAACTCTACTTTATGTATCAATACCAGTAACTTGTAACATTCCTTGTTTGTAGAAACTCATCCAGCTTTTTTATTAAACTGACCAATGAACCTGCCATATAACGTCCCCTGGAAGACAGTTCCATAGCTTTACCGTTCTCACAGTGACAAACCCTTTCCAACTCTACTTTATGTCTATACCAGTAACTTGTAACATTCCTTGTTTGTAGAAACCCATCCAGCTTTTTATTAAACTGACCAATGAACCTGCCATAACAACGTCCACTGAAAGACAATTCCATAGCTTTAACCGTTCTCACAGTGACAACCCTTTCCCAACTCTACTTTTTATCAATACCAGTAACTTGTAACATTCCTTTGTTTGTAGAAACTCATCCAGCTTTTTATTAACTGACCAAACCTGCCATAACAACGTCCACTGAAGACGTTCCATAGCTTTACCGTTCTCACAGTGACAAACCCTTTCCCAACTCTACTTTATGTATCAATACCAGTAACTTGTAACATTCCTTGTTTGTAGAAACTCATCCAGCTTTTTATTAACTGACCAATGAACCTGCCATACACACGTCCACTGGAAGACAGTTCCATAGCTTACCGTTCTCACAGTGCAAAAACCCTTTCCCAACTCTACTTTATGTATCAATACCAGTAACTTGTAACATTCCTTGTTTGTAGAAACTCATCCAGCTTTTTATTAAACTGACCAATGAACCTGCCATAACAACGTCCACTGGAAGACAGTTCCATAGCTTTACCGTTCTCACGTGACAAACCTTTTCCCAACTCTACTTTATGTATCAATACCAGTAACTTGTAGCATTCCTTGTTTGTAGAAACTCATCCAGCTTTTTATTAAACTGACCAATGAACCTGCCATAACAACGTCCACTGGAAGACAGTTCCATAGCTTTACCGTTCTCACAGTGACAACCCTTCCCAACTCTACTTTATGTATCAATACCGTAACTTGTAACATTCCTTGTTTGTAGAAACTCATCCAGCTTTTTATTAAACTGACCAATGACCTGCCATAACAACGTCCACTGGAAGACAGTTCCATAGCTTTACCGTTCTCACAGTGACAAACCCTTTCCCAACTCTACTTTATGTACAAACCAGTACTTGTAACATTCCTTGTTTGTAGATATTGGGAAGTGAGAACTCACCCAGCTTTTTATTAAACTGACCAATGAACCTGCCATAACCACTCCACTGGAAGAACGTTCCATAGCTTAACCGTTCTCACAGTGACAAACCCTTTCCCAACTCTACTTTATGTATCAATCCCTACTTGTAACATTCCTTGTTTGTAGAAACTCCCCAGCTTTTTATTAAACTGACCAATGAACCTGCCATGACAACATCCCACTGGAAGCAGTTCCATAGCTTTACCGTTCCACAGTGACAAACCCTTTCCCACTCTACTTTATGTATCAATACCAGTAACTTGTAACATTCCTTGTTTGTAGAAACTCATCCAGCGCTTTTTATTAACTGACCAATGAACCTGCCATAACACGTCCACTGGAAACAGTTCCATAGCTTTACCGTTCTCACAGTGACAAACCCTTTCCCAACTCTACTTATGTATCAATACCATCAGTAACTTGTAGCATTCCTTGTTTGTAGAAACTCATCCAGCTTTTTATTAAACTGACCAATGAACCTGCCATAACAACTCCACTGGAAGACAGTTCCATAGCTTTACCGTTCTCACAGTGATAAACCCTTTCCCAACTCTACTTTATGTATCAATACCAGTAACTTGTAACATTCCTTGTTTGTAGAAACTCATCCAGCTTTTTTATTAACTGACCAATGAACCTGCCATAACAACGTCCACTGGAAGACAGTTCCATAGCTTAACCGTTCTCACAGTGCAAACCCTTTCCCACCTCTACTTATTGTATCAATACCAGTAACTTGTAACATTCCTTGTTTGTAGAAACTCACCCAGCTTTTTATTAAACTGCCCAATGAACCTGCCATAACAACGTCCACTGGAAGACAGTTCCATAGCTTTACCGTTCTCACAGTGACAAACCCTTTCCCAACTCTACTTTAGGTATCAATCCCAGTAACTTGTAACATTCCTTGTTTGTAGAAACTCATCCAGCTTTTTATTAAACTGACCAATGAACCTGCCATGACAACATCCACTGAGACAGTTCCATAGCTTTACCGTTCTCACGTGACAAACCCTTTCCCAACTCTACTTTAGTATCAATACCAGTAACTTGTAACATTCCTTGTTTGTAGAAACTCATCCAGCTTTTTATTAAACTGACCAATGAACCTGCCATAACAACGTCCACTGGAAGACATTTCCATAGCTTTACCGTTCTCACAGTGACAAACCCTTTCCCAACTCTACTTTATGTCAATACCAGTAACTTGTAGCATCCCTTGTTTGTAGAACTCATCCAGCTTTTTATTAAACTGACCAATGAACCTGCCATAACAACGTCCACTGGAAGACATTTCCATACTTTACCGTTCTCACAGTGATAAACCCTTTCCCAACTCTACTTTATGTATCAATACCATTAACTTGTAACATTCCTTTTTTGTAGAACTCATCCAGCTTTTTTAAACTGACCAATGAACCTGCCATAACAACGTCCACTGGAAGACAGTTCCATAGCTTTACCGTTCTCACAGTGACAAACCCTTTCCCAACTCTACTTTATGTATCAATACCGTACTTGTAACATTCCTTGTTTGTAGAAACTCACCCAGCTTTTTATTAAACTGACCAATGAACCTGCCATAACAACGTCCACTGGAAGACAGTTCCATAGCTTACGTTCTCACAGTGACAAACCCTTTCCCAACTCTACTTTATGTATCATCCAGTAACTTGTAACATTCCTGTTTGTAGAAACTCATCCACTTTTATTAAACTGACCAATGAACCTGCCATAACAACGTCCACTGGAAGACAGTTCCATAGCTTTACCGTTCTCACAGGACAAACCCTTTCCCAACTCTACTTTATGTATCAATACCAGTAACTTGTAACATTCCTTGTTTGTAGAAACTCACCCAGCTTTTTATTAAACTGACCAATGAACCTGCCATAACAACGTCCACTGAAAGACAGTTCCATAGCTTTACCGTTCTCACAGTGACAAACCCTTTCCCAACTCACTTTATGTATCAATCCCAGTAACTTGTAACATTCCTTTTTGTAGAAACCATCCAGCTTTTTTTAAACTGACCAATGAACCTGCCATGACAACGTCCACTGGAGACAGTTCCATAGCTTTACCGTTCTCACAGTACAAACCTTTCCAACTCTACTTTATGTATCAATCCCAGTAACTTGTAACATTCCTGTTTGTAGAAACTCATCCAGCTTTTTATTAAACTGACCAATGAACCTGCTATGACAACATCCACTGGAAGACAGTTCCAGTTTTACCATTTTCACAGAGAAAAACCCTTTCCGAACTTGAAGACTAAACTTCTTTTCTTCAATTCTTAAAGGACATGTCCACCCCCAAAACTAAACTTTAACCCACTACTGGTGGGTCTGACCCTAGTCTGTCAATGGCTGACTCTTAATCATCAGGGCAACTCTTGGGTTGCCCTGATGAAGGGAACATTGTGATCCCCAAAACGTGTGCATCTATTAAATATATTTATAAATAGGCCCTTATCAGTATTAGGAAATAAAAAATATACACATGTATTGTTGATGACTTTTCTCAATAATAAAACTTATGGTCAACCAAAGATCATTGACATTAATGCATAACCATAGTATTAACAGTTAGGTACCACATATTTTAGAAGACAAGCAGTGATAGTAAGAAATAGAAGTAACTTCAATAATGTAAAACTCTCCCAGGATAGGACTGTGAATATATCAAGGCTAAAATACATTGGGAACCTGGCTGAGACATTTATATTATGAATAACATTTTATGATTCATTACAACCGCCGCAATGTGAATCTCCAGTATAATTTTCTCATACATACCTTGTGAAATGCCCTTGAGACATGTATTTATATATTGGAAACCGCACATGGGTACTGCAGGAAACACAAGTGAAGCCAATTAAGGAAATTGACAGGGCTATGAGATTATAGAGAAGAATTATTCAGAAGATGGAATTACAATGATGATTCTGGTCTTGTTTTATTCAGCATAAACATAGGTAAAATGCTTTCTGTAAAGGATTTGTTGTCTTCCAGTGAAACTAATATCAACTGTGGGAGTCATGTAGGAACTGTGATGTGAGAAACTTCATTTAAACAAAAGCATTAGAAGAAAGTCTCAGTGATATCAACAAGGCTCAAATCTTAGGTTCAATGTCATCTAGAAATGGTCTCAACTATGACCTATATATTCTGTCAGTCAAAACTAGATATAGTTTGTAGTAAAGTCTCATTGGCACATAGATAGCCATAGACTATTTTTTTTTTACATTTAGAAAAATGTGTTAAAAGGTATCTCCACCACCAAATACAAATTTTTAATATACTGTAGGAGACCCCCCATCCCTAAACGCTAGGATTTTAACCTTTAAAGCTGCCCAGAAATAGACTTTGTTCCCTCTGCCACTGCCTATATCCAGTCATTCAGGCCACAGTATATCTGTAATATCCATTTAATCAGGTTATGTATATCTGTAATATTCATCCATCCAGGTCATGGTATATCTGTATATTCATCCATCCAGGTCATGGTATATCTGTAATATTCTCCATCCAGGTCATGGTATATCTGTAATATCATTCATCCAGTCTGGTATATCTGTAATATTCATTCATCAGGTCATGGTATATCTGTAATATTCATTCATCCAGGTCATGGTAATCTGTAATATTCATCCATCCAGGTCACGGTATACTGTAATTTCATCATCCAGGTCATGGTATATCTGTAATATTCTTCATCCAGGTCATGGTATTCTGTAATTCATTCATCCAGGTCATGGTATATCTGTAATTCCATTTATCAGGTTATGGTATATCTGTAATATTCATACCATCCGGTCATGGTATATCTGTAATATTCATCCATCCAGGTCACGGTATATCTGTAATATTCATCCATCCAGGTCATGGATATCTGTAATATTCATCCATCCAGGTCATGTATATCTGTAATATTCATTCATCCAGGTCATGGTAATACTGTAATATTCATTCATCCAGGTCATGGTATATCTGTAATATTAATTCATCCAGGTCATGGTATATCTGTATATTCACCATCCAGGTCATGGTATATCTGTATATCATTCATCCAGGTCCGGTATATCTGTAATATTCATTCATCCAGGTCACGGTATATCTGTAATATTCATTCATCCAGTTATGGTATATCTGTAATATTCATTCATCCAGTCATGGTATATCTGTAATATTCATTCATCCAGGTCACGGTATATCTGTAATATTCATTCATCCAGGTCACGTATATCTGTATATTCATTCATCCAGGTCATGGTATTCTGTAATAATCATCCATCCAGGTCATGGTATATCTGTAATATTCATCCATCCAGGTCATGGTATATCTGTAATATTCATCCATCCAGGTCTGGTATATCTGTAATATTCATTCATCCAGGTCATGGTATATCTGTAATTCATTCATTATCCAGGTCATAGTATATCTGTAATATTCATCCATCCAGGTCATGGTATATCTGTAATTCACATCCAGGTCATGGTATGTCTGTAATATTCATTCATCCAGGTCATGGTATATCTGTAATATTCATTCCATCCGGTCATGGTATATCTGTAATATTCATTCATCCAGGTCACGGTATATCTGTAATATTCATTCATCCAGGCCATGGTATATTGTATATTCATCCATCCATGTCATGGTATATCTGTAATATTCATTCATCCAGATCATGTTATTGTAATATTCATCATCCAGGTTGGTATATCTGTAATATTCATTCATCCAGGTCACGGTATATCTGTAATATCATCCATCCAGGTCATGGTTATCTATCTGTAAATTTCATTCATCCAGGTCATGGTATTCTAATAATTCATCCATCCAGGTCATGGTATATCGGTAATATTCATTCATCATCCAGGTCATGGTAAATCTGTATATTCATTCATCCAGGCCACGGTATATCTGTAATATCATTCATCAGGTCATGGTATATCTGTAATATTCATTCATCCAGGTCACGGTATACTGTAATATTCATCCATCCAGGTCACGGTATATCGTAATATTCTCCATCCAGGTCACGGTATATCCTGTAATATTCATTCATACAGGTCTTGGTATCTGTAATTTCATCCATCCAGGTCATGGTAATCTGTAAATTCATTCATCCAGGTCATGGTATATCTGTAATATTCATACCATCCAGGTCATGGTATATCTGTAATATTCATCATCCGGTCATGGTATATCTGTCAGTATGTCATTCATCCAGGTCATGGTATATCTGTAATATTCATCCATCCAGGTCATGGTATATCTGTATAATTCATCCATCCAGGTCATGGTATATCTGTAATATTC
The DNA here is from genome assembly GCA_019447015.1 of Hymenochirus boettgeri. NCBI lineage: Eukaryota > Metazoa > Chordata > Amphibia > Anura > Pipidae > Hymenochirus > Hymenochirus boettgeri. Next base: position 278,446,606 of record CM033474.1, read on the forward strand.
ATTCATCCAGGGTCATGGTATATCTGTAATATTCATTCATCCAGGTCACGGTATATCTGTAATATTCATTCATCCAGGTCATGTATACTGTAATATTCATTCATCCGGTCAGGTATATCTGTAATATTCATCCATCCAGGTCACGTATATCTGTAATATTCATCCATCCAGGTCACGGTATATCTGTAATATTCATTCATACAGGTCATGGTATATCTGTAATATTCATCCATCCAGGTCATGGTATATCTGTAATATTCATTCATACAGGTCATGGTATATCTGTAATATTTCATCTCCAGGTCATGGTATACTGTAATATTCATCCATCCAGGTCATGTATACTGTAAATTTCATTCATCCAGGTCTTGGTATATCTGTAATATTCATCATCCAGGTCATGGTATATCTGTAATATCTTCATCCAGGGTATATCTGTATATTCATTCCATCCAGGTCATGTATATCTGTAATATTCATCCATCCAGGTCATGGTATATCTGTAATATTCATTCATCCAGGTTCACGGTATAATCTGTAATATTCATCCATCCAGGTCACGGTATATCTGTAATATTCATTCATCCGTCATGGTATATCTGTAATATTCATTCACTAAGTCATGGTATATCTGTAATATTCATTCATCACGGTCATGGTATATCTGTAATATCCATTCATCCAGGTCATGGTATATCTGTAATATTCATTCATCCAGGTCATGGTTTATCTGTAATTTCATTCATCAAGGTCATGGTATATCTAATATTCATTCATCCAGGTCATGGTATATCTGTAAGATTCATCCATCCGAGTCATTGTATTCTGTAATATCATTCATCCAGGTCATGGTGTTTCTGTAATATTCATCCGTCCAGGTCATGGTATATCTTAATATTCATTCATCCAGGTATGGTATATCTAATTCATTCACGTCATGGTTTATCTGTAATTTTCAGTCATCAAGGTCATGGTATTCTCGTAATATTCATTCATCATCCAGGTCATGGTATATCTGTAAGATTCATCCATCCGGGTCATTGTATATCTTAATATTCATTCATCCAGGTCATGGTAATCTGTAATATTCATCCGTCCAGGTCATGGTGTATCTGTAATATTCATTCATCCAGGTCATGGTATATCTGTAATATATCCGTCCAGTCATGGTATATCTGTAATATTCATTCATCCAGGTTCATGGTATAATCTGTAATATTCATCCATCCATGTCATGGTATATCTGTAATATTCAACATTCAGGTCATGGTATACTGTAATATTCATTCATCCAGGTCATGGTATATCTGTAATATTTATCCGTCCAGGTCACAATATATCTGTAATATTCATTCATCTAGGTCATGGTATATCTGTAATATTCATTCATCCAGATCATGATATTCTGTAATATTCCTTCAATCCTGTCATAGTATATCTGTAATATTCATCCATCCAGGTCAATTTATCCAGGTCATAGTATATCTGTAATATTCATCCATCCAGGTCACGGTATATCTGTAATATTCATTCATCCATGTCATATTATATCTGTAATATACTAGTACAGATATTAATATGACATGGATGAATGACTATTACAATATTACGTGACCTGGTGGATGAATATTACAGATATACATGACCTGGATGGATGAGTGAGATACTATAAATTGATATAAAGTCATTATAATATGACATGACTAATGAATATTAACAGATATACCGTGATCTGGATGATGAATATTATCAGATATACATGACCTGGATAAATGAAATATACAGAGATAATATCAATGATGATCTCGACGACGGTGATCAATATTACAGACTATACATGACCTGTATATACAGTACCTGGGGAATTTCGTTACCATGCATGATAATATATACAGATATACCATGACCTGAATGTATGGAATATTACCAGATATACCATGACCTGGGATGGATGAATATTACAGATATACCATGAAATGGATGACTGAATATTACGATATACATGACCTGGGACGGTATGAATATTACAGATATACCATGACCTGGTGGAATGAATTACAGATACACCATGACCTGGACGGATGAATATTACAGATATACCATGACCTGGATGAATGCATATTACAGATCTATCACGACCGGATTGGATGATTTACATATTACCATGACCTGGCATGAATGAATTTACACGATATACCAATGACCTTGATGTAAATGAATATTACAGATATAAACCATGACCATGTATGACTGACTATTACGATTATACCATGAACCGTGGATGAATGAATATTACAGATATACCATGACCTGGACGGTATGAATATTCACAGAAACACCATGACCTGGATGATGATATTAAAGATATCAATGACTCGGATGGATATAATCTTACAGATAACCATGACCTGGCAGTGAACTGAATATCAGATATACCATGGACCTTGATGAATGAATATTCGATAAACCATGACCTGGATGAACTGAAATATACCGATATGACATGACCTGATGAATGGGCATTTACAGATATCCATATACTGGATGAATGAATATACCAGATATACCATGACTTGTGAATGAATCATTACAGATCTACACCAGTGACTTGGATGAATGCATATTACAGATTATACCGTGACTGGATGGATGAATATTACAGATATACCGTGACCTGTGAAGAAATCGTCCATATGGAATAATTTACAGATATACCATGACCTGGATGGATGAATATTACAGATATACATTGACCTGGATGGTAATGAATATTACACGATTATACCTGGACCTGGATGAATGAAATAGTACAGATATACATGCCTGGATGAATGAATATCTACAGATATCCTGACCTGGATGTGTAATATTACGATATACCAGACCTGGATGGCATGAATTCAGAATACATCTGAGCGAATACAGATATACCATGACCTGTAGAATGAATATAACGAGATATACCATGACCTGGATGGATGTGAATATACAATATACCATGGACCTGTATGAATGAAGATAACGTCATGCATTAAGATATACCGTGACCTGGATGGATGAATATTACAGATAACAGTGACCTGGATGATATGAATATTACAGATATAAAACCTTGACCTGGATAATGAATATTACAGATTATACCTTGACCTGGATGAATGAATATTACAGAAATTATCCAGGACCTGGATGAATGAATCTTACAGATATACCATGACTGGAGAATGAATATTAACAGATATCAACCTTGTTGATTATGTACGATGGATGGATGAATATTACAGAATACCATGACCTGGATGAATGAATATTACGATATACCATGACCTGGATGGATGAATATTACAGATACCATGACCTGGATGGATGATATTACATATACCAGACTGGATGAATGAATATTACAGATATACCATGACCCTGGATGGATGAATATACAGATATCCAAGAACCTGTATGAATGAATATTCGATTATACCGTGACTGGACTGGATGAAATCAGAGTATACCGTGACCTGGAGCTGGATATGAATAGTACAGATCATCACCGTGACCTGGATAATTATTACCCATATACCATGACCCTGGATGAATGAAATATTACGTATACCGTTGGGGGGCCCCCCTGGATGAATGACTATTACAGATTATACCAAGACACCTGGATGAAGGAATATTACGATATACAATGACCTGATGGGATATATAGATATACCATGACTGGATGAATGAATATTATCAGTGATATACCATGACCTGGATGGATGAATATTACAGATTATCCGTGACCGGATGAATGAATATTACAGATATACCATGACCTGGATGGATGATATTACAGATTACACTGATACTGGATGATGAATATTACAGATATACCATGACCCTGGATGGAGAATATTACCGATATACCCATGACCTGGATGATGATATTACAGATATACCGTGACCTGGAGAATGATATTACAAGCTATACCATGACATGGAGATGATATTACAGATTACCACTGACCTGGATGAATGAAATTACAGACATACCTACCTGGACTGAATGAAGATTCGTTGCAGATATGACCATGACCTGGATGGATGAATATTCAATGTATACTATGACCGGGATGAATGAATATTACAGAAGACCATGACCGAGCCTGATAACAGATGACATGAACTGTGATAAGAAATATACCATGACCTGGATGGATGAATATTCAGATATACATGACTGGAGGATGAATATTAAGATATTCACCATGCACCTGGATGGTATGATTATTTACAGAATCCATGACCTGGATGAATGAATATTACAATAACGTGACTGAGTAATGATATTACACGATATACCTGACCTGGATTGAATGAAATTACAGCGATATACCAGTGACTGGATAATAATTTAAAGATATACCAAACTGGATATAAACAGATATAACCGTGACCATGGATGTAATGAATATTACAGATATTACCGTGACTGATGAGAATATACAGATATACGATCCTGGATGGATGAATATCAGATATAATGCCTTATAATAATTAACATATCTGACCTGTGAAGATATTACAGATATACCATTGACCTGGATGAATGAATATCGATATACCATGACCCTGGATGAGATAATGATTACAGATTAATACCTGATGTATCAATACCTGTGTATGGATGAGAATATTACACGATATACATGACCTGGATGGATGAATATTACAGATATCCTGACTATTAATGGATGAAATTACGAGATATACCATGACCTGGATAAAGTACGATACCAAACTATTATTTAATGGATATACGTATACGACCTGGATGAATGCACAAACATCGCTATCTCTATGATATAGAAACCATGACCTGGATGGATGAATATTACAGATATACACAGAGGTGATTACAGAATCCTGACCTGAGATGACATATTACAGATATACCATGACCAGAATGACATGAATATTACACGATTCTAACACTGACCGTAGGAATGAATATACAGATATAACCATACCTGGCATGGAATGAATATTACAGAGTATACCATGACCTGGATGGATGAATATTACAGATTACCATGACCTGGATGGATGAATTCAATATACCAGACTGATATTACAGATACCATAACCTGATTTAAATGGATATTACAGATATACTGTGGCCTGAATGACTGCGAATAGTGCAGTGCAGAGGGAACAAGTCTATTTCTGGCAGCTTTAAAGGTTAAAATCCTAGCGTTTAGGATGGGGGGTTCCAACGATATTAAAACATTGGTATTGGTGGTGGAAGATACCTTTTTAACACATTGTTTTTCTAAATGTAAAAAAAAAATAGTCTATGGCATCTATGGGCAATGGAGACTTTACTTACAAACTATATCTTATCTTTGACTGACAGAATATAGGTCATAGTTAGACCATTTCTAGTGACATTGACCCTAAGATTTGAGCTCTTGTGATATCACTGGAATTTTCTATGCTTTTGTTAAATGAGTTTCTTCTAACTCACAGTTCCTACATAAGACTCCACAGTTTGAATATTAAGTTGTCACTGAAGACAACAAATCCCTTTACAGAAAGCATTGTACTATGCTGTATGCTGAATAAAAAAGACCACCTGACATCATGCCATTGTATTCCATTGCTGAATAATTCTTCTCTATAATCTCATAGCCTGTCAATTTCCTAATGGCTTCACTTGTTGTTCCTGCATACCACTGTGCGGTTTCCAATATATAAATACATGCTCAAGGGCATTTCACACGTATGATTGAGGAAAATATACTGGAGATTCACAGTGCGAGCGTGAATAATCATAAACATGTTATTCATTATATATAATGTCTCTCAGTCCAGGTTCCCAATATTAGTCTTTAGCCTTGATAATTATTCACGTAGTCCCTTATCCTGGGAGAGTTTACATTATTGAAGTATTCTATTCTTACTATCACTGCTTGTCTTCTAAAATATGTGGTACCTAACTGTTAATACTATGGTTATGCATTAATGTCAATGATCTTGGTTGACCATAAGTTTTTATTATTGAGAAAGAAAATCATCAACAATACATGTGTATATTTTTATTTCCTAATACTGATAAGGGCCTATTTATAAATGTATTTAAATAGATGCACACGTTTGGGGATCACATGTTCCCTTCATCAGGGCAACCCAAGAGTTGCCCTGATGATTAAGAGTCCGCATTGACAGACTAGGGTCCAGACCCACCAGTAGTGGTTAAAGTTTTAGTTTTGGGGGTGACATGTCTTTAAGAATTGAAGAAAAGAAGTTTAGTCTTCAGTTGGAAAGGGTTTTCTCTGTGAAATGGTTACACTGGAAACTGTCTTCCAGTGGATGTTGTCATAGCCGGTTCATTGGTCAGTTTATAAAAAGCTGGCAATGAAGTTTCTACAACAAGGAATGTTTACAGTTACTGGTATGTACATAAAGTAGAGTTGGAAAGGGTTTGTCACTGTGAGAGAAATAAAGCTATGGAACTGTCTTCCGTGGACGTTGTCATGGCAGGTTCATGGTCTCAGTTTAATAAAAGCCTGGATGAGTTTCACAAACAAGGAATGTTACAAGTTACTGGATTGATACATAAAGTAGAGTTGGGAAGGGTTTGTCAATGTGAGAACGGTAAGCTATGGAACTGTCTTCCAGTGGCGTTGTTATGGCAGGTTTCATTGGTCAGTTTAATAAAAAACTGGGTGAGTTTCTACAACACGGAAGTTACAAGTTACTGGTATTGATACTAAAGTAGAGTTGGGAAAGGGTTTGTTCACTGTGAGAACGGTAAAGCTATGGAACTGTCTTCCAGTGGACGTTGTTATGGCAGTTCATTGGTCAGTTTTAATAAAAAGCTGGAGAGTTCTACAAACAAGGAATGTTACAAGTTACTGGTATTGATACTAAAGTAGAGTTGGAAAGGGTTTGTCACTGTGAGAACGGTTAAGCTATGGAACTGTCTTCCAGGTGGAGTTGTTATGCAGGTTCATTGGTCAGTTTAATAAAAAGCTGGGGGTTTCTACAAACAAGGAATGTTACAAGTTTACTGGTAGATACCATAAAGAGAGTTGGGAAAGGGTGGTCACTGTGAGAACGGTAAGCTATGGAACTGTCTTCCAGTGGACGTTGTATGGGCAGGTTCATTGGTCAGTTTAATAAAAAGCTGGATGAGTTTCTACAAAACAGGAATGTTACAAGTTACTGGTATTGATACATAAAGTAGAGTTGGGAAAGGGTTTTCACTGTGAGAACGGTAAAGCTATGGAACTGTCTTCCAGTGGACGTTGTTATGGCAGGTTTAGTGGTCAGTTAATAAAAAGCTGTGGATAGTTTCTACAAACAAGGAATGCTTACAAGTTACTGGTATTGATACATAAAGTAGATTGGGAAAGGGTTTGTCACTGTGAGAACGGTAAAGATATGGAACTGTCTTCCAGTGGACGTTGTTTAGGCAGGTTCATTGGGTCAGTTTAATAAAAAGCTGGAGAGTTTCTACAAACAAGGAATGTTGTACAAGTTACTGGTATTGGATCATAAAGTAGAGTTGGGAAAGGGTTTGTCACTGTGAGAACGTAAGCTATGGAACTGTCTTCCAGTGGATGTTGTCATGGCAGGTTCATTGGTCAGTTTATAAAAGCTGGTGAGTTTCTCAAAACAAGGAATGTTACAAGTTTACTGGATGATACATAATAGAGTGGGAAAGGGTTTGTCACTGTGAGAACGTAAAGCTATGGAACTGTCTTCCAGTGGACGTTGTTATGGCAGGTTCATTGGTCGTTTAATAAAAAGCGGGTGAGTTTCTACAAACAAGGAATGTTACAAGTTACTGGTATTGATACATAAAGTAGAGTTGGGAAAGGGTTTCACTGTGAGAACGGTAAAGCTATGGAACTGTCTTCCAGTGGCGTTGTTATGGCAGGTTCATTGGTGTTAATATAAAAAGCTGGAATGAGTTTCTACAAACAAGAATGTTACAAGTTACTGGTATTGATACATAAAGTAGAGTTGGGAAGGGTTTATCACTGTGAGAACGGTAAAGCTATGGAACTGTCTTCCAGTGGACGTTGTTATGGCAGGTTCATTGGTCAGTTTATAAAAAGCTGGATGAGTTTCTCAAACAGGAATGGTTTACAAGTTACTGGTATTGATACATAAAGTAGAGTTGGGAAGGGTTTGTTCACGTTGAGAACGGTAAAGCTAATGGAACTGTCTTCCAGTGGACGTTGTTATGGCAGTCTTGGTCAGTTTAATAAAAAGCGGATGAGTTTCTACAAACAAGGAATGTTACAAGTTACTGGTATTGATACATAAGTAGAGTTTGGGAAAGGGGGTCACTGGAGAACGGTAAAGCTATGGAACTGTCTTCCAGTGGATGTTGTCATGGCAGGTTCATTGGTCAGTTAATAAAAAGCTGGATGAGTTTCTACAAACAAGGAATGTTACAAGTTACTGGGATTGATACATAAAGTAGAGTTGGGAACAGGGTTTTGTACTGTGAGAACGGTTAAAGCTATGGAACTGTCTTCCAGTGGACGTGGTTATGGCAGGTTATTGGTCAGTTTAATAAAAAGCGGGTGCGTGTGGGGGTGAGTTTCTACCACAAAGATGTTTACAAGGTGTACGCTGGTATTGATACATAAAGTAGAGGGGGAGACGAGGGTTTGTCACTGTGAGAACGGTTAAATTTTTATTTGTTAGTTGATAACGCTATGGAACGTCCTTCCACGTTGGACGTGTTATGGCGGTTCATTGGTCATTTTAAATAAAAGCTGGATTGAGGTTTCTCTACAAACGGACTGTTACAAGTTATGGTATTGATACATAACGGTAGCGGGGACGGGTTAGCAGATTTATCCAGGTCATAGTATATCTGTAATATTCATCCATCCAGGTCATTGTATATCTGTAATATTCATCCATCCAGGTCATGGTATATCTGTGGAATTCCGATTAACAGGACATTCCGATTAGCAGAAATGTAGTTAATGAAGACATTTTGCTACCCATCTGATGATTTCCCCCTCCTCTGGATCAACTATTAGGTACTGGAACTTTGTTCAAATGTATGTTTCTCCCCACACACCTTCACTGTTGATCACCAATGGTGCTGCCACTAGCAGTGGACTCCATACATCAGGAGCAAATTTGCAGGGGATACGCACTCAGTTAACTATTTCTTTATTGTGACTTGCAGTGCACAACATTTTGGGGTTTTCCCCCTTCCTCAGGTGCATCTGAAGACTGGAACATTGTTACTATATTATTTATAAACAAGACATTAAGCCCACTACAATAACGGGTGCTAGAAGCACAGAGTGCCCCCTTAGTGTCCCAAGGCCATAGTCCTCCTCCATGTCCCAAGGCCAGAGTACCCTCTTAGTGTCCCAAGGCCAGAGTCCCCCCTCTGTCCAAAGCCAAGGCCAGGGGCCCCCTCTGTCCCAAATCCAGACCCCCCCCTCTGTCCCAAATCCAGTGCTCCCCCTCTGTACCAAATCCAAGGCCCCCCCTCTGTATCAAATCCAGCCCCCCCTCTGTCCCAAATCCAGGGGTCCCCCTATGTCCCAAATCCAAGGGCCCCGCCTGTCCCGAATCCAGCCCCCCTGTCCCAAATCCAGGGGTCCCTCTGGTCCAAATCCAGGGGCCCCTGTCCCAAGCAACCTTCCCTGTAATCTGTTTAATTGCTGTTCTCCCTCTGTGTGTTTCCTGTGTTTCTCTCTCTAGTGGTGAGTCAATAGGAACTGCAGACACTCTCCCTCTAGTGGTGAGTCATTAGGAACTGCAGAGACTCTCCCTCTAGTGGTGAGTCAATAGGAACTGCAGAGACTCTTCCTCTAGTGGTGAGTCAATAAGAACTGCAGAGACTCTCCCTCTAGTGATAAGTCCATAGGAACTGCAGTGACACACACACACGGACACAGGGACACACACTTAGGGTTTTATTATATATGACTAGCAGAGCACTTACATGCTTAATTAGTCCACAGAATCTTTCCCTAAACATGTTTGTTAACAGCTAAATTACTGTAGTTGATCTGTGATGATCTAGTAGTTTTTTTTTATTAAATATTTTTTACAAAATGTTCTTCCCACTTCCTTATTTAATTATTTCAGACTCATTTGACGCAACTATGAGCAAGGACAGTTTTATTTATAAGAATTTGAATTCTTTTTTTAATTATAATCCTGGAGAACAGAGCAATGATGGTCTCAGAAAAAATAAAATAATGCAGGATATTTAAGTATTTGTAATTCAACTTTAATGAGAAGATTTGTATATCCTTCCACAAACTGTTAAAATAATTAGAGATGCCACTGTAAAAATGGGTGAGCATAATGATGCGAAGAGTTTTCGCTAATGGAAAACTGACCTGACAGCTTTCTTTATTGTCTCCTGAAATGAGAAGATCTTTTTATATTTTATAAGAGGCATAAAAAGAAATAAATCCAGCACGTTATCTATCTGGGGTTTCAGGACGCACGCCTTTTTTTAAAATAAGAATTCTGTTTTCACGGGAGACTTAGTCACGGGCGGATTTTTAAATACTAATTAAGTAGTAGCCGTGATGTTTCTGACAGTCACGGATATAAAAGAACTTGGGAAACAGCATCAAATAAAGTTTATTAAGAGAAACTATACAACTGTAGGTATTTATAAGTGAGTTATATCACTATAATTGGTGTTGTGTAGGATCCTCACAGGATACATGTATCTTTTCTATTATAGGAAATAATGTACCCCCGACTTTAAAATATTCACCTCTAAGTTTTTAAACTTGTATAAAATCATATGGTTACAATAAACCCTAAGTGAGGGAGTGAAAGGGATAAATAGTTTTCTATATATTTAACAGTAGGAGGGGCAGTTTATAGGGATAAATAGTTTATATATATATATTTAACAGTAGGGGGCGTGAGTGAAAGGGATAAATAGTTTTATATATATTTAACAGCAGTAGGGGGTTGTGAAGTGATAGGGATTAATAGTTTTTATATATATATAGTTAACAGTAGGGGGTGTTAGTTGATCGGGATTAATAGTTTTCTATATATTTAACAGTTAGGGGTGTGAGTGATAGGGATTAAGAGTTTTCTATATATTAAAAAAACAGTGGGGTGCGAGTGAGAGGGATTAATATTTTTCTTATATTTAACAGTAGGGGGCGTTGAGTGATAGGGAGAATAGTTTTTCTATATTTTAACAGTAGGAGGCGGTCAGTCTAGGGTAAATAGTTATATATATATTTACAGTAGGAGGTGTGAGTGAAATGGATAATAGTTTTATATATATTTAACAGTAGGCGGGTGCGGTGCAGAGGGTTACTAGTTTTCTATACTATTTTTAACGTAGGGGGCGTGAGTGATAGGGATAAATTAAGTTTTCTATATATTTAACGTAGGAGGGGCAGTTTATAGGGATAAATAGTTTATATATCATATTTACAGTATGAGTGTAGTGAAAGGGATAATACGTTTTATATATATTTATTAACAGTAGGAGGGGTGTCAGTACGATAGGGTAAATAGTTTTTATCTATAGATATTTAACCGTAGGATGTGCGAGGGAAGGGATATAGTTTAATCTATATTTTAACAGTAGGAGGGGGCGTGCGTGAGCGGGATAAATCGTTTTTTATATATCTTTAACAGTAGGGGTTGGTGAGTGAGAGGGATTTAATGTTTCTATATATTTAACAGTAGGGGGGTGAGTGTAGGATTATAGTTTTCTATATATTTACACATAGAGGGGGCTGAGTGATATGGATTACAATAGTTTTTTTATATAATTTTAACAGTAGGGCATAGTGATAGGGATAAATATTTTTCTATATATTTAAAAGTAGGAGGGGCAGTTTAAGGGGAATAATGTTTATATATCTATTTAACAGTAGGAGGTGTGAGTGAAGGGATACTAGTTTTTGCTATATATTTAACAATAGGAGGTGCGAGTGATAGGGATAAATAGTTTTATATATATTATATTTAACAGTAGGATGGTTGAGTGAAGGATAAATAGTTTTAATATATATTTAACAGTAGGGGCGTGCGTGAGAAGGAATAAATAGTTTTATATATATACATATTTTAACAGAGGAGGTTGCGAGTGAGAGGGGATAAATAGTTTTGCAGAACCGCTTAAACAGTAATCAGGGTTTAACTAAACACTAGGGGTAAAACCTCAGAACCAACTGCCCCACACACTGCCAGAGAATTATCCAAACTTTTTATTTATCCAGAGATAGACCCCAGAAGAGATCCTGATATCATACACTCCTGACTTGTAAGTGTTTGGAATCTCACATCTTCCGATTTGACTGTACAACCATAGCTGTTATTAATTTGAAATCAGACTGGTGGTCATTGACTCCTTTCCTTCTATCCATTGATTCTTGCTATTGCAGTATTTGGGCAAGTTCCCATGGGTATACTTCCATCTGCACAAACTGGGCTCTATAGTAAGGGAGCTTATTACTTTTTATATTGACGTGTATTTATTTTTAGCACTGATGCATTTTATTTCTGTGTTTTTTTGCATTTTTTATTGGCTTGGTGCCTATGAGAATCTCTTGGGGGGATCTATATCTGTATAAATAACAGTTTGGCATAATTCTCTGGCTGTAAGTGTGTGAGTGCACTGTTTGGGTTCTAGGTCGTCCTCCCCTAATTGTTTAGTGCTGTTTATATACATACCTAGCACCTCTCCAACACAGTCCAGCATGGGGTTTGAGTGATAGGGATTAATATTTTCTATATATTTACAAGTAGGGGGTGTTATTAGGGATTAACTGTTTTCTATATATTTAACAGTGGGGGCGTGAGTGATAGGGTAAATAGTTGTTTATATATGTAAAACAGTAGGGGGGCGTGAGTGGATAGGGAGTAATAGTTTTTCTATATATTTAACAGTAGGGGGGTGAGTATAGGGATACAATAGGTTTTTTATATATTTCCATAGGGGGGTGTGAGTGAAAGGGATAAATAGTTTGTATATATATTTAACAGTAGAGGTTGTGAGTGAAAGGGATAAATAGTGTTAATATTATTAACGTAGAGGGTGCGAGTGGATAGGGATCAAAGTTTTATTATATATATATTTAACAGTAGATGTCGAAGTGATAGGGTATATGGAATAGTTTTTATATAATTTAACAGTAGGAGGTGCGAGGATGGGATAATAGTTTTGTAATATATTTCAGTAGAGGTGGCGTGACGTGAAGGGATATCTAGGTTTATATATCATCTTTAACAGTAGAGTTCGGTGAAAGGGATAATAGTTTTAATATATATTATTTAACAGTAGGAGTGCGAGTGATAGGGTAAATAGTTTTTTATATATACTATATTACACGTAGGATGTGCAGATGATAGGGATAAATAGTTTATATATATTTAACAGTAGGAGGTGCTAGTGATAGGATAAATAGTTTATCTAATATTTACAGTAGGGGTGCAGATGAGAGGGAAAATAGTTTTATATATCTTTACACAGTAGGAGTTGCGAGTGAGAGGATATAGTTTTATAAGTTTAACAGTAATAGGAGGTGCTAGTAGAGGGATAAAGAGTTTTATATTATTTAACAGTAGGGGGCGGTGCGTCAGGGATAAATATTTTATATACATATATTTACAGTAGGAGGTCGCGAGTGAGAGGGAAAACTAGTTTTATATCATAACTTTAAACGTAAGAGTGCGATTGTAGGAGGGGAGAAATAATAGTTTTCTAATATTTAACGAGTAGGAGGGGCAGTTTTAGTGGAATAAATAGTTTATTTATATATTTTAACAGTAGGAGGTTGTGAGTGAAATGATAAATAGTTTTATATATATATTAACAGTAGGACGGTGCGATGATAGGTATAATAGTTTATTATATCTAATATTAATTTCAGTAGGATGTGGAGTGTAGGGAAATAGTTTGATAATATTTACCAGTAGGAGGTGCGATGATAGGGATAATAGTTTTATATCGATATTTAACAGATTAGGGGGTCTTGCGTTGGAGGATAATTTTTATCATTCGTCGGATGGGGATGAAGGATAATGTTTATATATAATATTTAACAGTAGGATGTGCGAGTGAGGGATAAATAGTTTTATATATATCTATTTTAACAGTAGAGATGTGCGAGTAGTGGTATAATAGTTTTTTAATATATATTTTAACAGTAAGGAGTGCGATGTGATAGGGATCAATCAGTTTTATATAGATTTAAAACATGTAGGAGGTGTCGAGTAGAGGGAGTAAATAGTTTTTATATATATTTAACAGTAGGGGTGCGAGTGAGAGTGATAAATGTTTTATATTATATTTAACACGTAGGAGGGTGTCGAGTCGAGGGGATAAATAGTTTTTATTATTTTAACAGTAGGGCGTGCGATGAAGGGATACAATAGTTTTTATTATATTATAACAGTGGAGGTGCCGGTGAAGGGATAAATATTTTATATATATTTAACAGTAGGATGTGTCGTAGTGAGAGGATAAATATTTTTTATATATACTTTAACATTAGGGGTGCTGACGTGAGAGGGATACATAGAGGGGGCGTGAGTGAAAGGGATAAATAGTTTTATATATATTTAACAGCAGGGGGTGTGAGTGATAGGGATTAATAGTTTTCTATATATTTAACAGTAGGGGGTGTGAGTGATAGGGATTAATAGTTTTCTATATATTTAACAGTAGGGGGCGTGAGTGATAGGGATAAATAGTTTTTTATATATTTAACAGTAGGAGGTTGTGAGTGAAAGGGATAAATAGTTTTAATATATATTTACATAGTGTGAGGAAAGGGAGTCGTATATCGTAGGTGCGTATAGGGATCAAATGTTTTATTATATATATATCTTTAACAGTAGGAATGTGTCGAAGTGATAGGGTATATAATAGTTTTTATATAAATTTAACAGTAGTGAGGTGCGAGTGATGGGATAATAGTTTTTAGATATATTTAACAGTAAGGTGGCGTCGGAAGGGATATATTTATATATATTTTAACAGTAGAGTTCGAGTGAAAAGGGAAATAGTTTTAATATATATCTATTTAACAGTAGGAGTGCGAGTGATAGGGCTAAATAGTTTTTATATATATATTATATTAACACGTAGGATGTGCAGTGATAGGGATAAATAGTTTATATATATTTAACAGTAGGAGGTGCTAGTGATAGGGATAAATAGTTTATTATATATTTAACAGTAGGGGTGCAGTGAGAGGATAAATAGTTTTATATATCTTTCACAGTAGGAGTTGCGAGTGAGAGGGATAATAGTTTTATAAGTATTAAAACAGTAAAGGTGCTAGTGAAGAGGGATAAAGAGTTTTATATTATTTAACAGTAGGGGGCGTGCGTCAGTGGATAAATAGTTTTATATACATATATTTACAGTAGGAGGTGCGAGTGAGAGGGATAAATAGTTTTTATATACTTAAACCGTAAGATGGTGCGATGTGAGGGGGAAATATTTTTCTATATATTTAACGAGTAGGAGGGGCATTTTAGTAGGATAAATAGTTTATTTAATATATTTAACAGTAGGAGGTTGTGAGTGAAATGATAAATAGTTTTTATATCTTTAACAGTAGGACGGTGCGAGTGATAGGATAATAGTTTATATATCAAATATGTAATTACAGTAGGAATGTGGAGTGTAGGGAACAAGTTTATAATATATTACAGTAGGAGGTGCGAGTGATAGGGAATAAATAGTTTTTATCATATTTAACAGTTAGGGGGTCTGCGTTGGGGGAAAAATTAATACATCTTTCAGCGATGTGGGAGTAAGATAATTTTTATATATACATATTTAAACAGTAGGATGCGAGTGCGGGATAAATAGTTTTATATATATATATTTAACAGTAGAGAGTGCGATGTAGGGATAATAGTTTTATATATATATATCTTAACAGTAGGATGGTCGATTGATAGGGATCAATGTTTTATATAGATTTAAAACATGTAGGAGGTGGCGAGTGATGAGGGAAAATAGTTTTTATATATATTTAAAGTAGGGGTGCGAGTGAAGTGGATAATAGTTTATATATATTTTAAACAGTAGGAGGTTCAGTAGAGAGGGATAAATAGTTTTTATTATATTAACAGTAGTGATGCGTGCGTGAAGGGATAATAGTTTTTATTATATATTTTAACAGTAGGGGGCTGCGAGTGAAGGGATAAATCGTTTTTATAATTATTTAACAGTAGGAGGTGTCGTAGTGAGAGTGGATAAATTTTTTATATATATTTAACATTAGGGGTGCGCGTGAGAGGGATACATAGGGCGTGAGTGATAGGGATAAATAGTTTTTTATATATTTAACAGTAGGGGGCGTGAGTGATAGGGATTAATAGTTTTCTATATATTTAACAGTAGGGGGCGTGAGTGATAGGGATAAATAGTTTTTTATATATTTAACAGTAGGAGGTGTGAGTGAAAGGGATAAATAGTTTTATATATATTTAACAGTAGGAGGTGTGAGTGAAAGGGATAAATAGTTTTATATATATTTAACAGTAGGAGGTGCGAGTGATAGGGATAAATAGTTTTATATATATCCAGGTCATGGTTGGGATATCTGTAATATTCACCATCCAGGTCATGGTATATCGACTATTTCATTCATCAGGTCATGGTATATCTGTAATATTCATCATCAGGTCATGGTATATCTGGTTAATATTAATTCACCCAGGTCATGCGTATATCTGTAATATATCCATCAGGTTCATGGTATATCTGTAATATTCATTCATCCAGGTCACGTTATCTGTAATATTCAATTCATCCAGGTACGGTATATCTGTAATATTCATTCATCAGTTTATGGTATTATCTGTAATATTTTTGTGTTTTTTTTTTTCCATTCACCAGGTCATGGTATATCTGTATATTCATCATCCAGGTCACGGTATATCTGTAAATTCAGTCATCCAGGTCACGGATATCTGTAATATTCATTCATCCAGTCATGGTATATCTGTAATAATCATCATCAGGTCATTGGGAATCTGTAATATCATCCATTCCAGGTCAGGTATATCGGTATATTCTCCATCCAGGTCATGGTCTATCTGTAATATTCAGTCCATCAGGTCATGGTATATCTGTAATATTATTCATCCAGGTCATAGTATTATCTGTAATATTCATCCATCCGGTCCTGGTATATCTGTAATATGATAGTCATCCAGGTCATGGTAGTTCTGTAATATTCATTCATCCCGGTCATGGTATATCTGTAATATTCATCATCAGGTCATGGTATATCTGTAATAGTCATTCAGCCAGGTCACGGTAATCTGTTAATATTCATTCATCCAGGTCATGATATTGTAATATTATCCATCCAGGTCATGGTATATCTGTAAATATTCATTCATCCCGATCATGGTATAATCTGTAAGATTCATCCATCAAGGTCATTGGTAGATCTGTAAATTCATTCATCCAGGTAACGGTATATCTGTAATATTCATCCCTCAGGTCATGGTATATCTGTAATATTCATTCCCCAGGTCAGGTATATCTATAATATTCATCCATCCAGGTATGGATATCTGTATATTCATTCGTCCAGGTCATGGTATATCTGTAATAGTCCGTCATCAAGGCCAGCCACGGTTTATCTGTAAGATTCATCATCAGGTCATGGTATTATCTGTAATATTCCATTCATCCAGGTCACGGTATAGCTGTAAATTTCATACATCCAGGGTACGGTCTATCTGTAATATCATCCATCCAGGGCAAGGTATATAGTAATATTCATTTCATACAGGTCTTGGTATCTGGTAATATTCATCCATCCAGGTCATGGATATCGGTAATATTCAGTCATCCAGGTCATGGTATATCTGTAATATTCATCCATCCAGGTCATGGTGGTATATCTGTAAATATTCATCCATCCAGGTCATGGTTATATCTTAATATTCATTTTCATCCAGGTCATGTATATCGTAATATTCATCCATCCAGGTCATGGTATATGCTGTAATATTCATTCCATCCAGGTCATGTATATCTGTACTATTCATTCATCCAGTCAGGTATATCTGTAATATTATTCATCCAGGGTCACGGATATCTGTAATATTCCTTCACCAGGGCATGGTATATCTGTAATATTCATCATCCAGGTCACGGTATATCTGTAATATATACATCAAGGTCACGGTATATCTGTTAATATTCACATCAAGGTTCACGGTATATCTGTAATTATTCTTCATACAGGTCAGGTATATCTTGTAATATTTCATCCATCAAGGGTCATGGTATATATGTAATATTCATTCATACAGGGTCATGGTATATCTGAATATGCATCATCAGGTCATGGGATACTTGTAATATTCATTCCATCCAGGTCATGGTATATCGTATATTCATTCATTCCAGTAATGGTATATCTGTAATATTCATTCATTCCAGGTCATGGTATATCTTGTAATTCATTTCATTCAAGGTCACGGTTATATCTGTAATATTCACCATCCAGGTCATGGTTATATCTGTAATATTATCCAATTTCAAGGTCAATGGTATTGGTATATCTTTAAATATTATCCAGGTCACGGTATATCTGTAAAATATTCATCATCCAGGTCAACGGTATATCTGTAATATTCATCATCCAAGTCATGGTAAGCGTGTAATTCATTCAATCAAGTTGTAATCTGAATATTCAATTTCATCAGGTCATGGTATATCTGTAATATCCATCATACAGGTCATTGGTATATCTGTAATAATTCATTCATCCAGGTCATGGTTCTCTGATATTCATCATCCAAGGTCATGGTATATTCTGTAATATTCATTAATCCAGGTCATGGTATATCTGTAAGATTTCATCCATCCGAGTCATGTTAATCTGTAATATTCATTCATTTTCCAGGTCATGGGTTTCTGTAATATTCATCCGTCAGGTCATGTATCTACTGTAATAGTCATTCTCCAGGCATGGTTATCTGAATATTATTCAGAAGGTCATGGTTTAGCTGTAATATTCATTCATCAAGGTCGGTCATGGTTATCGTATATCATTTATCCAGGTATGGTATATCTGGTAAGATTCATCCAGCCGGGGTGGTCATTGTATATGTAATATTCATTCATCCAGGTCATGGTATATCTTAATATTCATCCAGTTCCAGGTCATGTTGTATCGTAATATTCTTAATCCAGGTCATGGTATATCGGTAGATTCATCCGTCCAGGTCATTGGATATGTAATATTCATTCATCCAGTTCATGGTATATCTGTATATTCATCCATACCAGTTCATGGTATATCTGTAATATTCATACATTCAGGTAATGTCTATCGATAATATTCATTCATCCAGTGGGTCATGGTATATCTGTAATATTTATCCGTCCAGGTCACAATATATCTGTAATATCATTTCATCTAGGTCATGGTATCTGTAATATCATTCACCAGATCATAGATATCTGTAATATTCATTCATCAATGTCATATTATATCTGTAATATTATTTACCAAGGTCATAGTAATCTGTAATATCATCCATCCAGTCAACGGTATGATCTGTAATATTCATTCAGCCATGTCATATTATCTCGGTGATATTTATTTATCCAGGTCATAGTATATCTTTAATATCATCCATCCAGGTCATTTGTTATCTGTAATATTCATCATCCAGGTTCATGGTATATAGTGTTGGAATTCCGATTAAACAGGACATTCCGATTAGCAGAAATGTAGTTATGAAGACATTTGTACCCATCTGATGTATTTCCACCCTCTCGGATCAAACTATTAGTTACGGATAAACTTGGTTCAATGTAGTGTTCCACCACACCACCTTCCAATGTTGATCCACCAATGGTGCTGCCACTATCATGGACTCCATACATCAGGAGCAAATTTGCAGGGGATACGCACTCAGTTAAAACTATTTCTTTATTTGGACTTGCAGTGCACAAAACATTTTGGGGTTTCCCCCTTCCTCAGGTGCATCTGAAGGGACGGATGGTGGAACATTGTACTATATTATTTATAAAACAAGGACATTTAAGCCCACTACAATAACAGGGCGTAGAAGCACAGAGTGTCCCCCTTAGTGTCCCAAGGCCATAGTCCTCAGCATGTCCAAGGCCAGAGTACCAATATTAGTGTCCCAAGGCCGAGTCCCCCCTGTCCAAAAAGCCAAGCAGGGGCCCATCTCTGTCCAAATCCAGACCCCCCCCTCGGTCCCAAATCCAGGGACTCCCCCTGTACCACTCCAAGGCCCCCCTCTGTATCAAATCCAGCCCCCCCTCGTCCCCAAAATTCCAGGGGGCCCCCTATGTCCCAAATCCAAGGGCCCGCCTGTCCCCGAATTCCAGCCCCCTGTCCCAAATCAGGGGTCCCTTGGTCCAAAATCCAGGGGCCCCTTGTCCCAAGCAACCGCCCGTAATCTTGTTTAATTGCTGTGCTCCCTCTGTGTGTTTCCTGTGGTTTCTCTCTCTAGTGGTGAGTCAATAGGACTGCAGAACCACCTCTCCCTCTAGGGTTGAGTCATTAGGAACTGCAGAGACTCTCCCTTAGTGGGGAGTCCATAGGAATAAATGCAGAGGACTCTTCCTTGTGGTGAGTCAATAAGAACTGCAGAGACTCTCCCTCTAGTGATAAGTCCACTATGGAACTGCAGTGACACACCACCCACGGACACAGGGACACACACTAGGGTTTTATTATATATTGGACTAGCAGAGAACTCTTAACATGCTTATAGTCACAGAAGCTTTCCCTAAACATGTTTGTTAAAGCTCCTAAATTACTTGTTAGTGATCTGTGATGATCTAGTAGTTTTTTTTTATTAAATTTTTAAATATTTTTTACAAAATTGTTCTTCCACTCTTATTTAATTAGTTCAGACTTCATTTGAGCAAACTATGAGCAAAGGACAGTTTGATTTATAAGAAATTGAATTCTTTTTTATTATATCCTGGAGAACAGGAGCCATGATGGTTCTCAGAAAAAAAAATAATGCAGGATATTTAAGTATTTGTATTCAACTTTAATTGAGAAGATTTGTATATCCGTTCCACAAAACTGTGAAAATAATTAGAGATGCCACTGTAAAAATGGGTGAGCATAAATGATGCGAAGAGTTTTCGTAATGGAAAAACGGACTGACAGCTTTATTTATTGTCTCCTGGAAATGAGAGAGATCTTTTATATTTTCATAAGAGGCATAAAAAGAAATAAATCCAGCACGTTACTCTATCTGGGGTTTCAGGACGCAACGCCATTTTTTTAAAATAAGAATTCGGTTTCACGGGAGGAGACTAGTTACGGGAGGATTTTTAAATACTAATTAAGTAGTAGCCTGATGTTCTGACAAGTCAACGGAAAAAAGACTTGGGAAACAGCATCAAATAAAAGTTATTAAGCGAACTATACAAACTGTAGGTATTTATAAGTGAGTATATCACTTTATAATTGGTGTTGTGTAGGATCCTCACAGGATCCATGGATTCTTTTGATATAGGAAAGTAATGTACCCCCGACTTAAAAATATTCACCTCTAAGTTTTTAAACATTGGATAAAATCATATGGTTACAATTAAACCCAAGTGAGGGAGTGAATAGGGATAAATAGTTTCTTATATTTAACAGTAGGAGGGGCAAGTTTTATAGGGATAAATAGTTTATATAATAATATTTAACCAGTTAGGGGGCGTGTGAGTGAAAGGAAAATAGTTTATATATATTTAACAGCCGGGGGGTGTGAGTGAGAGGATTAGTAGTTTTTCGATATATTTAACAGTAGGGGGGTGAGTGATAGGTTAATATTTTTCTATATATGTAACAGTAGGGGGGTGGTGAAGGGATAAATAGTTTGGTATATATTTACAGTAGGGGGCGTGAGTGATAGGGATTCATTAGTTTCTATATATTTTAACAGTAGGGGGAGTGAGTGAGTGGATAGGGATTATAAATAGTTTTTTATATTTAACAGTAGGAGTGTGAGGCAAAGGGGATATAAATAGTTTTATATATATTTACAGTAGGAGGTGTGAGTGAAAGGGATAAATAGTTTTATATAGATTAACAGTAGGAGGTGCGAGTGTTGATAGGGAAGTGATATGATAGGGCAAATAGTTTTATATATATATAGATTTACAGTAGGATGTGCGAGTGTAGGGATAAATAGTTTTAGATAATTTAACAGGTAGAGGTGAGATGATAGGGATAAATTAGTTTTAATATATTTAAAGTAGGGGGCGTGCGTGAGAGGGATAATAGTTTTTATTATATACATATTTAAACAGTAGGGATGTGAGAGTGAAGGGATGATAATGTTTATATATATTCTATGTAACAGGAGGAGGTGCGAGAGTGATAGGATTAAATAGTTGATATCTATATAATATTACAACAGTAGGATGTGCGAGTGAGTGGATAGGGATAAATAGTTTATATATATTAACAGTAGGAGGTGCGAGTGAAGGGATAAATAGGTTTATATCTATTTAAACAGTAGGGGGTGCGAGTGAGAGGGATACATAGTTTATATATATTGAACAGTAGGAGGTGAGTGAGGAGAGGGATAAATAGTTTATTATATATTAACAGTAGGAGGTGCGAGTTGAGAGGGATAATAGTTTTTATATATTTTAACAGTAGGGGGCGTTGCGGTATAGGGATAAATAGTTATATATATTATTTATTTTAACAGTAGGAGGTGCGAGTGAGAGTGATAAATAGTTTTATATATATGTAACAGTAGGAGGTGCGAGTGAGAGGATAAATATAAATAGTTTTCTATATATTTAACAGTCGGAGGGGAGGTTATAGGGATAAGAGTTTATTTGATATATGTAACAGTAGGAGGAGGGGGCGTGAGTGAAAGGGATAAATAGTTTTATATATATTTAACAGTAGGGGGTGTGAGTGATAGGGATTAATAGTTTTATATATATATATTTAACAGTAGGGGGTGTGAGTGATAGGGATTAATAGTTTTCTATATATTTAACAGTAGGGGGTGTGAGTGATAGGGATTAATAGTTTTCTATATATTTAACAGTAGGGGGTGCGAGTGAGAGGGATTAATAGTTTTCTATATATTTAACAGTAGGGGGCGTGAGTGATAGGGATAAATAGTTTTCTATATATTTAACAGTAGGAGGGGCAGTTTATAGGGATAAATAGTTTATATATATATTTAACAGTAGGAGGTGTGAGTGAAAGGGATAAATAGTTTTATATATATTTAACAGTAGGAGGTGCGAGTGATAGGGATAAATAGTTTTATATATATATATTTAACAGTAGGATGTGCGAGTGAAGGGATAAATAGTTTTATATATATTTAACAGTAGGGGGCGTGCGTGAGAGGGATAAATAGTTTTATATATATTTAACAGTAGGGGGTGTGAGTGAGAGGGATTAATAGTTTTCTATATATTTAACAGTAGGGGGTGTGAGTGATAGGGATTAATAGTTTTCTATATATTTAACAGTAGGGGGCGTGAGTGATATGGATAAATAGTTTTTTTATATATTTAACAGTAGGGGCATGAGTGATAGGGATAAATAGTTTTCTATATATTTAACAGTAGGAGGGGCAGTTTATAGGGATAAATAGTTTATATATATATTTAACAGTAGGAGGTGTGAGTGAAAGGGATAAATAGTTTTATATATATTTAACAGTAGGAGGTGCGAGTGATAGGGATAAATAGTTTTATATATATATATTTAACAGTAGGATGTGCGAGTGAAGGGATAAATAGTTTTCCAGGTCATGGTTGGGATATCTGTAATATTCACCATCCAGGTCATGGTATATCGACTATTTCATTCATCAGGTCATGGTATATCTGTAATATTCATCATCAGGTCATGGTATATCTGGTTAATATTAATTCACCCAGGTCATGCGTATATCTGTAATATATCCATCAGGTTCATGGTATATCTGTAATATTCATTCATCCAGGTCACGTTATCTGTAATATTCAATTCATCCAGGTACGGTATATCTGTAATATTCATTCATCAGTTTATGGTATTATCTGTAATATTTTTGTGTTTTTTTTTTTCCATTCACCAGGTCATGGTATATCTGTATATTCATCATCCAGGTCACGGTATATCTGTAAATTCAGTCATCCAGGTCACGGATATCTGTAATATTCATTCATCCAGTCATGGTATATCTGTAATAATCATCATCAGGTCATTGGGAATCTGTAATATCATCCATTCCAGGTCAGGTATATCGGTATATTCTCCATCCAGGTCATGGTCTATCTGTAATATTCAGTCCATCAGGTCATGGTATATCTGTAATATTATTCATCCAGGTCATAGTATTATCTGTAATATTCATCCATCCGGTCCTGGTATATCTGTAATATGATAGTCATCCAGGTCATGGTAGTTCTGTAATATTCATTCATCCCGGTCATGGTATATCTGTAATATTCATCATCAGGTCATGGTATATCTGTAATAGTCATTCAGCCAGGTCACGGTAATCTGTTAATATTCATTCATCCAGGTCATGATATTGTAATATTATCCATCCAGGTCATGGTATATCTGTAAATATTCATTCATCCCGATCATGGTATAATCTGTAAGATTCATCCATCAAGGTCATTGGTAGATCTGTAAATTCATTCATCCAGGTAACGGTATATCTGTAATATTCATCCCTCAGGTCATGGTATATCTGTAATATTCATTCCCCAGGTCAGGTATATCTATAATATTCATCCATCCAGGTATGGATATCTGTATATTCATTCGTCCAGGTCATGGTATATCTGTAATAGTCCGTCATCAAGGCCAGCCACGGTTTATCTGTAAGATTCATCATCAGGTCATGGTATTATCTGTAATATTCCATTCATCCAGGTCACGGTATAGCTGTAAATTTCATACATCCAGGGTACGGTCTATCTGTAATATCATCCATCCAGGGCAAGGTATATAGTAATATTCATTTCATACAGGTCTTGGTATCTGGTAATATTCATCCATCCAGGTCATGGATATCGGTAATATTCAGTCATCCAGGTCATGGTATATCTGTAATATTCATCCATCCAGGTCATGGTGGTATATCTGTAAATATTCATCCATCCAGGTCATGGTTATATCTTAATATTCATTTTCATCCAGGTCATGTATATCGTAATATTCATCCATCCAGGTCATGGTATATGCTGTAATATTCATTCCATCCAGGTCATGTATATCTGTACTATTCATTCATCCAGTCAGGTATATCTGTAATATTATTCATCCAGGGTCACGGATATCTGTAATATTCCTTCACCAGGGCATGGTATATCTGTAATATTCATCATCCAGGTCACGGTATATCTGTAATATATACATCAAGGTCACGGTATATCTGTTAATATTCACATCAAGGTTCACGGTATATCTGTAATTATTCTTCATACAGGTCAGGTATATCTTGTAATATTTCATCCATCAAGGGTCATGGTATATATGTAATATTCATTCATACAGGGTCATGGTATATCTGAATATGCATCATCAGGTCATGGGATACTTGTAATATTCATTCCATCCAGGTCATGGTATATCGTATATTCATTCATTCCAGTAATGGTATATCTGTAATATTCATTCATTCCAGGTCATGGTATATCTTGTAATTCATTTCATTCAAGGTCACGGTTATATCTGTAATATTCACCATCCAGGTCATGGTTATATCTGTAATATTATCCAATTTCAAGGTCAATGGTATTGGTATATCTTTAAATATTATCCAGGTCACGGTATATCTGTAAAATATTCATCATCCAGGTCAACGGTATATCTGTAATATTCATCATCCAAGTCATGGTAAGCGTGTAATTCATTCAATCAAGTTGTAATCTGAATATTCAATTTCATCAGGTCATGGTATATCTGTAATATCCATCATACAGGTCATTGGTATATCTGTAATAATTCATTCATCCAGGTCATGGTTCTCTGATATTCATCATCCAAGGTCATGGTATATTCTGTAATATTCATTAATCCAGGTCATGGTATATCTGTAAGATTTCATCCATCCGAGTCATGTTAATCTGTAATATTCATTCATTTTCCAGGTCATGGGTTTCTGTAATATTCATCCGTCAGGTCATGTATCTACTGTAATAGTCATTCTCCAGGCATGGTTATCTGAATATTATTCAGAAGGTCATGGTTTAGCTGTAATATTCATTCATCAAGGTCGGTCATGGTTATCGTATATCATTTATCCAGGTATGGTATATCTGGTAAGATTCATCCAGCCGGGGTGGTCATTGTATATGTAATATTCATTCATCCAGGTCATGGTATATCTTAATATTCATCCAGTTCCAGGTCATGTTGTATCGTAATATTCTTAATCCAGGTCATGGTATATCGGTAGATTCATCCGTCCAGGTCATTGGATATGTAATATTCATTCATCCAGTTCATGGTATATCTGTATATTCATCCATACCAGTTCATGGTATATCTGTAATATTCATACATTCAGGTAATGTCTATCGATAATATTCATTCATCCAGTGGGTCATGGTATATCTGTAATATTTATCCGTCCAGGTCACAATATATCTGTAATATCATTTCATCTAGGTCATGGTATCTGTAATATCATTCACCAGATCATAGATATCTGTAATATTCATTCATCAATGTCATATTATATCTGTAATATTATTTACCAAGGTCATAGTAATCTGTAATATCATCCATCCAGTCAACGGTATGATCTGTAATATTCATTCAGCCATGTCATATTATCTCGGTGATATTTATTTATCCAGGTCATAGTATATCTTTAATATCATCCATCCAGGTCATTTGTTATCTGTAATATTCATCATCCAGGTTCATGGTATATAGTGTTGGAATTCCGATTAAACAGGACATTCCGATTAGCAGAAATGTAGTTATGAAGACATTTGTACCCATCTGATGTATTTCCACCCTCTCGGATCAAACTATTAGTTACGGATAAACTTGGTTCAATGTAGTGTTCCACCACACCACCTTCCAATGTTGATCCACCAATGGTGCTGCCACTATCATGGACTCCATACATCAGGAGCAAATTTGCAGGGGATACGCACTCAGTTAAAACTATTTCTTTATTTGGACTTGCAGTGCACAAAACATTTTGGGGTTTCCCCCTTCCTCAGGTGCATCTGAAGGGACGGATGGTGGAACATTGTACTATATTATTTATAAAACAAGGACATTTAAGCCCACTACAATAACAGGGCGTAGAAGCACAGAGTGTCCCCCTTAGTGTCCCAAGGCCATAGTCCTCAGCATGTCCAAGGCCAGAGTACCAATATTAGTGTCCCAAGGCCGAGTCCCCCCTGTCCAAAAAGCCAAGCAGGGGCCCATCTCTGTCCAAATCCAGACCCCCCCCTCGGTCCCAAATCCAGGGACTCCCCCTGTACCACTCCAAGGCCCCCCTCTGTATCAAATCCAGCCCCCCCTCGTCCCCAAAATTCCAGGGGGCCCCCTATGTCCCAAATCCAAGGGCCCGCCTGTCCCCGAATTCCAGCCCCCTGTCCCAAATCAGGGGTCCCTTGGTCCAAAATCCAGGGGCCCCTTGTCCCAAGCAACCGCCCGTAATCTTGTTTAATTGCTGTGCTCCCTCTGTGTGTTTCCTGTGGTTTCTCTCTCTAGTGGTGAGTCAATAGGACTGCAGAACCACCTCTCCCTCTAGGGTTGAGTCATTAGGAACTGCAGAGACTCTCCCTTAGTGGGGAGTCCATAGGAATAAATGCAGAGGACTCTTCCTTGTGGTGAGTCAATAAGAACTGCAGAGACTCTCCCTCTAGTGATAAGTCCACTATGGAACTGCAGTGACACACCACCCACGGACACAGGGACACACACTAGGGTTTTATTATATATTGGACTAGCAGAGAACTCTTAACATGCTTATAGTCACAGAAGCTTTCCCTAAACATGTTTGTTAAAGCTCCTAAATTACTTGTTAGTGATCTGTGATGATCTAGTAGTTTTTTTTTATTAAATTTTTAAATATTTTTTACAAAATTGTTCTTCCACTCTTATTTAATTAGTTCAGACTTCATTTGAGCAAACTATGAGCAAAGGACAGTTTGATTTATAAGAAATTGAATTCTTTTTTATTATATCCTGGAGAACAGGAGCCATGATGGTTCTCAGAAAAAAAAATAATGCAGGATATTTAAGTATTTGTATTCAACTTTAATTGAGAAGATTTGTATATCCGTTCCACAAAACTGTGAAAATAATTAGAGATGCCACTGTAAAAATGGGTGAGCATAAATGATGCGAAGAGTTTTCGTAATGGAAAAACGGACTGACAGCTTTATTTATTGTCTCCTGGAAATGAGAGAGATCTTTTATATTTTCATAAGAGGCATAAAAAGAAATAAATCCAGCACGTTACTCTATCTGGGGTTTCAGGACGCAACGCCATTTTTTTAAAATAAGAATTCGGTTTCACGGGAGGAGACTAGTTACGGGAGGATTTTTAAATACTAATTAAGTAGTAGCCTGATGTTCTGACAAGTCAACGGAAAAAAGACTTGGGAAACAGCATCAAATAAAAGTTATTAAGCGAACTATACAAACTGTAGGTATTTATAAGTGAGTATATCACTTTATAATTGGTGTTGTGTAGGATCCTCACAGGATCCATGGATTCTTTTGATATAGGAAAGTAATGTACCCCCGACTTAAAAATATTCACCTCTAAGTTTTTAAACATTGGATAAAATCATATGGTTACAATTAAACCCAAGTGAGGGAGTGAATAGGGATAAATAGTTTCTTATATTTAACAGTAGGAGGGGCAAGTTTTATAGGGATAAATAGTTTATATAATAATATTTAACCAGTTAGGGGGCGTGTGAGTGAAAGGAAAATAGTTTATATATATTTAACAGCATGGGGGTGTGAGTGAGAGGATAGTAGTTTCGATATATTTAACAGTAGGGGGGTGAGTGATGAGGATTAATATTTTTCTAATATGTAACAGTAGGGGCGGAGTGAAGGGATAATTTCTAATATAACGGGAGGCTGTAGATGGTTAGTATAATTTACAGTAGGAGGCGTGAGTGATAAGGGAATTCATTATTAGTCTAGGTGTGCAGTGAGGGATATATTTTATACAGTAGGGGGCGGAGTGAGTGATAGGGATATAAATAGTTTTTATATTTTGACCAGTAGGAGGGGCAATATGGGATAAATAGTTTATATATATATTTACCGTAGAGGTGTGAGTGAAAGGGATAAATATTTTACTATAGTTACAGTAGGAGGTGCGAGTGTGATAGAGGTATGATAGCAAATAGTGTTTATATATATATATTTACAGTAGGATGTCAGTGAAGGATAAATAGGTTTAGATAATTTAACAGTAGGGTGAGATGGAAGGGATAAATTAGTTTTATATATATTTAAAGTAGGGGTGCTGTGAGAGGGATAATAGTTTTCTTTATCATATTTAAACAGTAGGGGTGGAGTGTAAGGGAGATAATGTGAGTAATATTAGTACAGGTAGGAGGTGGCGAGAGTGATAAGAAGTTTTTAATTGTAATAGGGATAGTGATGAGAAAATTTATTAGAAATTGGAAACAGTAGATGCGAGTGAGTGGTATAGGGATAAATAGTTTAAATATATTACATAGGAGGTGTGAGTGAAGGGATAAAATAGTTATCTAGTTAAACAGTAGGGGGTGCGAGTGAGAGGGATAATAGTTTATATATATTATTACAGTAGAGCGTGAGTGATGCGAGAGGGATAAATAGTTTATATAATTAACAGTAGGGAGGTGCGTTCGAGAGGGATAATAGTTTGTTATATTACATTTTAACAGTGAGGGGTTGCGAGTGATGAGGGATAAATAGTTATATATATTATTTATTTTAACAGTAGGAGGTGCGAGTGAGAGTGATAAATAGTTTTATATATATGTAACAGTAGGAGGTGCGAGTGAGAGGATAAATATAAATAGTTTTCTATATATTTAACAGTCGGAGGGGAGGTTATAGGGATAAGAGTTTATTTGATATATGTAACAGTAGGAGGGTGAGTGAAAGGGATAAATAGTTTTATATATATTTAACAGTAGGAGGTGCGGAGTGATAGGGATAAATAGTTTTATATAGATATATATTTTAAACAGTAGGGATGGTGCGAAGTGATAGGGATCAATAGGTTTATATATATTTAACAGTAGGAGTGCGAGTAGTGATAGGGATAAATAGTTTTATTCTAGATTTAACAGTAGGGGCGTGCGTTGTGTGGGTTTGTGCTTGTTGAGAGGAATAAAGAGTTTTATATATACAGATTAACAGTAGGATGTGCGAGTGAAGAGGATAAAGCGTTTTATATATATATATTTAACAGTAGGAGGTTTCGAGTGATAGGGATAAAATAGGTGTTATATATATATTATTTAACAGTAGGATGTGCGAGTATAGGGATAAATAGTTTATAATTAGTAACAGTAGGGAGGTGCGAGTGATAGGATAAATAGTTTTATTATATTGGAAAAGTAGGGGGGTGCGAGTGGGTGCGAGGGAGAGGATAATAGGTTTATATATTATTTAACAGGAGGAGGTGCGGAGTGAGCGGGATAAATAGTTTATATATATTTACAGTAGGAGGTGCGAGTGAGAGGGAATAAATAGTTTTATAATAATTAACAGAGGGGGCGTGCGTGATAGGGATAAATGTTTTATTATATAAGTAACAGTGGGAGGTGCGAGTGAGAGGGATAAAGTTTTATATATATTTAACAGTAGGAGGTTGCGGTGAGAGTGAAGGGATAAATCGGTTTCTCTATATTTAACAGTAGGGGGTGGTGTGAAAGGGGTTAAGTAGTTTTATTATATACATATTTAAACGAAGGAGTGGAGTGAAGGGATAAATGTTTTATATATTAGATATTAACAGTAGGATGTGGCGAGTGAAGGGAATTAAATAGTTATATATATTAACAGTAGGGGGAGTAGTGAGAGGATAAATAGTTTTATATAACATATTTAACAGTAGGAATGTGCGAGTGACGAGGATTAAATCGTTTATATATATATTTAACATAGGAGTGTGAGTGAAAGGGATAAATAGTTTAATATATATTTAACAGTAGGGGGCGAGCGGGAGAGGGATAAAATAGTTTAGATATACATATTGAACGTAGGGATGTGCGAAGTTGAAGGGGATATAATAGTTTATATTATATATTTAACAGTAGGAGGTTTTCTGTGAGTGAAAGGGATAAATAGTTTTATATATATATTTAACAGTAGGAGGTGCGAGTGATAGTGATAGGGATAAATAGTTTTATATATATATTTAACAGTAGGATTGGGGCGAGTGACAAACAAAAGGGATACATAGTTTAGATATATATTTAAAAAGTAGGAGGTGTGAGTGAAAGGGATAAAAAGGATGTTATATTATATATTTAAACAGTAGAGGTGAGCTCGCCGTCAAGGTGCCGCCCCGCTCCTGTTCGAGCTGTTTCAAGAAAAAACATGAGCGGGAGACTTCTGTGCAGACAGCCGCTTCCTTCCTGGTCTGGCTGTCAGGCAATTGGGCGTTGCGCCTTAATGACGCCCGCAACAGAAAGTGGAGCGGCTGTCAGCAGCATGGCAGTGTACGAAATGCGAGTGGCTGGGTCAGGTTAGCAAGCTCAAGAGCGTTGTGGAAGCTGGCAGTAACACAAAAGTGGGTTGGGGGGTAATCATACAATTTAGAAAAAAGTTTTTTTTCCAGTGGACATGCCCTTAAAGGACAACTAAATCTCTGTCAAAAGGATAATAAAAATATTAAATCAGAATAAAAGTTAATAAAAGCTTTCAAAGTAATTTTGTACTTTTCTTTCATTGGCAGTTAGTAGCGGCGGGATAACAAATCATTACGTAAAACACAAAAGTGATCCCGAATATTGCAGAGAAAATTCCGATTTGTAAGGAAATAATGCTGAGGTTTCTGGTCCTTTGGAACCTTTTCTCCGTGTGAATCGACGGATTTGTTCATTACTTACAGGCTTTGAACTGTTTGGGGCAGAGGGAGAACTGACAGTGCTCTATTAAAGACTATGCAAAAACACACTGCACTCTATTAAAAAATCATCTACAGCATGTTTGACATAATCTGACATAATCACTACCTTTTTTATTCCATGTAAATACATCTGCCAGGCTTAAAGGAAACGTAAACCGCATATTTAATTGTGTATATATAAGATTGCCATTTTCTGTCCTCAATAGCACAAACAATAATCATCCCATACAGTGTTTAG
This sequence comes from Hymenochirus boettgeri, assembly GCA_019447015.1. Taxonomy (NCBI): domain Eukaryota; kingdom Metazoa; phylum Chordata; class Amphibia; order Anura; family Pipidae; genus Hymenochirus; species Hymenochirus boettgeri. The sequence goes on from CM033474.1 coordinate 278,478,935, forward strand.
GAAAGGAGTCCTAGGGCTGTATCTGCTGCAGAAAAATTCTGTACCTCATATTGACAGCCTCCTAAAATTATAACGTTAAAGCAAGAAAAGCACTTATTCAATAAAATTTTATGTTAAAAATGGTGCTAATTTTGCGCCAACCAATCAGATGTTAGCTTTCAAAGTTAAACAATTTCTGATGGTTGGGCAAAAATTAGCACCATTTTTAACGAATAGAACTTTATTGAATCTCCCTGATTTACCACATGTGCTGTGCTAAAGTAGGGGTTAAACTTGTGCTAACCAATATTGAATAGGTGAGAGCAAGTTTAACTCATAATTGCACAGGATGCACCAGTTTCACAAAAGACACAGTGCAATCAGCGTAATCCTTAATAAAGGATTGCACACTTTTAACTCCACAATTTAAGACCGCTAATGGCTGGTCTTAATTGGCTGCTAGGGTAAAACCCTTTGTGGATTTACCACAAAGTGCCAATCCAGAATTAAATACCAAAAAGCATATTTGCCCAGAGCAAGTACCCTAAGGTAGAGGAATAAAGGAGAATAAGCTAAATGTAAATCAACCTAAATGGATTGAGACTTTATTTCCTAGTCAATAGCTGCAATTTTTGACTGTTAAAGGGCAAATTAAACTTCCCAAACTAATGATGAAATGAGGGTACATTAGGTCCTACACCCAAGGGTACATTAGATCACCATCAAACTTACTTAAAATGGTGTTGCTGGTTGGAAGGCCCCTTCCAAAGCAGGACTGGCCAATAAGCAGATGCCCTCTAAAAGAAGCACGTCTTACAAGTCAGGCCCCGGACACAAGAGAGAGCAGTGACTGTCAGTCCTAGCTTTTGTTGTGGGACACATAATCTGGATATCTAATAGATATAATTTGGGTTTATTCACATACAAGTACAATTTTCTTAAGTCTTTCCTTATTTGGGAGTTTCTAGCTCACATTTTTTAAATATTAAGTAAGGTCAGTTGTCTTTGTTAGGGCAACATCTACTCTAGAGTATCATTGAATATAAAATGGAAACAAACCTTAAAGGGCACTTTTAAATAAAACATTGATCTTGTTTATGACAATTTCTCTTTAGAACAGGGCTACATTTAAATAAATCATATAAACCTTTGTCGAACCTTCGAGGAATCATTCCAGCCATATAAAAGATGGCAATTACATCCCAAACATCTTTGATGAAATTTCAATCCCTTAGAGAAGCAATTGACCTTGATTATAGCGAGACAATTTGATGAACCTACCGTTGATTTCAAAATGAAAGCCTTCAAGTGTAGGAGCACAATGGTTTCTGGTTTAATTAGAAATTCTAGAAGGTTTCTTAAATGATATATAAAACGAGCAAGCCTGTATCTTTATTAGGACATTAATGAATGGTGTTTTTAAACTGGCTTTATTTCATAACATTGTAATTTGTTTCCCTTATACAATTTCAAGAAATCAGGACATTCAAAAACGCCTTGTTTTCTTAAAATATTGTTATTGAACAATTACTATTGTTTTATGATACCTCAGAATGGCTATAGTAAGCTGTACACCTTGAAGCTCTTGTGCTTTCTGCCATCTTTGCACTAGGCCATAGTTTTTTAATTGAGGTCAATTGTCCTAGGAGCAATTAAATGAAAGTGGTTGTTATTGCCACTTAATATCTTTTCTTTAGACGCACTAACAGGGTTATTCAATAAAAGTTCTATCGTTTAAAATGGTGCTAATGTTGCCCCAACCAATCAGATGTAGACTTTCAAAATGTAAATAAGATCTGATTGGTGGGGCAAAATTAGCACCATTTTAAATGATAAGAACTTTTATTGAATCTCCCATGTATGAGTGTGTTCCCCGTACAGTAATTACTACAGCTCTCTTGAATTTACTATCTTGATGAGGATTAAAGACGAATGTACAATATTTTCAAGTGGTTATTTTATTTAACACCTTCATGTCCCAATGGAAACCTTTCATTATGTTTATGGGCAAAAATATTTGGCAAACACTAGTTGTCGGCCATATTGTATTATTCCTCCCCTACATATAATACAACTGTGTTGTCTCCAAGTGGTTTTATATAAATAAGTTACATACATCATAGGGGAAGAACGGCCATCGTCTTTCAATATAAAAATGATTTAAATCTGCCTAGGTGTAAAATAGTTTCCACTAGAGATGCCGTTCGGGACCCGAACCCGGATCGCTGCGGATTTCTCTGTCCGCGAACGGCGGAATATTACGGACTTTCCGAACTCCGAACTGCGGATTTTTTTTTTTTGCCGAAAACGGTGGATCCTCGCGCGGACCTGATTTTTCGAAGTTCGGACATCTCTAGTTTCCACCATGTCATTATTATTGAACTCAAAATGTTTTTCTTACATTTACATATAGTTAATTAAATGGGGTGAGCTTAATAAATAAAGAAAAATATGTAATTCTGTCACACATTTACCTTATTCATTGAGCCGTCACGATAATAATTAAATACCTCCAATATCTGTTAAATACCCATGTCATTGTGAAGCCACTCCAACCCATCACCCAGGAGGAAACAATATATATAGAACATGGGATATGTTGCTGCAGCACTTGTGTGGCCCACATGTCCGTGCTGTGCAACAAGTTCCAAAATGGGGAACCCCCCCCAGGTCCGGGTTCAGTAAATATAACTGATAAGATGCAGAACAGGGCAATCATCACGACAGGAGTGTGTTAAAACCGTCTTTTATTCAATCATTAGATAAGAACAGAGACATATCATCAGTATTTCCACCTTGCCTAAGAAAGTGAGAGTGAATATGTCTCTGTTCTATGCTAATGATTGAATAAAAGACTGGTTTTTAACCACACTCCTGTCCGTGAATATTGCATGTCCGCATCTTATCAGTATAAAACAATAATACATACACTAAAAGCACCATCCACCCATTTGCCTCCACAGCCGCTCAACTGATATAACGGTAATGTTCCAAGTTTATGATGCATACATGTATGCAACTCGTATACATGCTTAACGGAACACTAGTTTAATAATGTTGCGGAGCTAGTAAGGTCCCTGTATCAATCAAGAAAACCACCTAAGACATGTTTTTTCCAAAAAGGTGGGTATATCCCCAGTTTACATTGCACTCAATGTGCAAGTGTAAAGAGGGGAACATACTTTGCGCATCCTACTACTTTACAGAGATTTGACATAAGGGGCCATGTTGATTTTGTGGACGAAGTCCACAAAAGTCTCACATCTCACAACACGTTTAAGCATTAGGTTCAAAGATAACACATTGCCTGTTTCCAAGCATTTTGTGGAGGCATGGTATAGTGATCAACAAAGAGAGTTGTGGTGGGTCAAAATACTCAACACATTGTCACAACAACATATATCTGTTTTTGAATATCCAGTTCTGTCTTTCTATGGTCCATATTTGATCCAGCTTTTTCGTGGGCCAATGTGGGTACAATATATAAGTAGCAAACATTGATGAAGTTAGAGTGAAGAAGGATTGCTTAATAATTAGATAGTGAAATGTCGAGTGTTGTATACATGAAGGGGTTTGTTATGAAATATACAGGGTATAGTATGGTAATACATTGGTATTAGAAGGGTGTGTCTTCCTGATTATAATGTGTGTCATTCCCTTATTATGAAGTCATCTTCTTTGGTGTATGGTAATACCAAGTGTGATGTAATTTCCTTGTAACCAATTCCTTCATGTAATATTACGTAAAAAGATTTCTTGTATGATACCATTGTTTGTGAGTCCTGATGGAGAGAGCATGATGCTAGAAACATTGGTCAGTTGTCAATGTGAAAAACTTTGAATTACCTGAGTGCTGCCTGTTATACAAGATATATTAATATATATATAGTGGATTGCAGATCCTTCGCACTCCGTCCAGTCGGTATTTGCCTTGTGGCTATAGACAAGGATAATGATAGCCAGAGCACTCCACTGAATTCTTTACAATATAATTCATAGTAGCGTCTGAACCTCCGTTTCGGCCCTACCAATACAGGCCATCACAGGGTTACAGATCAAACAGAACATGTGACTATTAAAGGCAAGTGCCCTCCCGACACACACCACACCCCCCCCCCATGCGAACCACCCATGTCACACACCCCAGGTGAAGGTCGTGTAAGGAGTGGCCAATAGGCACACCCCCAACCTGTCAACAGATATTCACCAATGGACATGTGATAGATATAAAAGTGCTAAGTGCCAATTCTAAAGTGCAGTAGCTAACAAAGTGCTGAGCAGTTAATATTTAAATACAAAAAAGAGAGATCTTCTATAGAATATTATAATAATTTTACCATCAATAATGCTCCTAGTGGTAGATGAGTGGTGTGATATTTTAGCAGTTGCCGAAAGGACTTAATTAAATGGCTTTGTGACATCATATAATTTTCCATCATCTCGTCAAGCTAAGTTAACATTTGCATATTTACGGGGAAAAAATGTCTATGATTTATGAGCAGCCAATAATCGTATCTCGTACTAATGAATAGAGTAGTTCTAAATGAATGCAACTTCTGTCTACCAGCCGTTCGAAATAAAGAGATAAACTGTGTTTATAAAGGGAACTAAGAAACACCGAATCTTCCTTGTGTTTATATATTATTTTGTGTTATATCTTGTTCAGATCTATTCATTAGAGGATAACTGTAATTTTGGTGACAAAATTACCAGTTTCAATAACAAAATTGTGCAGTTTAAATCTTCAGACAAAATTCTGTTTCGTTGTAAAAATTTGTGACAAAATCGCAGTTTTCAGGCAATTGTTATTATTTATTTTTTTTTTATGACAACACATTTTTATATCAGAATTCTTCCGGTTAATTTTACATGTAAAATTGTGTTGGTAAATTCACTGTCAGAATCACAGTAGTTCATCATTTAAAGAACAATTATACTACCTTTTCCCATTCCATTTAAAAGTCCAGATTAACCAGCACACGACTCCTTGGGATATAATTGGTGCAAGCTCCGCAATTCACCTGCGTACTCCATCCACGGTTTCAAAACGAGCAGCCCTCATTAAAACATAGCGATTTATTGTTACTTAAAATATAACACATTTTTCTGCCAACACACTGGCTCTCTTTCCTTCAGATACAAATGTGCAATGTTTCGGATCATTTCGACCTTTGTCAGCATTTTTGTTGGCAGAAAATGTGTTATATTTTAAAGTATCAATAAATCGCTAGTTTTAATGAGTGCTGCTCGTTTCCATTCCATACCTGCATAGTACCCAGGAAATCGCTAAGTCCTCAACCCTAGGTACTTTACCTAAACAGCTGTTGTACAGAGATGGACTAGAACTCAAACTCGAACCCGATTTCGACCGACTATTCGAATTCAAATGAATTCGGACTTCTCGAAGTATCCCGGACGTGGATTCGAATTTTCGGACTTTCGCTAAATATCGAATGTTCGACCGTTCGAACATCGAATCCGGAGTAAAGGGTCCATTGAAGCCTATACGCGAGCATCGAATCCATGAGTAAAATGCTCCTCGGTATAGGCTGGCGAACGCGAATCCGCGAGTAAAGTTCCATTACAGCCTATACGCGAGCATCGAATCGCGAGTAAAATGTACATGGTATTAGGCGCGAAAATCGAATCTACGAGTTAAGTGTCCATTAGAACCTATACGGAGCATTGAATACGCGAATAAAAGTCCATGTTACCTCGAACGTTCAAACGCGAATGCGTGAAAGAAGCGCGCGTGAGAGTAAAATCGATTTTATGGATATGGAAAGTTCCTTAGACCATTTCCCAGGTCGCACAGCCATTTACATTAAGTTACCATTAATATTTTAGTTGTATTTGTCTCAAACTTTCGAACTATTGCCTCCATAGACTTTAAATGGTCTGTTTCGAAATTTCCCAATAGTTCGAAAGTTCGAAAACGGACCGAACTTTCAATAGTTCGACCATCTCTACTGTTGTACTCATTCAAAGTTTTCTCTTGCTCTCGGTCGTTCCTTCCCCCTGCACTGCAGTGACAGACGTGATGTAGCCAATTGAAAGACAAGCTTTTTGGAAGAGCATGTTTCCCATTGGCTACATCGTGGACTGTTGAGAAGACTAGAAGGCCTAGGGAAATTGTATATACTCACTAAAATTTGCTGTATGCCCACCTCCATTTAGACTAAAACACCTATAATGTACAGAATGGTACAAACAAAAACAATACTTATCCTATCAGATTGGAGACATAGTAAAACTTTTGTACAAATAATTTCTTCTATGGGTAAATAACATTTAGGAATAAAAAGGTGTACTTTTCCTTTAAGAATGAAGAGCTCTACCCAACCCCCTCCCATTTACTGCCTATCAGCAAGTCCTTATGCCTGATTTACAACAGGTAAAGATTAATACAAAAAGTGTCGATCCAGTCCTCCCCCTGCCTCAGTCTGTGACTTATCAGTGCAGATGTGTTCGCTCCTGGCCAGGATTGGAACTGGAGGAGGTGGAACTGAAATGGATCACTGATTGCAACTAAGGATCTAGTATTAGAGCATACCTAGAGGTAATCCCAGGATTGAGGATCTATTGATAGGAGCAGGGGGCTTGGGAGAGAGAGTAATACCCCTTTATTGTAAGCATATGAAGGATTGTTTTATTAGAGGTTAGTGAGGAGTTGAACACTAATATTTCACACAGTGTGCTGTTAGTTATTGATATTTTTCCTTCTCCATTAAATAATTATAGTTAACTATCATATATATTAATATAATAATTATAAATAACCCAATCCTATTCTGTAGCTCATGAAGCTTTCACAGTTACATGTTGATATTGCAGATTTGTGTCTTGCGTTTTTCACCTACACAATCCTTGAAATATATCGATTTGGTCCTGTGCGTATCAATGATCTCTTTCATCTCGGGTTAAGCTAATCACGCCTCGAGGATGTTAACAAGCATTAAATGATTTATCATTTGATTTACAGGAGAACATTGAAATTTTTTTTTTAAAGTCCCGAGATGTGAAAGTCTTAAAAATGACAAAATGATGTCAGTGTTTTTAGTTACATCCTTATGATAGTATAGATTAGAAACAAGGGTCATTTTCCTATTACAAGGTTTAGGGTATGTATATAAAAGTTGCAGTTATCGTGAAAACTCATAATGCCGCATACGGCCAAATCCCCCCCCTGATTTGTATCGCCAAACATCTCATATAACTGCTCAATTGTATTTATTAAGTCCCGAGAGTGTTCTTGCCGTAAGTTAAGCTTACACAAATCATCAGTAAGTCTGAGGTGGCGGTAATGTGTAGTGGGGATATTCTAGCCAGTAAATAGTGTCAGTTCATGTGGTGGGGTTTCTCAATTCTAATAAGGGTCCCGGGGTGTTAAAATATTTTCAGTTGCATACAAAATATAACGGCAATATTTGAATTTCTAATTTTGTTTCCGCTGTCAAGTTTGCGATTTGTGCTATTTTATAATAAACTCAACTAAGGGTCTTTTTTCAACATGTAAATAGGTGATTTAACTTCTAAAGACCCTCCTTTAAAGGGCAGCTCCACCCTCAGTATTAACTTTTAATATATTGTAGGGCATGCCCTCCCACCCCCAACCGCTATATTGGACTTAAAAATATCTTCCAAACTCTGCTTACAGCTCCTCATTGTCCAGCTCCCCTGAATGCTGAACTACAAGCAGGGGGCCAGACTGGCAGCCACGGCTGTGATTGGCTGAGGCAGCCAATCACAGCTGCAGCTGACAGCAATACAGACGCAGCGGGAGTGAGGATCTGTAAGTAGAGATTGAAATCTATTTTTAAAGTTGCAATATAGCAGTTGGGGGGTGAGGGCATGCCCTACAATATACCTACAGAACTAGTGTTGGGGCGCACAGACCAATTTTGCGTACATGGACTGGAGAACGCTAGAAATCTAGCGGGCCCTAAGGGAAAAACATATATCATAAAAGCAGACCGAGCCACACAGAATGGTCCAAAAAACAGGCCCCTTATCTATGGGCACACTCCATATCAAGTCCATAAAATAACAACTCGCTGAGTTAGTTTCTCATCCCGTGTCAAATTTATTAAAGGTAATCTAAACGACAACATAAGTACGCTAGCATAGTAGAAAATACCACATATCAATATATAACACAAACAACCCATTAAAAATTCCCACACACATGAGCAATTACAGGCGTCCCAGTTGCTCAAAAAATGTATTGCTGTCAAGTGCCCTGATCGTTCCAGTCCCCTCAGTTTGGGGGGTGGACATGCTTTAATGTTGTCTGATTCTCGTTATAGGCCTGGTTGGTATTCGTAGAAGTCTGTTGATATATCTCCATTTCAATAAATATAGCTATACACCGCATACTTACAGGCCCTGACTTACAGGTAGAAACTGCTTATTAAAACTATATATCTATGTTTTTCTGTAATCCCTAATTAGTTCCAATGTAAAATGTTTAAGTACAAAATCCGGGGTCAATGACCCCTCTCCTCAGCTCAGGTGACCTTAGACACGCTCAGTATAATCTAACCAATAGAGAGGAATTCTCTAATGAGTTACTTTTTGGTAGAAATGGGAGGACTTTCTGTGGATATTATATATAAAGACAAGAGCTGCAGTTAATTACAAATTACAGTGAAACATGTCAAAAAATACTAATACGGGATTTCTTTAATGATGACTCAATTTCTGAAAGCCCAGACCAAATAGTCTAATTAAAATGATTAACGCTCTGATCACAAAATAGAGGACAACCTGAGTTCAAAGGAAGCAAAATAAAAATAATGAGGTGTATGAGCATTTTTTGTAGATATGAAGATATATTGTGCATTAGAAATTACTACGTTGATGGACTATTGGCCTTTGTGCTGGTGACATTCAATACATCGATCAACAAAGGTTGATTACACACAAACGTTCCAAGAGAGAAAAAATGAATTCACGGACTCTCTTTCTTCCCGCGTCTGGTCGCATTTTGGACCTCACGCAATCATGTTTTCTTGTGGGATCGCATGCAGTCTGAAACAGATTTTGCAAAATCACAGAACAAAACGTGCATGAATCGCATTGATAGGTGTTGCGACCGCAGTCTTAAGGTGTACGGTACGGCTTTTTAAACCATTTTACTACCTGTATGTGATTTTGTCTCTTAAGCAAGGCTAGTTATTTATTTAATTGCGGAGTAGAACGATCAATGGGATTTTATTTTTATAAATATGCATTACCCTAACGATTATCTCTCTGATAATGTTTCAACTTAAAATTAGCTTAGAGCTATACGGAGTAACGCTAATTGGTTAATTACGCTATTAATGTGGTCGTTCCCCTGGAAAGAAACCAAGGATATATTACATTAGATAAGCTTTTCGACGAGCTTTAATTAATGTTCTTTGTTCTGTGGTTTCGTTTAATAAAATTACCTTCATTTTATTTTGAAAAGAATTTCCTTGTTCAGTTGAATAAATAGGTTCTAAATTGCTATTAAAATGTGTCCCATTTTCTATCAAAATGTTCCTCAAATGTTCTCTTTGTAATTTAGTCAGTTAGATTATAGGTATTGTGATTATTAATATCAGTAAAGTTGTCACCCAATTGATTTTCTTGGCCACTTATAGGCAGATCCCACACAGGTCACATCATTGGCTGTTTAAGCAATTGAATGTAAAATAGTGCCTTATAAGAATGTAGCCTGCAGTATTTTCTATAATGCAGCTTTATAATTATGTCCCCCCTGAGTACTTATACAATGTGCTGTGTGAAAATTCAAGATCATTAAAGAATACTTTTCTTACTTTAAGTGATCGTGAACCCCTTTTACTAAATCAAGCAACATTTAGTGTACTTAAAGAGAGTAAAAGCACTCTTTAATATCCTGTACTGAATCATGTCAAGGGATGTGGAATAAGTGGGGAAGTGACTTGACTGTCTGCTCTGGTGGAAGATGTTCCTGACTTGGTGCTGGTTAATGCTATAATAAATAGAGATGGCCAATTCTGTTTGATTAGGATTTCTGATTTGAAAAAGTTAGAAAATCCAAAATCAGACCCATTAAAGTCAATGGGGATCAAATAGTTTGGAAAATTAAAATAAAATAAGGTTAAAATAGCAATGGTAAGTTACTGACAGGCTCTTGGACCAGAGAAATTATCTGGGGAACATATAAAAATATCCACAGCTTAAAATAACACACATTCTTATTTGAGCTTCCGTATTCGATATTCTATACTTATTCAATATTCAGATGGGAGGTTTCACTTATTCGTAAACCTCCTATTTAAGGAATTAAGGATTAACGAATCCACTCCATATATTCAATATCTCTCAAAAGTATATTCGGAATCAAGGATTAACGACTTTTGCATTTTTCCAATCAAGAATCGAGGGTTTATACCTTAAATGTGGGGTTGAAAGGGGTACCCTGGTTTGTTACCCCTGAAGAATATCACTCGGAGACCAAATTGAAGATGCAGGTTCCTTTATAGAAAAACACACGTGCGAGAGAGAGCACACACCGCAGTTAGTGTGGTAACACGTCTAAACTACAGAGGTTTGCTCCCTGGGTATATAGGCAAAATGACATCACGGTAGGAAAGTTGAATAACACCTTAGTGGACATACACGAGAACAACAAGAATATCGAGAAAGGATATTGGAACACCATGTAGATATACATAAGAAAGAAACGTGATTGCGTACGAATGGATGTATGGCCTCCAAATGTTTACCTTCACATTCCATTTGTTAACAAGTCACTGGCTTGGAAACTTCTCTTAATATCAACATCCATTTTAACCCCTCGGTAAATAAAATCATTCATATATATTTTATTAGGGCATTATCATGCATTATCATTAATTATATTAGGGACCCCCGGTGACCACCTGTCAAAAATTTTCTTAAAAATGAGACCATATATTGGATGCCTTGTAAATTCTAGTATATCAATGGATTCCAAAACCAAACCCAAATTTGAAAATACTCAATTGTTTCCACAAATTTAATAATTCCGAAAGTGACCAGCGACTTTAAAAATCCTTGACCAATAATTATCAAAAAAGAAAAATCAAATCAGTAAATCTGAAAGTCAGTTTGTTCGGATCTGTAAAATCCGATTTGGAACGGGTTTGAGTTTGATTCGGTCACTAATTAGTACTGTAATTCGTTGGTGTATTTTTTATGTCCCCTGCTCACTGAGGATAAATGGGATTGTAATATACAGTAACCATAAATTTAGAGGTGGAGTGAGGTCTTTAAAAATGATTTCGAGAGTTAGGGGCCAAGTTAAAGTAAGGACCTCAAGGGTAGTGATTTCAGAAATACTACCGACAGCCAAGTGCTACGCTAGGGAGGCAACGGGAGCTTAGAAGTATAAATGTGTGGCTAAGAGGGTGGTGTAAGGAGATGAGGTTTGGGTTTTAGAGAACTGGGCTGACTTTTCTGTTGGCTACAGGCTCTTTAGTAGAAACAGATGCACCTCAATGGTGATGGTGCAGCTGTTTTGGGGGAAGATGGATAGGGGGTTGGAGGAGATTTTAAACTAGGTATGGGGGAGGGTACATTGAACTACAGGGGTAGATAGAGAATTTAGGGATCAGGGGCAAATGACACAATGGAGGGAGAAGACGGGGAGGGGACGCATAGAGTATAAGGAGGCATGTACATCCAAGTATGGAAGTAAATCAATTGATAATTTAAATGTATGTTTACAAAGCAAGAAGTTTTCTGGAAAACTGGGGAACTAGAACTAATAGCTTAATGGAAAGGTATGATGTGATCGGTATATAGCAGAAACATGGCTAAATGATTCACACGACTGGACAGTAAATATTGAAGGATACTCCTTATTTAGACATGACAGAGTTAATAGAAAGGAGGGGGAGTATGTATGTATGTTAAACAGGAATTAAAGCCAAATCAAAGATGGAATAGATGGGGGTATAAACGATACGGCACAAACAATATGGATAGAGCTGTGTACAGGTAGCAGAAGGTGGGTAAATTCATTGTTGGGTATGTTATAAGCTGCCAAATGCCGGTGAGGAGGTGGAAATGAATCTCCATATGCAGTTGTGAAGGCTGCTGGTATGGGCATGTTTGGTTTGGGGGATTTTAACTACCCTGACATGATTGGAGTAGGGGAACTGCCAGCACCTCAAAAGGTATAAATTTCCTATATGAGCATTTTCTTTCACAGATGGTAGAAGTTCCTAATAGACAGAATGCGTTGTTGGATCTAGTGATATCTGATAACCCTGAGCTCATTTTGGGAATGAAGGTAATGGGAAGCTTAGGGAATAGTGATCATGATATAGTATCATTTATATAGGTTGCAAAAGTGCACTGGTAACAAAAACTTTTTAACTTTAGGAAGCAAATTTTATGTTGTTAAAGGAATCATTCCTGCTCATAGACTGGGGGGAATTGTTTCTAGGTAAAGATACTGAGCAGATGTTGACCACTTTTAAAGGGATATTAAACTATTATATTTCTAAATTTGTACCTTTAGGAAACAGTGTAAAAAAATTTCAGTAAAAAGGGAAATGGAAAAAAAGAAAAATTTTGAAATCAGGGGACAGAACAGTCTACAGCGAGTATAAAAGCTGAAAAAAAAAGTGCAAGAAAGCAATTAAACTAGCTAAAATAGAAAATGAAATACAGATTGCCAAAAAAAGCAAGTCCAACCCCAAAATGTTTTTTAAGTAATAAATGGTAAAAGATGAGGACTGAGAAGTGGGACCATTAAAAAATGGGGGCTGAGATGTTGTAGAGGATGCCAAAAAGGCTAATCTTCTAAAAGGGTTTTTTTTACATCAGTTTCACTATTAGAGATCCGCACTCTAATCCCCTCACCCCAAGAAACCTCTCGCCTTCTTTTGCCTGCCCACTACTGCAGTTCTGTCACCAGTCTGAAGTCTTTGACCTCCTATGTCCTGGCCGCTTCCAATGTTTACCCTTGATCATGCCCTCCTTCTAACTCAGACCCTGCGCTAAAATCCTTTCCCCCGCTCTTGCTCACATTTTAATTCCTCCCTGACCTCGGGATTTTTTCTGCTGCATTTAAACATGCGTGTGTTCAACCTCTTCTAAAAACCCTCTGGACCCTACATGTCTTTCAAACTACCGCCCTGTGTCCCTTTTACCGTTTCCATCAAAACTCTTAGAACGTCTCGTCTTACACGCATTACTAAATACCTTCATGCTAATAACTTATTGGACCCGTGGCAATCAGGATTCCGACTGGATCATTCAACTGAAAAGGCCCTCTGCAAAGTCTCAAATGACCTACAAGCTGCCAAAGCCAAAGGACAGTTCTCGGCCCTCAGGGCTCGATTTTAGGACCCTTGCTGTTCTCCTCACACTATCTCTCGGGAAAAATCAGTTCTTCGGTTTTAAGTATCATCAATCCCAAATCTCTAAATGTCTGCCTTCTATCTCTTCCTGGATGGTGCACCGTCGCCTTAAACTCAATCTATCCAAACGGAATTAATAATTTTCCCCCTAAACTGGGACCTAGTCCACCCTTCCATCTCTATTGACAATATGGTCATAACCCAGTGGAATCTGCACGCTGCCTTGGAGTGATCTTGACTCCTCTCTCTCCTTCCATCATCACATTAACAATGTCGCTAGGACCTGTAATTTTTTCTCTCTTCTCCTCTACTAAAATACTCATCCATGCTTATAATCTCCCGTCTCAACACTGTAACATTCTACTGCTTGGTCCGGTCTCTCATCTCTCTCCTCTCCAGTCTATCTTAAACTCAGCAGCTGGATCATCTCGCTCTCCTCAAAAAGAGACCTCAATACTTCAGTCCATAAGGAGGCTTCCCATCAAACAAGAATCATATTCAATACCCTGCTTTTAATCTTTAATGCCTTTGCTCTACTGCACCTCCCTACTTATCTCTCTCTGGTCCCTTATGTTCCAGGCCGTGCCCTTCGCTCCTCGCAAGTAAATCTTCTCCACAGACCCCCAACTAACACTGCTGCCTCCCGCCTTAAACCATTCTCTCTGCTGCTCCCTACCTTGGAACTCTCTGCCTCTCTCGCTTTGCCATTAATACTTTCAAATCTAGACTGTTATCCTACCTTTCTGAGCATCAGCATAACTAAGGATGTTAGCCCGTTTTAGCACTTTGTACCCATCCTCCCCACACTTGTATCTGTATGGTGTCCCCCCCACATAGAGCTCTTTGGGCGGGATCTCATTCCTAATGTGTTGAGGCTTGTTGCACTTTATACAATTAATTATATAATGCTTTCTTAACCGATGTATGAAATTGTATTTAACTTAATTTAATTTTATTATCTGTATAATGGCTTGTACTTATCCCCTTGTTTGTATACTCTGTATTTTATAATGTACAGCTCTGCGTACCCAAGTGGCGCTTTATAAAAAATTCTACATACATACATACATACATACATTTAGATTCAGGCACAGCAGTGGATGGGGTACTTGTATTTGCGAAAGCTTTTGATACCGTGCCACATTGGCGACTAATTTATAAACGAGGACTGTTGGCCTTGAAGAAAACATTTGTTCATGGATAGAGAACTGGTTATGGATCGCAAACAGAGAGTGGTGGTTAATGGGGCTACATATATGTGGGCTAAAGTTCTAAGAGAGATGCCTCAGGGTTCTGTACGGGGCCACTTCTGTTTAATCTGTATAAATGACTTAGAAGGGGGCATTGGAGCAAGGTCTCTGTCTTTGCTGATGACACTAACAATGCAGAGCTTTGGAAACTTCAAATGATGTGCAAGTGCTGCAAGCCAGACATCCCACTCCACCCGGGAGTCGCAGGAGCCTCACAGATTTTAGGGTGGTCTCCCCACACTGAAAGCCCGCCTCCGGAACACCTGGCCACGCTCTCTATGTGAGTAAATTACACCACACGGGCCTGTATGCCCCTAGCCACGCCTCTAACGTGATGAATTTATGTCACATTAGAGGGTGATTAAGGGTAACTGGTCCCTCCCCGACTCCACCCCACCCCGCCCCTTTAGTGATGTACACTCACTCAACCACACCTCCTTCCCCACCCTGCCTGGAAGCCAGGTTCGGCAGGGGGGATGTCGTGCCAAGCTGAAGATAGATTATCAAAATGGGCAGCAGAATGGCAGATGAGATTCATTGTTAATAAATGTAAGGTGATGCATTTGGGATTTAATAATCCCTGTGCCACCTACACCATAAATAACTATGTGTTAAGTGCATCTGTAATGGGAAAATGGGAAATGATTTGGGGTTCTGGTAGATAACAGACTTAGCTGTAGCAAACATGCCAGACAGCCACGGCTAGAGCTAGCAAGATATTGTCTTGTATAAAGATGGGAATAGATTCAAGAGAGAAAATTATTCTCCCTCATTACAAGGCACTGGTAAGGCCTCATTTGGAATATGCGTTGCAGTTTTGGAATCCCATATACAAGAGGGACATCTTGGAAATGGAAGCAGTTCAGAGAAGGGCAATTAAATTAATAAGGTGAATGGAGGGGCTTAAATATGCAAGCAGATAGACAAGTTAGGGCTGTTTACATTAGAGTAGCCATGTTACGTGGGGATATAATAACCTTATACAAATATATGAATGGACCATACAATAAACTCTCTGGTGCATTGTTCACTAATCGGTCATATCAGAGGACCCGTGGACATCCTTTAAAGGCTATGTCCATCAAAAAATTAACTTTCTTTCTAACTGTTTTACTGAAGAACAGGAGGTAAATGCACTATTTCTTACTCCCGTTCTTCGTGATCTTGCAGGAGAACCGGGATTGTTCCAGTGCTGACAGAGCCGCAGCCAAAATCCCCGACACCTCTGAAGCTCCACCCTCCTTAGCACAGTGTGTGCATGTGGCACAGTGCAAAGGAGTGAAGATGCGTCAGGGATTTTTGCTGCGGCTCTGCCAAAATCTCACGCCCGGCGCACAGGATACAGAGCGTGCGGCAGCCAGATTTGGAGCCTCAGCAAGATCGATCGCTGTAAGGAAGACCTTGACTTGAGTATAAGACGAGGTAGGTTTTAGGTTTATTTTAAAACCTAAAAAACTCGGCTTAACTCGAGTATATACAGTACGTTTATCTCTCGACTCCAGATACGATAAAGACCTATGAAGCACGAAGATTATTTAATTAAAATCCTCACCTTTATTTTTTTCAATCTCATATAATGAACTTATACCTTAATTCAATTTCTGTGATATGTGGCATTAATTATAAATCCTCTGCCTTATGTTCCTGTTTCTGAAGACTCAATCCAATACCTTCATATATTAATTAATATTAAAAAAAAAAAAAAATCTGGAATCTTCTTGAAAGAAATGTGTCAGTTTTTAACCCTTATCCAGCCTTTGGTACAGCATTGAACAATTAATAAAAATATAATAATGTTTTTACTTCTAGTTGTTTTTTCTTTACTGACTTATCGTAAAAATTTTGCCCTAATCAATCAGATATTATGTAACATTTGAAAGCTAACATCTGATTGGTTGGGGAAAGATTAGCACCATTTTTAATCATAAGAACTTTTATTGAATAACCCTTTAAATACCTTATAGCATTATTATATTATAACATCTCAGTTGCCTTGGAAAGATCGATTGATTGCTCAAGCAGAAAAAAAAAAAAGATTCTTCAAACAGTTTAACCCATTAATGGAGTCATGGGACCTATTGTTACAAGTTGTTGATGATAAGAAGAAATCAAGCAGAAAAAAAACATTGCTTTACAGCCCAGCCTTTATTATCTGACAATTCATTTTATATTTTGATGGATTCAACATGGTTCATGAGAAAAGGTGTTGTTAAACAATCTTGTTTGTTTTTATGTTACAATTTAAATTCTGACATAGCAGTAAATGTGTTATACTCTTTTTTCCCTAAGGCTTTTGATCTGTGCCACATAGGCGAAACATTAAGTATATGCAAATAAGAAACAGAGATTCTGGGGAATTTCCATGTTTCCATGTCAGCTTTCAGGAAAATTATTCCTTTAAAAAGATTTTTACAGCATCCTAATGCAAAACCAGAGCGCCAGCTACAGACCATTTGGCTTTATTAAGCCATCATCAGTGTAGTGCAGGCCTCTGGTTTTTCAGTGTGAAGCGTATAGACAGACGTCACTAATAAATTAAAAAAATTGTAGGGAGAGAATAAGGCTTCACAGCTCCCTTAAAGGGGAACTGTGGTCTCCAAACAAGTTGAGTTTAAATGAAAGGCCAGTTCACCTACCTTTAAAAAAGCCATCAACAACCTCTCTACATGCTCCACAGCCCAAGATATAAAGAAATTACTGACCAGAAAGTTAATGGGTGGGAGGCGAATGTGACATTCCTAAGGCTCCTCCCCACCGCCAATGGTGAGCACAGCCTCATACTTCAGTGACAGGACAGGAGTCAGGAAGTCCCTCCCCTCCCTGTTGTGTAAAGATCCCCACAGAGAAGGTAAGGGAATCTACAGCCATACTCTTCCACTATGTGAAAACAGTCTTTTCAGGCAGAGCTCTCACTCTGCCTAAAAAGGTGTTTTCACACAGTTTTGTGGGGTGGGGGCAGGGTGTACCACGGCACTGTGAGTGGGCGGGGTCACATGGGGCTGGAAGGGAAGGGGCCAACAAATAGAGGGGCCATGAGGTCCATGAGTAGGAGGGACCAGGGGGGCTTGCAAGAGGAGGGGGGCTGCCAGGGGAGGAGGAGACACAGGGCAGATTGACTGTCATCCACTGACATGGTTTCAGAGCAGGAAGCAGGAAGTAGGGGACCTGGTGAGGCTGTGCCATATCACACCAAAAATGTATCTCCAGGATAAACAATGAAAATAAACAATAAATAAATTGCAGACCTTCTCAGGAGAGCAATTCCTATCAATTACCTTAAGTCATTTTTGGACCACATTTCCCCTTTAAGGTCTGTTAGCATGATGGTGTGGAACTGTCTTCCAGCAGATGTGGTAATGGATAATGGCAAGTTCATTGGATACTTTCAAAAGAGGGCTGGATATGTTTCTAAAACTAAAAAGTACAAAAAAATGGAATTAATAATATGTAAAGACTTATTTAATAAGAGGTGCAAAATTTCTCCATGCTAAACAACCAATCAGATGATACCTTTATTTGTCAACAATAGAGATGGCCGGTTGACCACTTTCTGAAAGTTTTCTGAAATTTTTGAAAACATCGAACATGCGAGGATTCTCGAACGACCGAAAGTCACAGCTGGACGTTTGGGGGTCCCCCCCTCAACACGGGACCCACTCCTGCGGGCCCTTAGAAGGACCATTGTGGCCCTACAAGTGCACTTTGGGTTAGGGGTCCAATAGAGCGAACAGGGACTGTTGAAATCAACATCACCGGCGTTGCCGACGTTATCTGAAGTCTTCTTTCTTCTGAGCCAGCGGCACAAACTCCGTGGATGTCTCCGACACAGGGCGATGTCACTGTGGTCGCCAGTGACACCGCCGACGTAGTGGCATCAACGTCGCCGACGCTAGTGGAATCAACGTCTTCTTTCTTCTGCCATCAGTGTGATGACTTCTGAGCTTTGCGCGGTTTGCAACTCTTGATATAGTTTTGCTGAAGGACCAAATCCATTTATGATTCTTAAATATTTCAATGCTTGCAATCATATGATCACATATTATCCAATCATATTTGAATTTTATCAGTGGAGTGGTTTGTCGCCGGCAGGGTCCTGGTTTTGTGCTGCATTATGCCCAACAAAGGCACTTGCCAATGCCACAGGGGCACTTCTAAGTGCTGGGGGGGTCCGGGTATGAGCTGCGGGACCCCTTAAGCCCCAAAAGGCACTTGTCCAGTGCCACAGGGGCCACAAGGGACTTATAGGTGCCCGGGAAGGGGGTCCCGGGTTGAGCTGCAGGACCCTTAATCCCCAAAAGGCCATTGTAAGGGCCACAATGGTCCTTCTAAGGACCCAGGAGGCCGCAGGACTTTCAGTCTTTCGAGGATTGGCGGAAAATGGAAATGGGGTGTGCGCTACTTTCATTTTTTGCTGTTTTCCCACGGGGACGTGTTCCCCGGCCATTTCCCAGGTCCCAGAGCCATTTACAGTACAGTAAGTTACCACTATTTTTAGGCGGAAATTTCCGAAATCTCCCCCCTATTGACATAATGGCTGATTCACAGATTTTAAATGTTCGGATTTTTGAAAATCCGTGAATCCTCAAGTAGGACAGATTTTCGGAAGTTCGTCCATCTCTAGTCTACTACAGTTAGACAACATTATGGGTAGGGTATAAAGGTTGGACTAGATGGACGTATGTCTTTATACAACCTCCAATACTATGTTACTATGTAACTGTTATACAGACATTATGGGTAGGGTATAAAGGTTGGACTAGATGGACGTATGTCTTTATACACACTCCAATACTATGTTACTATGGAACTGTTATACAGACATTATGGGTAGGGTATAAGGTTGGACTAGATGGACATATGTCTTTATACAACCTCCAATACTATGATACTATATAACGTTATACAGACATATGGGTAGGGTATAAAGGTTGGACTAGATGGAGTATGTCTTATACAACCTCCAATACTATGTTACTATGTAACTGTTATACAGACATTATGGGTAGGGTATAAAGGTTGGACTAGATGGACGTAGTCTTTATACAACCTCCAATACTATGTTACTATGTAACTGTTACACAGACATTATGGGTAGGGTATAAAGGTTGGACTAGATGGACGTATGTCTTTATACAAAATCCAATACTATGTATATGTAACTGTTATACAGACATTATGGGTAGGGTATAAATGTGGACTAGATGGACGTATGCTTTATAAACCTCCAATACTATGTTACTATGTAACTGTTATACAGCATTATGGGTAGGGTATAAAGGTTGGATTAGATGGACGTATGTCTTTATACAACCTCCAATACTATGTTACTATGTAACTGTATACAGACATATGGGTAGGGTATAAAGGTTGGACTAGATGGAACGTATGTCTTTATAACACCTCCAATACTATGTTACTATGTAACTGTTATACAGACATTATGGGTAGGGTATAAAGGTTGGACTAGATGGACGTATGTCTTTATACAACCTCCAGTACTCTGTATAATGTAACTGTTATACAGACATTATGGGTAGGTATAAAGGTTGGACTAGATGGATGTATGTCTTATTCATCTCCCAATACTATGGTACTATGTAACTGTTATACAGACATATGGATAGGGTATAAAAGTTGAACAAGATGGACGTATGTTTTATACAACCTCCAATTATGTTACTATGTAACAGTTATACAGACATTATGGGTAGGGTATAAAGGTGGGACTAGATGGACATATGTCTTTATACAACCTCCAATACTATGTTACTTGTAACTGTTATAAGACATTATGGGTAGGGTATAAAGGTTGGACTAGATGGACATATGTCTTAACAACCTCCAATACTATGTACTATGTAACTGTTTATGCAGAGCATTATGGGTAGGGTATAAAGGTTGGAATAGATGAGACATATGTCTTTATACAACCTCCAATACTATGTTACTATGTAACTGTTATCAGATTATGGGTAGGATATAAGGTTGGACTGATGGACCTATGTCTTATACAACCTCCAATACTATGTTACTATGTAACTGTTATACAGACATTATGGGTAGGGTATAAAGGTTGGACTAGATGGACATATGTCTTTATGCAACCTTTATACCCTACCCATAATGTCTGCATAACAGTTACATAGTAACATAGTATTGGAGGTTGTATAAAGACATACGTCCATCTTCTCCAACCTTTATACCCACCCATAATGTCTGTATAACAGTTACATACTAACATAGTATTGGAGGTTATATAAAGACATACGTCCATCTAGTCCAACCTTTATACCCTACCCATAATGTCTGTATAACAGTTACATAGTAATATAGTATTGGAGGCTGTATAAAGACATATGACCATCTAGTCCAACCTTTATACCCTACCCATAATGTCTGTCTAACAGTTACATAGTAACATAGTATTGGAGGTTTTATAAAGACATACGTCCATCTAGTCCAACATTTATACCCTACCCATAATGTCTGTGTAAAAGTTACATAGTAACATAGTATTGGAGGTTTTATAAAGACATACATACATCTAGTCCAACCTTTAAAACCTACCCATAATGTCTGTACTGGTAGGGTATAAAGGTTGGACTAGATGGACATATGTCTTTATACAACCTCCAATACTATTACTATGTAACGTTATACAGATATTATGGGTAGGGTATAAAGGTTGTACTAGATGGACCTATGCCTATATACAACCTCCAATACTATGTTACTATGTAACGGTTATACAGACATTATGGGTAGGGCATAAAGGTTACTAGATGGACGTATGCCTAATACAACCTCCAATACTATGTTACTATGTAACAGTTATACAGACATTATGGGTAGGGTATAAAGGTTGGACTAGATGGACCTATGTCTTTATACAACCTCCAATACTATGTTACTATGTAACTGTTATACAGACATTATGGGTGGGTATAAAGGTTGGACTAGATAGACTTTGTCAATTAAACTTAACTTGCTTTTACAGTGTACTTATCCTTTAATGGAACAAAATGTCTTTAAGGAAAAGAAACACAAGCTTTGTATATTCCTTTAATATCAAGATGTCAACATGACTTAGATAATATCATCTACCACCGTATAAATGCAACATAAAGCAAATGTCTTCCAGCAATTGTTATGCAATTGAAACACAGTGAATTATACGTAAACATACTGTAAAGCACGTTAATTAACATTTCTCAGGAATGCTGGAACAATTATTATCCTTATAATTAGGTGAGGGATTTTTTTTATATAAAATGTCAAGGGATACAGACGCGGAAAGGTAGTTTAATGATTAAACAAGTCAGAGGCTAGGCAGCTTTACTTGGAAACATTAACGATGACATTTATAAGGCGAAGCAATAAATAACCTTCCAACAACGTTGTTTCTTTAAATACATATAAAATAACACAAAACACGGGTAATGCTTATACTTGCTAAAAGGCACTCCAGCCCCCAAACAAATTTTAGTATCCTGCAGGGAATTGCTATAAAGCTCGACCTCTCAAGGTTTAAGCACTTCCTGCAGTCCCCAAAACTACCATCTTCGTTATGCCGACACCTTCTGCTTAACTCCCGTGCCTTTTCTGAGCATGGAAGTCAAGTAGGAGGGACGCTCACAGGCATCTGCCCTGTGATTGGTGCTATGCCTTTAATGTAACTATAATTCTAGTAGTTATCTGAATGTATTCCAGTTGTAGTTATATAAAGTGCATGATACCCCTACTTGTGCATGTACTGTATATGGTTCTAACTAGTGATAATCCCCAAATTGTTTTTTTTTTGTGCTGGGTTCAAAAATACGTGGATCTTATTTTTTGGAAAATTTTCAGAACTTTTGACAAAAAAAAATGTGAAAATGGCAAAATCAAAAATACCATTAAAATATCCAATATTCCAAAAAACAAAAGTCTATCGAGAATTGGAAATTTCCTTTAGAAATTCAAAAAAGTACAATTCAGTTTTTCAGAACTGAACTTAGGACAGTAGGTTCCAGTAAGCGCTACCGGAAAGAAACTCTCCAGTTTTGTTCATCTCTGATTATAACAATTCGCCAAAGTGGTACACATCCATATGAAAGCTTAAGGCTGAAGTGTTGAGTTTCACAGGTAACATTAACATAGTATGGTATTAAGGGCATGTCCACCCCCAAAACATAATCCCCCCCACACTGGCCCCATCATGTAGTGTAGTTAATACTTACCTCACATCCCGCTCCATCTGGTTCTCCTGTAGTCCCCCCCCAAAGTCCCAAAACTGGCCACCAGGAGGACATCAGAGTCCTATAGGACTCTGCCTCCTACCTGGCCCTCCGGGAGAAGTTTGGCATGCGTACTGCAGCCCTTCTCCCCCTCCCTCCCCCTCCAGATTCCCTCCCCCTAGCATAAATCCCCTTTGATATAGTATTCCCCCTGGTCTCCCAGCCCCAACCGCTTCATTTTTATGTTTAGAAAGTGCCCCAAACTTTTACTTACCTCCCCTCTTTCCTCCACTGCCAGAATGACCGCACAGACGCGTCCGTGATTGGCTGCCGCTCAGCCAATCACAGACACGACTGCCAGTCCGCCTCTCTGCTTGCATTTTCTCGCAAGCAGAGGGCCTTGCCGCGGCGGAGGAAAGAGGGCAGGTAAGCAAAAGTTTGGGGCACTTTCTAAGCATAAAAATGAAGCGGTTGGGGCTGGGAGACCAGGGGGAATACTATATAAAAAAATTGTTTTAAGGGTGGACATACCCTTTAAAGGTTCGATAAAGACATGTGTCCATCTAGACCACCTTTTTAGCCTACTCATTAACCCTACCTAACAGATCATAACAGATGAATGGGGGGAGTGGTTGTTCTTATAATAAAAACTTTTCAGTTTGTCTTTTGCTGTTTGGTTCTTTTTGTTGCATAACTGCTCCCTTTGTGTTTATTGAACACTTTTTTTAAAATACCCTTTGACTTGGTTAATCTTTACCTACATGTACATTATAATCTATGGAGTTAGTATCTGTTGTATTCAATTAGATCAACTGGCTGGAGAATGGTCATACTTTAACTTTGTTAAAGTAACAAACAATTTATAGTAACTGACAACTATAGGGCTCCACCAACAGTGACAGGGGAGGAGCATTACTGTCCAAGTAGAGATTGTTCGAAACCGGCAACAGTGACACTGACAGGGGAGGGCATAACCGTCCAAAGTAGAAATGTTCGAAACCAGCAACAGTGACACTGACAGGGGGAGGAGCATAACTGTCCAAAGTAGAGATGTTCGAAACCGCAACAGTGACACTGACAGGGGGAGGAGCATAACTGTCCAAGTAGAGGTGTTTAAACCGGCAACAGTGACACTGACAGGGGAGAGGACATAACTGTCCAAGTAGAGATGTTTGAAACCGGCAACAGTGACACTGACAGGGGGAGGAGCATAACTGTTCAAAGTAGAGATGTTTGAAACCGGCAACAGTGACACTGACAAGGGGAGGACCATAACTGTCCAAAGTAGAGATGTTCGAAACCGGCAAGTTTCGTTCATCAATTTTCAATAGGAATCAAAAATGTTTTGATATTCCCATTTAAATTTCAATTTAAAAAATTCTCTAAGTTTCGAATTTCGAAAAATCCGCCGGTTCTATGAATTTTTCAAACCGTCAGTTCCAAATCGAAACCAGGTTTATTTTCTAATCATTCATTTTAAATGTATTTTTATGGTTTAATTATTCTTTAAATGCTAGAAATGGCGACAAAAGGCTTTCTTTTCTTTAGCTCTATACAAGAAAAACAATCTGTACAGAGAGGGAAAAAGTGGTCATTAGACCTTTCCGTAATCATCAGAAGTCTTAGGTTTTTGGCTCGTTACATTGAATTTGGAATGTTCACAGACCAACCTTCAGAGTAGCAATTTATCAAGGTGTGAAATTGACACGTTTTCATGTTACGCAGGAAATTTTTCATTTTCTGATATTCACCTATTTGACATCGGCACAAAGGATTTCTAGAATTGGTTTTCCTGGTCTTTCTACCTCTATCCTGATATGGTCTAATTAACAGTATTTGTTGTTTTTTTTTATCCAGTACATTCGTCCTTGTCCGTGTTTGCTCGTATTTTAAAGAACAAAAGGTAATTTATAACAGTCAGGATAGGAATTTCGCTAACAATGTCTCATGTTGTTTTGAATCAATATCCCTCTTGTTATTTTCAGATCTGTGAAAACAATGTAGGTCATGTGTGCTTGGCCATTTGTTACGGTTTTTAAAGTAACAAGGCGACTGGATCAATTAGAGAAAGAATGACCTCAGAGTTAGTGTGGGGTCATTTAAAAAACTTTGCTTGGTTAATTAATGTAGGGATATGGAACATTGTTTTTTAAAAATTTGTTTATTAAAATGGCATCAAACAAGTAACAGAATCAGTGGACAAATCAAAAAGTTGAGACTTTCAAACTTAAGCAACAAAACAGTGTTTAATGAGCACACGGCCATTTGGATTACTGGTAGCCTCGTAATTCCCAGCCTTACTTTTCTATGTGCTGTCCACATGTTCACAGATATTGCTACAGTTCTATCAGGCTGGTGTACTGTACAGTATATCCAATGTAACGTTATCAAAGGGCTGTGTACTGTACAGTATAACCAATGTAACGTTATCAAAGGGCTGTGTACTGTACAGTATATCCAATGCAACATTATCAAAGGGCTGTGTACTGTACAGAATATCCAATGCAACGTTATCAAAGGGCTGTGTACTGTACAGTTACCCAATGCAACGTTATCAAAGGGCTGTGTCTGTACAGTATATCCAATGTAACATTATCAAAGGCTGTGTACTGTACAATATATCCAATGCAACTTATCAAAGGGCTGTGTACTGTAACAGTATATCCAATGTAACATTATCAAAGGGCTGTTTACTGTACAATATATCCAATGCAACATTATCAAAGGCTGTGTACTGTACAGTATATCCAATGCAACGTTATCAAAGGACTGTGTACTGTACAGTATACATCCATGTAACATTATCAAAGGGCTGTGTACTGTACAGTTATATATGCAACGTTTCAAAGGCTGTTCTGTACAATATATCCAATCAGCAAATTATCAAAGGGCTTTGTACTGTACAGTATATCCAATGCAACGTTATCAAAGGGCTGTGTACTGTACAGTATACCCCAATGTAACGTTATCAAAGGGCTGTGTACTGTACAGTATATATAATGCAACGTTATGTAGATGTGGAAAAGGGTCCGAATTACTCTCCCTTTATCACTTTTCATTGCAAAAAATGTAGCAGGATAGTTTTTCTTATTTTAATTTTATTCATTAAAATGTAATTAATTGAATTTAATTTAAAGGGTATCTCCACCCAAAAAAACCTTTTTCTGTACTGTAGGGCACCCTACCCCACCCCAACTGCCATGTTCGTTTTTGTTATAAAAGCAGCAGAAATGTACTTACATTGCTTCTTTCACCGGTGCTCTGCACATGCTTATAGTCTCCTGGAGGACAAGGAGGAGGCAGAAACTTTCACACAGAGACAGCTCCTCCTCTTCAGTTTCCTGGACTTTGGACAAGCACTGCAGGAAACCATAAGGAGCAGACATTAAGTAAGGATTTTTTTAACCTACACAGTGGGACCAAAGTGGGTTAAATTTTAGTTTTGGGGTGGACATGCCCTTTTAATGGCGATGGCAAAATACATTAATGAATGACTTTGTTTTGGATGAATGTATGACATTTTGGGATGTTTATAATACATAGAGCAAAATATAAGGCTAAAATTATAATAACAATAATTAAAAGGGGATAAATACGAAACGCATTCTCATTAACTTATAGTTAAGGAATGGGGTTCTTAACAGAACAGCTTAAGGAAGCCGTTTTTGTTACTGCAGGTGCAACAGTCTTATCCCCTAGAACGGCCTATCAGAACCAAGATTTAACAGTGTACATTTTTTTTTAAACACATTCCTTTGCTTTTCATTAAAAAATTAAATCTTTGCTGTTTATTTCTCATCAAGCATTGAGTAAAAAAAGAAAACAAACAAAAATGTCACAAGTATGGAAATTTGAACCTGTGACATCATGGGCTGTGTTTTCTAAAGTAGAGCATTTGTCTGCTTAGCCACCGTCTCTTACTAGAGCAGAATAGACGGGGGAAAATGGCAGTAAAATCAACTGACTATATTGTATTGTCTGTACGCATGAGGGCTGGAAATAAACATAGGGTAACAAGCAAGTCTTATCAGGGTCTTCAATACTGCTTCGAGACACTGTATATAAAGTAAAGGTAATAGAGACAGTGAATAGTAAGGTCAGAGGGCGTGGCCAATAGGTGCACATGCTCACACGGCTCTTGAAGCCTAGATTACTAGAGAAGTATCTCACAAGGTATAAATCTTCTGGGGTTAAAAGGTTTTACATTAGGATTTAAAAAATATGTTAAATTAATCTAAGTATATTGGTAACTGAGCGACACAATAAAATGGGAGAAAAATACCTTCCATACTGGGAAATGCTAAAGGACAAGGTCATTTGTAATAAAGGACAAGTTACATAGTGACAAGTCTAACTCCATCTATGACTTTCCTCTGCATGCCTGCATTTGGAAAATGAAACATTAAGTATCCTCATGAAAGAAACCTGTTTCAGGATTATATATAACATTACTAAGAAAATAATGCAAAAAGCAAATGTATTATATTGTGCGAAGAAACATATCCTGCTAACCCATAAATAATGTCTGAAAGCCTCTCTAGACAGCAATATTCTAGTGTAGACAATCAGGGCTACTCAGAAAATGAAAATCCAATAGAGATGATTTTCAATATTCTGTAGTGGAATTGATACATGTGGCAGAACATTTGTTTCCATTTTGTTCTCACAGATTAGGATTTGATAGCTACAATCAAAACCTAAGGTTTATATCCTGAAATTGACCAAACATGTCTACCCATCAGAAAGTTTCAAGGACAGTAGGACACCCCTTGGATTCTATGTTTATAAATAACACCTTGGGGATCCATTGTATTAATTTGACAGCCTATAAGTACAATAAAAATTCATTAAAGCTGGTACTGAATGTTTGTACTTTTCCTTCGTGAGTTGATAGCGTTGACAGGACAATGAATGAATTCTGTCTGTCCGTGAACTATATTTTTAGTTCAATATGGGAACTCTAACTCAATGCAAATATTTTTATTACCAAGCAGTTGTTGAAAGCAGTTATTGAACCCCCTGAAAATCACATTTAACTGAATAACATTAAATCAAATATTCTTAAAGGTATTGGCAGGAATCTCATAATTTATTGGGGGGGAAATGCTTAGAATTTTCTAATATTGATGGTAATTTTTAGCCTGTCCTATGCAAAATCCATTTGGCATTGTGACTTTGCCATTAATACTTAGACAGAAAACAATACCCCAAAAGGACAATCAATTAAAGAAGGGGGTGTCAGGAAGTGTGTAGTGACTTGGCAAGATGGGTTAACTATTGGTATTAGTTCTTGCAGAGGACCAATAAAAATACCATTCCACCCTGGAACAGTCCTATTGTTTATATTACGATTAGTGAAGCATGGAACCAGATCTTCTTTCCAGACAATGTGGGGCCAAACCGTGTATCTGGAATTCTCTTAGCTAGGGTCTGGTAGGTACCCTAAGATTCATTTTAAGGACAACCATACATGTAAAATAAATGTATTTCGGTATTGGATTATGTAAGACAGAAACTAATATTATATTTGTGAATGGAAAGAAGGCCCCTAAAAATGATACCCAACATGGAGCCCTTATTCCCTTGCCAAGGCGAGTTATTAATATCTTGGGAATATGGATACACACAGGTCATGTTTGGTTTGAGGAATTGATATTAATACAGGAGAGGAATATGGTGGTCAATATCCTAGTACAATGTACATATCTACATTTATTGGAATCTGGGGGAATTAATGCTTTGGCTAGTTGTAAATCTGGACATTCCTAGACACTCTTACCTCTCCACTCTCCCACACTCTGCATAGCCAGAGAAGGGGGGTGGTTCATGAAATGGTTTAAAAATCCTTGTAGCACCTATAACTTTGTTCATACTGAGGGGACATGCTAAAACCGTGTGTATGGACCCAATGTTTCTTCCCGCCCGGGGATACAGGACTTCTTCTAGTAAGTAGGGTCTGTGAATATTTTTATCCTTTTAATTTTATATAACTGTTGTACCTATTGTTGTCATTTTATTATAACACCATTTTCTTTTATTTTTGTATTATATCACTGTCCACCTTTTGGAATATTAAATCTAAAATTTAATAAGTTTGTCTTTGATGCTCTAAGAACTCAGTTGGCCTCTTATAAGTTTACATTTGGTTGAATGAAATGTTTCGCAGTGTAAATGCTAATTAACACTGTGACTGCTTGTGAGAACTGATCTAATTAACCAGTTAGTTGCTGGAGTGCATGGTGTAGTGTTAACCATTTAGCTGCCTGGACAGGGGTGTGCATAGTCAGTGAGAGTCAAGAGTGTTTTGGGGCGTCTTTAAGGCCATAACTTAAAGTGGTGGCAGCGAGTACCGATTGATTGGTCAGATCACGTGCCCAGCGACTGGTCGTTCTGACAGAGGGGATTCAGTTTTATTGCTAGACTGCAATTGTACCCACTACATAAACATTATCATAAAAACAATTCCTAAATGGCTGCCATCCACGACACTACAATATTTCAGCGTTTCATATACACCATAAAAACCATAAAATATCAATAGTCCTGTGCCACAGTCCAAATTTGTGACTTTATTTTTTCTTTTACTGATATCACTATTATAGTGGTAGTAAAAGTTCAATACTTATCGTTCATATACTTCACTTGTCCCTGTTTTTATACAGAATTCCACAATGTGATATTTCGGTAGCGTGATAACAGATGATCCTACTGGAACACTTTTCCGCTATTGATCACCCTCCCGGCACCTTTTACAGACCCTTTGCAGGGTCTCTGGTTTTGGGGGTTCCGGATTCATCAGAGTGGCATTCACCGATCACTGTCCTGCCGGAGGGTGATCAATAGCGGAAAAGGTGTTCCAGTAGGATCATCTGTTATCACGCTACCGAAATATCCACATTGTGGAATTCTTGATAACAACAAGGACTAGTGAAGTATATGAACGATAAGTATCGAACTTTTACTACACTATTATAGTGATATCAGTAAAAGACAAAATTAGTCACAAATTTAGACCGTGGCACAGGTCTATTGAATTTTATGGTTTTTATGGTGTATATGAAACGCTCAAATATGTATGTGTCGCGGTGGCCAGCCAATTTAGGAATTGTTTTTATGATAATGTTTATTGTAGTGGGTACAATTGCAGTCCACAAAAAACTGAATCCCCCCTTCTTTAATTGATTGTCTTTTTGGGGTTTGTTTCTTGTTTTTGAAGGTGTTTCCTAGGGAGCTGGTTGGCTAGTCTAGTTTGGATCCAGACTATCCCCCCATTTGTTATTTAATTACAAATTAAGGAGGGCATAACTCTTGCTCCATATTACAGTAGTACAAACAGCGAATAATTCATAGTTATTTAATTTTCAATTTTGACTAGCCCCTAATAATTCAAAAATTGGAGAACTATAGACACAGTTAATCACTGACCCAAAAGTCCTATTTTAAATAAACCAAAGTTGCCCATACACTTGCAGCTTACCAGCTAATGTTTCCACCACATTCCAGCCAACACCTGGCCTGATCACATTTTAACTAACGTAACTGACGTAATGTTGACCATAAATGGTCTCTGTCTTGTGAATTCCCAGGAACACTGGTAGGTAAGAATTGTTGGGACATTATACATATAATTATTCAGTATTTGGTGGATTAAATAGGAGTCGCTGTGTGAAGGTTCTCCTTCATCCAGGTCATGGTATACTGTTGTATTCATTTAGATCAACTGGACTTGAAGTTTAGTTCTTGAAGACGTTTTGTAGTCATCCGACTGGCTTTCTCAATTCAGAATGACTTGTACAAGAATCTGTGGCAATTATGTACCCTGGAAAATCCCATAGCATATCACAGCCAGGTGTAAAGGGCGTGATTGGATAGTGGCTAATAAGGGGGTTAGGAATGCCCAGAGTAAGGTGTCAAAACAGCATTGTACATGGCAACAGTTGGTGTTGAACCCCCCCACCTCTATTTAGGCTTGGTTTCTTTTTTATTTCACATACTGTAAATGCCCCTACCACCTCTCTTGAACCAGTCACGTTCCTTTACCAAATGTTAACATAACAATCTTCAAAGGTATGTGCTTTATCCTTAAGATGAGGTACACAGGCTGAGTCCTGACCCGAGGAATTGGCTCTTCTGTGCTGGGCCATACGTTGATCAGTTGCTGTTTGGTCCCCCCACATACAATCAGAGCATTCTCACTGCACTGCACTGCGTATATGATGTCGCTTTTCTTGTGTTTTGGTATTGGTCTTTCGGATGTACCAATTGCTGCCAATTGGGAAGTTCTAACACCACATCCAGAACTCTCAGGATTTCACCAACTAGATTGAAGATATAGTACTCAGTGCAGAAAAAACTATGGTGTCCTATGATGTGACATCCTCTCTTCACCTGTATACCCCCAAGGAGCTATTGACATGGTGAGAAAATGGCTTACCAGCAGAACTGATATCAACCCAGAACAGTGTGTTCCTTACTAGACTTGTGCCTGAATACCACCTATTTCAAATACAGGGAAAGTTCTATAAGCAAAAACACGGATGTGCTATGGGATCTCCAATTTCACCCATTGTGGCCAACCTTTACATGGAAGAGGTAGAAAAACAGGCGCTTAATACCTTTAAAGGCATAGCACCCAGCCACTGGTTCAGATATGTGGATGCCACCTGGGTTAAAATCCCACCAAGGAAGTACAAGCTTCACAGAACACATAATGAGGTAGACAAAAACATCAAATTTACAAGAGGAAAGAGGTACAAAACAACAACCTTCTTTTTTGGACTGCTTGGTAGAAGTTAAGGAGATGGTAAACTGAAAGTAGAGGTTTACAGAAAACCAACATACAAGATCAGTATTTGATGTTTTACTCCCCACCACCCTTTAGATCACAAGCTGGGTGTCGTCAGAACCCTGCAACACAGAGCTGAGAACATCCCCACTAGCAAAAGAGGCGAAGGCGAAAGAAATGAAACATCTCAGGAGCCCTTAAACCTTGTGGTATCCAGACTGGGCCTTTGTCAAAAGAAGTAGAAGGAAAGAAAGAACAGAATACCAACAGTGAATGGGAAAAACAAGCCAGGAGAAAGAACATGGTCATCCCATATGTAGCAGGGGTCTCCGGAAAATTAGAGATTTTTCAAAAAACACGTATCCCTGTCTGCTTAAAGCCAAACAACACACTGAGCAGCATTGGTACATCCGAAAGACCAATAACCCAAACAACAAGAAAAGTGACTACATATACGCAGTGCAGTGCAGTGCAGTGCAGTGAAGAATGCTCTGATTTGTATGTGGGGGGACCAAACAGCAACTGCATCAAAGTATGGCCCAGCACAGAAGAGCCAATTCCTCGGGTCAGGACTCAGCCGTCTACCTGCATCTTAAGGATAAAGGCATACCTTTGAAGATTGTAATGTTAACATATTGGCAAAGGAACGTGACTGTTCAAGAGAGGTGTCAAGGAGGCCATTTATGTGTAAATAAGAAACCATGCCTAAATAGAGGTGGCGGGGTTCGACACCAACTGTCTGCCATGTACAAGCTGTTTTGACACCTTACCCTGGGTGTTCCTATAACACCTCTTAACCACTATCCAATCACATCCTAACGCTTGGCTGTGATATGCTAATTGGGATTTTCCAGGGTACATAATTGCCACAGATTCTGGTACAAGTAATTCTGAAGATCCAGTCGGAATAGCAGAAACATCTTCAGAACTAAACTCAGTCCAGTTTGACTAATTGAATACAACAGATAAATATGGAGTCATATCTAATGTTTAACCCTTTCCCTGCCACAGATCGTATTTCACGATCGTGTCAGTGTATACTCAAACTGCCACAGATCGTGAATATACGATCTGTGGCTTCCCCCCTCCCAAAATTTTTTTCCCCCTGCTAGGGCGGATCGGGGGGCAGCATTCAACTGCCCCCCTAGTCCCCTCGATCCCCCCTCGGTTTGGTCTAATCCGAGGGGGGGATCGGGAGATATCCCTACCTTTGAGATGCATCAGCCGGTCCCACGTGGAGAAGTAGAGGAGATCCGTTTTCGTTCCGGAAAAGGGAGACCCCGGTGAAGCAGGAAGCTGAGTGATTGTCACCGGGTCCTCCTAAGAGAGTAAGATGCGGTGGAGGTACTGCAGCTAGATCTACATTTAGATCATGCTGCAGTACCTAGTATAGTACAAGCTGTCAAGCTGACAGCTTTACTATACATTTGTGAATGGAACTCAAAGTTCCATTCACAAATAGGATTTTTTCTAAGTCTTTTGCTACTTAGCGAAGACTTAGAAAAAAAATGGGGACAGAGATCAAAATTTGGTGATCACTTCTATCACCAAATTATTGGATCTTTGCCAATGAATGAAAAATCACTTCCTGGAAAATGATTTCCGGGAATGATTTTTTCCGATCGGATTTCGAATTGGAAAACGGGCATTTATGCCCGTATTCCAAGTTCGGTATCATTCCCTAAGATGATTTGATGACTCTTTGGGAATGATCCCCCCAAAAAAGGGGAATGCCCACAAAAAAATCTTAAAGTGATACACACACCTTTTTTTTTTTTTAACCCTAAAAACTATAAATTAGCAAAAAACTTTGTCTTCTCCAAGCTTCCCAATGTCCCCGGTGATATCGGTAAAGTAAACGCGGATCATTTATTTGTTGGATTTCAAGGGAAACTAAGCCTATTTTAGTGGAATTTGCAGAGGTGGACCAAAAAGACCGTATTGATTTTTTAGGATCAATAAAGTGTGCAAAACCTTGTGTGACTCTCTGTACTTACTGGTTTTTCCACTAAAGGGGGAGTGGGGATAGGGGTGGGGAAGTGGTTGTGGCGTTTTTTAATTTTTTCTGTAATTCAATTGCGCATGGATCCCATTTGAGCTAGTTGTGGCCCCGTCTCTGTTTGCACCCACCCTTATGGCATACCGTTTGATTCAGGACATGTAGGAGATTGCCGTTTAGTGGGTTTTTTTACTTGCCGAGTGGGTTTAGGTAGATTTCAACCATTGAGTCCTCTTATTTTATTTTTCCACAAAATCTCCTAAAAGCACGGAGTTCTATGGATAACAGCACCTGGAATTCTTCATGTATATACGAAAGCATGTACCACCATGTAGCTGAAGGTGTGTAGCTTCAAAAATATATAGTTTGTGGGGGGTATTTCCAAGTTGATTAGGCTGTTCAAATTACAGAACACTTTGATTTTTTTTTGTAATTGGACTGTGCTGCGTCCAATTTGAGCTAGTTGGTGGCCCCGTTTCTGTTTGCCACCACACTTAGGCATACCGTTTGATTCAGGACATGTGGGAGATTGCTGTTTAGTGGGTTTTTACTTGCCGATGGGTTTAGGTAGGATTCAACCATTGGTCCTCTTATTTTATTTTTCCACAAAATCTCCTAAAAGCACGGAGTTCTATGGATAACAACGCCTGGAATTCTTCATGTATATACGAAAGCATGATACCACCATGTAGCTGAAGGTGTGTAGCTTCCAAAAATATATAGTTTGTGTGGGGGGTATTTCCAAGTTGATTAGGCTGTTCAAATTACAGAACACTTTGATTTTTTTCTTGTAATTGGACTTGTGCATGCTGCCAATTTGAGCTAGTTGGTGGCCCGTTTCTGTTTGCACACCACCCTTATGGCATACCGTTGATTCAGGACATGTGAGAAGTTGCGGTTTAGTGGGTTTTTACTTGCCGAGTGGGTTTAGGTAGGATTTCAACCTTTGAGTCCTCTTATTTTATTTTTCACAAAATCTCCTAAAAGCACGGAGTTCTATGGATAACAGCGCCTGGAATTCTTCATGTATATAGAAAGCATGATACCATCACGTAGCTGAAGGTGTGTAGCTTCCAAAATATATAGTTTTGTGGGGGGTATTCCAAGTTGATTAGGCTGTTCAAATTACAGAACACTTTGATTTTTTTCTTGTAATTGGACTTGTGCATTGCTCCAATTTGAGCTAGTTGGTGGCCACGTCTCTGTGTGCACCCACACATATGGCATACCATTTGATGCAGATGTGTGGGAGATTGACATTTAGTGGGTTTTTTTGCTTGTCAAAAGGGTTTTAGGTAGTTTCAACCCTTGAATCATCTTATTTTATTTTTCCAAAAACATCGTAAAAACCAGGGACTTCTTTGATCAGTGGGTCTGGAATTCTTCATGTATGTATGAAAGCATGGCATCGTACGTAGCTGAAGGTGTGTAGATTCCAAAAAATATAGTTTGTGGGGAGAATTTCCATGTTTCGGACTGTTTTCTTAGAAAAGTGTAGGCTGTTCAATTACAGAGCACTTTGATTCTTTCTTGTAATTGCATTTGTGCATGCGTCCCTTTTTCAAGACAAATGCGAACTTCTACGAAGAATCGTGCGCCCACGCGCATTGATGATATGAATAACAAAGCTACTGTGTTACATAGCTGAAGGTGTGTAAATTTCAGGAATATATATTTTGTGGGGTTATTTTCAAGTTACGGGGGTTGTTTTGTGGAAAAAACTGTAGAATGTCCAAATTCGGAGTTGGCTAATATTTTCGCTGTTTTCTGAGCCATCGTGCATTGTCTCACTTTGTGGCTTTTCGCTCACGTCCGCGTGTGTAACCACACATTGGCATACTTTTTTGATTCAGGACATTGGGAGATTGATATTTAGTAACTTTTTTTTACATGTCCTGAGGGTTTTGGCATGATTCACCTTTTGAAGTTGTTTTTTGTTCATTTTTTCAGACAAATGTGAAATTTCTACGAAGAATTGCGCCTGCGCCATTGATGGTATGAATGAACAAACTACAGTGTTACATAGCTGAAGGTGTGTAGATTTCAGGAATATATAGTTTGTGGGGTTATTTTCTAAGTTCGGGGGTGTTTTTGTTGAAAAAAACTGCAGACGGGTCAAATTCGGAGTTGGCTAAATTTTTTGCCGTTTCTGAGCCATCGTGCATTGTCTCACTTTGTGGCTTTTCGCTTCCGTCGCTGTTGTAACCACACATATGGCATACCGTTTGATTCAGGACATTTGGAGATTGATATTTGGTAACTTTTTTACTATTTTACTTTTTTAACATTTCATGGGGTTGTCGGCACTGATTTCTACCTTTTGAATGTTGTTTTTGTTTGAATTAATTTTTTTTTTGAAAATCTGGTAAAAGTGCAAACTTCTACGAAGAACTGCGCCCAACCATGATGGATTAATGAAAGAATACAGCGTTACATAGAGGTGTGTAGAGTTCAGGAATATATAGTTTGTGGGCGGTATTCTGTTGGGGGGGTGTTTGTGGATACAAACTGCAGACTGTCAAATACAAAACTGCTAATTTTTTTTGCTGCTACTGACATTTGGCATGGTCACGCTCTGGGTTAGTTGGTAGCATCTCTGGGTACACACCCATGAATGTGGCATACCGTTTTATTCGGAGGGGTTAGCTTTCATATTGAGATGTGTTTGAACTTTCCCTGCACAGTTTTTAGCTGAAATTCGCATTTGATTTTGTCTTGATTTCGTTGAGGAAAAAAAAAAATGTGAGAAAACAACTTACAACTTGGACGAAGAGCTGCGTCCGGGTTATCTGCATTTTGATCGAAACTAACCTCACTGTAAATCCTGCGAGTGTAGTTTCTAAAAATATCTCACTTGTGGGGATATTTTAGTTAATTTGGAAGATATTCTATGTTAACTGCCAGTAGTGGTTATACATTACCATCTCACTTGTGGGGATATTTTAGTTAATTTGGAAGATATTCTATTTAACTGCCAGAGTGGTTACATTACAATCTCACTTGTGGGGATATTTTAGTTAATTTGGAAGATATTCTATTAACTGTCAGTAGTGGTTATACATTACAATCTCACTTGTGGGATATTTTAGTTAATTGGAAGATATTCTATGTTAACTGCCAGTAGTGGTTATCTTACATCTCACTTGTGGGGATATTTTAGATATTGGAGATATTCTATGATAACTGTCAGTAGTGGTTTACATTACAATCTCACTTGTGGGGATATTTTAGATAATTGGTAGATTCTATGTTAACTGTCAGTAGTGGTTATACATTCAATCTCACTTGTGGGGATATGTTTAGTTAATTGGAAGATATTCTTGTTAACTGTCAAGTAGTGGTTATAATTTTAATTTGGTGTTTAATATTCTAGGAGGTGCAGTTTAGTTTGGGGGGTCTCCTGTATAGGAAAAGTCGGGTACCTACATATATATGTATGCGTTGTACCGGGGGAGTACAGAGCTTTTAGAAACAGTAAGATTTTGTGGTGACCTTAAGATAAATATAAGTAAAAATGGGAAAATCCATGAAAATTGCAAATTTTCATTTTTACATATTACCCATAATTCCAGTAAATTCCAGAAAAGTTACAAAATTTTGTTCCATGTTAAAGTAAACTTTGGCTGAAAAAAACAATGTTAATATTCCTGATTTACTGCAAGGTTTCCTACTGTAAAATAGTCTAAAGTGATTAAGGCAAAATCCTGAAATTCTTCTGCAGTTAACGCAAAAAAAAATGAAAATCTCCTGGCATGTGAAGGGTAAAGTCTGGCCATACACATGGCTGATTTCAACGGTATTTATTAAAAACATCAGAAATATGATTTAATAAAGGTCACGAAGCTGACAAACTACCCACATCCATCATCCCATCTTATGGTCCGGTTGGAAAATTTCCATCAAATCGTTATCCTTAACACAGCAGAAAGAGGACATACATTGGACTGTGGTATGGCCACATTGAAAAATGATTCTGTATAAAGAATGTACAGAATAATCATTTCTATGTATTTTATACATAAGGCTAATGACCAATTCGATTCAGATTGAGTCTAAAATGAATATATAGCAACCAAAATTGCATGGAAATAATAAATTGGTCAATTGACACACACATACACAAAAGGTAAATGGCATCAAGTGTGAGGGTATGTGGGTGAACAATTGGCCAATCACACAGAAAAACAAATTATTGCTGACCAGCCGGCAATCAGCTGTTTATTAAAAAATTATACGGGGTTTCTATACGTTTGTATTGGAAGCCAATGCGGTCACATGGACACTTGAATAATTTAGGAGAAAATATTGTGAATGTGTTCTGTAGTAGATTAGTTTGGAAAATTTCTAATGTGTTTACCCCGTTTAACACTAATGTGTAAATTTTCAGTTGCTGAATATTTCCAACAAGAAATAACTTTAGAGCTACTTTTACAGTAAATTGGCATCAGGACATGTACGTGTATGGGATTTTTTTTTTTTTAAGAAATGTTTCTATTAAATTGTTTTTTAAGATTTATTTCTGTTTATCATTTTGGGGTAAACTTTCAATAAAATTCATCTTTCCCTTATTAGAATTATGTTGCCTGCAGCTGAACTATTTCACTTGGAAGGTTTGGCAGATACACATCATAAACTACGAAGAGTAGAAGTAGGATATTTCTCCTAGTAGCAATAACTGGACAAATCAGTGTAATAAGGAGTTAACATTAAAATAGTAAACAGGGATCGGCTTCAACTCCTTCATTAATTTGGGTTAAATTTAAGGTAAGATGAGCCCTTAAAGGGACACTAAACCGATAATGAAGTACATGAAATTGTGTCTATTATTCACAGGGAGAGAGATTGCTTGATACATACGCCTCCAGTTGAATAATGAACACCTTGGTAACAGAGATAAACATAAACACTACTGGCACTCCACTTGCAGCTTCTCACCAGCAGATGGTTGCACTGTCCAGATGAGCACCTCTTTTGCGTATCGGCACCAAACTAAAGATAGGAACGCAATCAGGACACCGCCTATCAGCTGGGGAAAGCTGAGTGGATCGATGTTAGGCAAGTTCTCTTGTCCAGCGTTCTATTATTAGAGGGGAATAGCGATCTCACCTCCCTGTAAATAATAGATACAGATTTACTGTAGTATATAATATCAATTTAGTTTTCCTTTAACAAAAACCAAGATAGAGACGGGATTTTGTCCTTAATAACAGTTGAACGTTTTATAAACCCCCCTGTACTCCCAATGAAATAAGGTATGGGAGTACAAATTGATGAAAACTTTTACACTCGTGAAGAAGGGACGAACTGGGCCTTGGATTTATGGCAAATGA
This sequence comes from Hymenochirus boettgeri, assembly GCA_019447015.1. NCBI lineage: Eukaryota > Metazoa > Chordata > Amphibia > Anura > Pipidae > Hymenochirus > Hymenochirus boettgeri. Next base: position 278,517,855 of record CM033474.1, read on the forward strand.
TGATAATACCGTATATAATCGAGTTAAACGGAGATTTTCAGGCTAACAAAATGCCTGAAAATTAGTCTTGTGTTTACTTATAGTCAAACACTTACTCAGCCAGCAGAGAATGTGGAACATGCACCGCCGAAGCAAGAGAAGAGGATCCAGAGCAGCCCTGCAGGGGAACCGGAGCGGTAGGAGAAGGCAACTGTGGGGACTCTCAATTCCTTGTTCACTGCATGTTTGGAAACTACAACTCCTGGCAACTAAATCATGCTGGTAACGAGAACTGTATCCTCTCTATTGCCTCCACTAGGCAAGCATTGAACCAGATACAGCTCTCAGTGCATAGTGAAAGGGGTTTTCCCATTCCGAGACTTTAATGCCGCTATCTGCTGGTGTTAAAGTTAACGTTTAAAGATCCGCTATCGGATCGATACATAGCTTGCGATGGTTGTGCATCACAACGTTACGTACCACCACAACCATCGTTGGTTTATTCTTAAGTCACATTAACCCTTGGTACATGAGTGAACTGACTTTAAGACGTAAAAAGCTCATTGCGGCTTTCGGTACATAGCCCCTTTCTTCTTCATGATTCGGGCAATGGTTGGGTTTCCGCACGCTACATTTGAGGGTTACGGACAATTCGAGGGTTACCGAACAATTAATTTGGGGTTATTCAAAACCGAACATTACATTGAGGGTTACGAATTATAAAGGCTACATTCAAAAGGTTAACAGAAATTGCCCACTACTTTGAGGGCTACCAAAATCGACCCGATATATTCCAAGGGTTATGAACGATACATTTGAGGGGTTACCGAAATCAACCGCTGACATTGGAGGGTACGAAATCGAACACTACTTGGAGGGTTTACTAAAACGATAACATTGGAGGGTTATGATATTCAAAGGCTACATTCGATGGTTACCGAATTCGAACTGTTACACTTCAATTTCCAAAATTTCATGTGCCATCACATCAGAGGATCTGGGTTTTTTTTTGCAATCTAATTTGGAATGGCAAAAATAAACGGGGAATGGGGAGGTAATTGTAAAACTGCTCGCGGAAAAAGGTAAAACTGCTCGCATGCTTGGTATATCTTGAAGCAGATTAAGAGAATTGCAACAAATTAGAAATCTTAAACAAAGTGTGGCCAGCTTTTGATTTAGCACAGGTTCAGTAAGTAGTAGCGGAAGTTGACCTAACGTATTGATTGATTATTTGTTTAAAAGTTAGTATCACAAGCAGGAGATACTCTTTTAAAAAAGGTTTCCAGCAAAATAGTCTTCCATTTTTCCTAACAGTTATCATCACAGATCGGGCTGGAACTGTAACAGTCCCAAGAGCAGAGAGGATGGAACAAAACACAAAATATTTATCTGAAAAGCTAAGGAAGATGATCACAGACTGTATCATGGTAGGGATAACCGTGTTTTCATGATGAATCAATTGTTTTATATGATCCCACATCTCCTTCGATGAATTTTAATTTCCCTTATGTTTAAACAATGGGGGCCATTTTATTGTTTCTCTTGTGTAGATAGATAGGTTGTGTTTAAATTAGCCATATAATTAGAAATGATTACAAAATTCCTGCAGCACTCTAAAACAATAAGGAAGGTCTAAAGTTGTTCGTGTCCCTACCCTCCCGTGTCGCACGATGTGTAATGAAGTTCCGCTCGGCTGACAATCGCCCGTGTATGGGGCCCTTTATTGGTCGAAACCATACACCGCATTGTTCGTTTGGAGGTCCGCCCGTCAGTGGGCAACGATCCCCAACTCGAATGGCCGTTTGGCTGATAAAGGGCCCATACATGGGCCTATTATCGCCCGAAACGAACTTCATACACATGTGCTTCGCGGGTCGTGGTGGAACTGGCACATTGGCATGATTAGATTATAGTAGAACTGGAAAATCAGGAGACACCAGGCTCTGCTTGATAACGGTTCCCGATACTGCTTTCAGGAGGCAGGTGGTGCTCAAATTAAAGATGGAATCCATATTGGTTGTTTATTGTAAAACATTTCGGCTGAATAAGGCAAGACTATAAAATACATGTGTTCTGTTTAATTTTAACATACTTAAGGGGAAAACCCACATTTAAAGAATGCAAGATACTGCAAATGTGACAGAAAAGCAAAGAATGCTATAAATAAGCCTTTAATTTTTTAATTTGTATTTTTTGAACTTTTATTAAATTGAATAATTAAATGGTAGGTCCAGTCCCATAACTCAGAGGACTTGATAGGGCCCGGTAAGGAACCCATCCAATGCCATATATCCACCACTCAGTCCAATAATTTTCAAAGATAAACAGGATTTTTGCGAAGTTCGGACATCTCTACCTAATAATATGATTATTACTAACAATATTGTCGATAGTAAATTGTTTCTGATTGTCCACCTTTACATAGGTGTAATATCTCGCCAAACTGACATCAAATTACTATCTGCCAGCTTTGGGAAACGATGTTCTAACAAAAAATTGCATTGTTGTAAAATAGAGCTAATACTATTGGTAGAATGGGTTTTTACCCAACAATATTGGGTCATAGTCAAGTGAACAGGTAAGTGTGTAGGATGTCTAATGGAATCTTGATCCAAGAGAATGTGTCCTATCTTCTGCTTCCCCTTAGCTGTACTTCCATTTTAAGGAACACTCAACCTCACAAAAACTATTTCAGTCATTCTATTATTCACAGGAGGTGAGAATAAGCGTTCTCACCTCCCTGTGAATAATAGAAAAACGAATGGCAATTGTTGTTTTTAGGGGGAGTTTACGTTTTTCCCTTTAAATACAGCATTATCTGTCATATATCAAACGAAATACGTTCCACAGGTATGAATCCTGTTTAGACTTATGCTATTTTAAGAGTTTCCTTTAAACCACATTAATAACATCACTTTAATTACCTTTAACATTCAGGAAATAGGGGCTTTAACCATATTGGAGGATTAGAGATGAACGAATTGTTGAGTTTAGTTCTGTTATAACGGTTCTCATGCAAAATTTCATACACCAAATGAAAATCCACTTCGAACCCAACACTGATTTTACTTTTGTTCCTTTTTTGACAAAAGTTTTTTTCCGGTCTGAAATATGACTTTTTTAATAATACTTTGGATGACGTTTTTTTTCAACTCAAAAACAGGCATGATTCGAAACCCGGACTGTATCACTAATTAGTAGTGACCCAGATGAATGTGGATATTTTCCCAGGTTTTTTCAATTGTGTTATATAAAGAAATTAGTACAAAGTTTATTAATATTTAACTAGTCCCTTGTGGTGTTTATCTTATAATATTTTATTAACTGAACTATTTACTTTATTTATCCCCCTTGTAACATGACTTTATGTATTTTGTTACTGTACACGCTGTGTCCCAAGTGGCGCTTTATAAATAAACTATACATACATACTGTACAATCTGTAATTGTTATAATGTACAGCCGTGGTACCCAGTGGCGCTATCTATATAAACCTATACAAGACCTACTGTATAATCCTGTATTGTTATAATGTACAACGCTGTGTACCCAAGTGGTGCTATATAAATAAACATATACAGACATATCCGGGTATAAGCTGGTATTTTATAATGTACAGCGCTGGTACCCAAGTGCGCTATATCAATAAACATATACATACATACTGTATAATCTGTATTGTTATAATGTACAGCGCTGGGTACCCAAGTGGCACTATATAAATAAACATATACATACGTACTGTATAATCTGTAATTGTTATAATTACAGCCTGTGTACCCAAGTGGCGCTATATAAATAAACAATACATACAACTGTTTATAATCTGTATGGTTATAATGTCGGCGCTGTTACCCAGTGGCGCTATATAAATAAACATATACATACATACTGTAATAATCTATATTGTTATAATGTACAGCGCTGTGTCCCAGGTGGCGTCTATATAAATAAACATATCATACATACTGTATATCTGTATGTTTAATGTAACACATCACTGTGTACCCAATGGCGCTATAATACTATACATACATACTGTGTATAATCTGTATTGTTATAAGGTAACAG